>CP099840.1:10169936-10487436 GCA_030062745.1 Capitulum mitella
AAAGTCATGACTGCCATCATTTGATGTTATGTGGTATTTAACTGTTGCTGACCTATATCACATGCCAGAAAAGAACTCGGCTCTATGTAACCTACAACTCTTCAGTTGACAGGTTTAACACAAAATTGTGACACAGCGATGATGTTTGTGATAACCTTGAGATATTTAATGAACGGCAAAGGAAATGGGCTGACATGAGTGAAATGCCTCCTGAAGGCATCAGATTATCTGATTCATGCATATCCAGGTGCAGAGTCAGAATTTCCCCCAGGAGGCTGCCAAATCTCAGATTGTATTATGTGCCAGCAGACACATATGTCCTCTAAGGGGGGTGGCAGGCAACCACCAAATTCTGTTGTATGCCAGAAATTCCTGGATATTCTTACAAAATATGCTGGAAAATTGCAACACATTCCTGCATTCACTAAATATCTAGTAAGACGTCTTGAGTTCGGGGGAGAGCATGGGATGTGATTCTTATGGCCCCTTTTGGCTACATCCCTGAACAAATTTCAGTTATTCCACATGCATCAGCTTACCCTAAAGTGTACCCTGCATTCAGAAATCAGAAACAAGCTTCCTGACCCTCAGTAAGAGTGCACCATTTGCATGACACTGCAGAAGTAAAAACCCACTTCACACACATGCTAGCCAGAGCTCCCTTTTCTTTTGGTCATTCAACCCCCTTCCCTGTCATATTCCACACTCAAGTAATAACAGACCCAGGGGTCTATGGAGGCCACAGCCCACTTTCTTGAAAAACCAGAGACAAGATGTCTAACCCTTTTTGCTGCTTACAAAATGTGCATAAATCTTAATTTTTGAGAACATCAAAAGTGCCTAAAATCCCCAGCTAAATGAACATTAGGGTGAAGACCACATTACCAGATTGCCCAGACAGCACACTCCCCTGTCCTTTCCTCTTTGTACAGGGTCTCAACCATGGCTGGAGATCCCTGAGGGCTGGGGGTTCAGACCCCCCAAAATTCAGGGATCTTAGCATTGGGCCTATGGCAATGATTGGAAAGAATCAGCATGAAATCCTATGTGGACCCCCAATAATTTTTAGAAATCTCTAGCCATTGTCTGGATATGCCAATGCATCCATGGCACCCACCAGGACAACATACTCATATGACACACAGCAAAACTGTGGTGACTTGGAGGTATGACTGGCAGCTGCTTTGAAAAAACCTTTGTGTTATGCCAAACTTTGTAGGGAGCTTTTACACAACATCTATTATGCTGCTGGAGAAAGGTGCTTCCATTTCTTTTTTCCCCTCAAAAGATTTGTAAAAATTATAGCCTCTTCAAAGAAAACATCCAAGGATTTTATCAGAGAATGGTCATGAATACTTCCAAATCCAAATCCAAAATGAATTTAACTCTTTGTACATAGTTGATGAAATTATTAACCATGTATCACAACTGCAGCATTATGATCTTCAAATTCCCATGCTGAACATGGTACAAGGCCACAACAGTTTCAAGAGAATACAATGCAATGCAAAACATTGCATATCATCATCACAAGTTTTCAAAAAAAATACAGCAGTGTTCAAAATCTCAGGATAAGTCAGCATTATGGGGAAGATCATATTCATGTCACTCTTGCCCCCCCTCCCTTTGCACATGACCCAAATTTGCCAGTGCATCCCTGTTGCTTGCCATGACAATGCATTAATCACAGGTGAAGGCAAGAGGAGTCTGGTCCACTTCCTCTCCACCATGTCCACATTTTATTTCTTCTCTTAATAGTATGGATGGAGGCTGTGCAGTACACTTCCACCAAGCACTTTTTTCCACAAACATGGTTTGAATGGCATAAAAAATAAAACAGATGGTTTTATGGCAAATACTTGGTACTGCCTAAATGCCATGCCAAGATGGTTTTACAGCACATACTTGTGATACAGTGCTGCATAATACCATTCAAAGACAAAAAATGTGACATCACCAAATAACACTGCCACTCTATCTGGCACCAACTGCCATGCCAAATGTGTGCTGCAGAAAGATGATACCCATGTTTCTGTCATTTCAGACCTCATGGTGCCCTTAATATATGGTTCAATTTCATACTTATGATAAATTAGTTGTTGTAGTAATAAAAACTTAACTATGTAATGAACAATAATGGGAAAGAGTAACAAAGATGAGAATAATAAAATAAAATCAATGACACAAAAGCTGACCAAATCAATACATCATCAAATTTCCCACAGCAACAAGACAATCCCCAGAACAGGCAATATAGTTGTCTCCAGGAGTTATCAAATGATTATTTGTGGTGCAATATACATCAATTTTCCTTGGAAATAATACCAGTCCTGCCACCATTCTTTTCTTTTGTACAAAGATCAATGTGCTTTTCTGCTCAACAGATATTGCAAAAATGGCTTGGAAAAAGGTGCAGATGTATTATATTGCCTAAATGAAGGTTAACACCAGCCTTCATCTCATGCTGGACAATATGAAAAAACCCATCTTCAGTGAGCAGATAGGAATGTATCCAGAAAGTTTAATTTGCAGTCTTCAGTTTTCCAGTGACGAGCCTCGGCCTATTCGGAAAATTCTGGCTGAGTGTCTGGATGACATAAATGATAGTTGAGTACAACTGACAGCTGGACCCACTTTGTTTGAGAATGCATTTGTCCGGCAATAATATAGAATGGTCACTGGCAGCATTGCCATTATGGGTAGTGCACACTATGATAACACCTGCCAAACCCATACCATAGGAACCCTACAGCATTTGTTATGGCACCCCAGCCCCAGAAATGTGCTTTTATCTCTCTTTCCTGTTCCTGAATATTAGTCCCTAACACTCGAACATAATACATCTTCCATCATAAAACCACAGACTTCTCAATTCAAATAACATTCAATTATTTCCACCATAATTCATGACATCAAACAAAATTTACCAGAATGCTGCGCAAATACCTCCCACACTCCAATGTTCAACAGGGTGCAAGCAAGCACAAATAGCTGCAAAAGACTGGATGTTTCCACCACGCAAAGAATTGGACGGCATTATCACTGTTTACTGGCAAGAATGATCATGACCATCACTCATCATACCGCAAAACGCAGATACTAAGCGACAACCAAAGCTTACGTATTTCTGTGGACTGTTCAACATAACCCCTTGGACATGACTGACAGCCAACGGTTCCCACTAACCAACACTCGCTCCGGTAATTACCGGCGAAAACAGCGTGACCGGCTCTACCCTAGCGGACGCCCTGGAACTAACTTTTTTTAGATTTGGCAGCACTCAGCTGATGGAGGCTCTGGACATTCTGAACCTTGGACATTCTGACCTCTGGACAATATGACCGTTGGGTGTTATGACCATTGGACATTATGAACTTTGGGCATTGTGAACCTTGGGTCTTATGAACTTTGGATGTTTTGAACTTTGGACAATATGAAATGTGGACATTACAAACTTTGGACATTACAAACCATGGACAATATAAACTTTGGATGTTTTGAGCTCTGGCTATTATGATCGTTTCTGGGGTTTTGGACATTATGAACTTTGGATGGTATAAACGTTGGATATTTTGAACTTTGGACATTATGATATAGACCCGCTGCGTCTAGGTCCTCGGAAGCCGCAATTGCGGAAAGAAGCAAGAAGACAGACTGCTGTGGTACCTGTGTCAGACGCTACAAATGCGCCTCCCTCCCCATCCCGCGCACATAAGGTTCGTACAGAAAACGTCTGGTCAAGGCAAGTGGTTGTTTTCAATATCCATTTGGTGTTTTTTATCAACTTTTGTCCAAGCGTCATCACAGGCCATGCAGTCACCGGAACGTCATCGTGCACGTCAAATTAGGTAATCTTTGGACGGTGGTGTCTAAGGTATCTTTGTCAGAGGGAGTTACAACGTTCTATTGTAGATGCCTGAGACAATTCAAAGGTGATTTAGAGTCAGACAGATGAAAGCGGTTATATTACATATCAGCACCGCTTTCGCGACAAATGTTGCTCATATAAGACGAAGACTCCGCGTACCGCCGGTTGTTATTGGACGATTGACTGTGACGTCAGCAGGCATTCATCAGCTGATCTGTTGTGTCATTGTCGGTAACTAGATATAGAGGTGGTGTATTACAGATGGAAAGTGAATGTTGTTTGTTATGAAAATACTGTTTTCCGCGATAATGGTATGTCCAATACGGGACAAACGTTAAAAACAGGGGGTTTTGGGTGGGGTTAATTTTCTATATCGCAACAGGGGGCTTTAGGGAGTTTTTTCGTACCCGACCAGTGACTGCTAACGGTGTTATCGGTGGCTAGGCGGTGGCCGTGCTATGTGTGAATGTTGTGTTCGACGATATTGGTATGTCCAATATGGGATAAACGCTGGGAACGGGGGGTTTGGGTGGGGTTAATTTTGTATATTGGGACAGGGGCTTTTCCGGACCGGCGATTGGTACCGGTGTTATCAGTAGCCGGGCGGTGGCCGTGCAATATGTGAATGCTGTGGTCGGCGATATTGGTATGTCCAATACGGGATAAACGCTGGGAACAGGGGATTTGGGTGGGGTTAATTTTCTATATCGGAACAGGAGCTTTTCCGGACCGGTGATTACTACCGATGTTATCGGTGGCCGGGCGGCGGCCATGCTATATGTGAATGCAGTATTCTGCGATAATGGTATGCACAACAGGAGATAAAGTCTGGGAACAGGGGGGTTTGGGTGGGGCTTATTTTCTACATCGGAACAGGAAGCTTCAGGGGGCTTTTCTATACCGGGCCGGTAATTGCTACCGGTGCTATCGGTGGCCTGGCGGTGGCCGTAAAACTATAGGAATTGTAGACTGGTTTTCCACATTAAACCAGCGGGATGGGTGAACTAGGATATTCCGCCACCTTCCATTAACTGGGATTAACACTGTTTATGGGGCATAAGGCTATCTTATACCGCGGCCGAAGCGCGGTATAAGATACTAGAGGCCACAGGCCGATGAAGGGTGCGATTGGTCTTGGCTCTTTCCAACACTTAAGGTAGATTAGGTTAGGTTGGTAAGGTTAGGTTAGGTTAGGTTAGGTGAGGTTAGGTTAGGTTAGGTTAGGTTGGGTTAGGTTAGGCTAGGTTAGGCCAGGTTAGGTTAGGTTGGTAAGATTAGATTAGGTTAGGTTAGGTTTTGTTAGGTTAGGTTGGTAAGGTTAGGTTAGGTTAGGTTAGGTTAGGTTAGGTTAGGTTAGGTTTTGTTAAGTTAGGTTGGTATGATTAGGTTGGTAAGGTTAGGTTAGGTTAGGTTAGGTTAGGTTAGGTTGGTTTAGGTTGGTAAGGTTAGGTTAGGTTAGGTTAGGTTGGGTTTTGTTAGGTTAGTTTGGTAAGGTTAGGTTAGGTTAGGTTAGGTTAGGTTAGGATAGGGTAGGTTAGGTTAGGTTAGGTTAGGTTAGGTTAAGTTAAGTTAGGTTAGGTCTGTAAGGTTAGGTTAGGTTAAGTGAGGTTAGGTTGGGGTAGAGTGCGGGAAAATATAGCTTCCTGTATTTGATATCTTTGAGATATTTTTTATTTCCTTTTCTGTTTAGTAATTAAGCATGTTTTTATTTTTCATTTGTATTAATTAAACATCTTTTTACTTTTCCATATCATTTTTTATTAAAATTGCATGTCTTAATATTTTACTTATATTTCCGGTTCATTCTATATCTATACTTTTGGATCATTTCACTGCTACATTGGATTGCCATTTCAGCCTTTTCCTTTATTAAATTCCCACTAACATAATGTATCTATTGCATTCTGTTCCCCTATCTTGTTAATTATCTATTCAGTTTCATTAGGAAACATGTAAGTTAATGGTCTTATATATCGATACCACCCAGTGAACAGGACTGAGCATTACAACCCATCTCTACTTTTGATGGGACAACAACATAAATGGCGTCTCAGACGGCAGGAAGGAGTGAGCGGAGCATTATTGAAATGCTGTTTCCATGGAAATTACAATCTTAACATGTCGGGAATGACTTTTTCTCGTAACAAGACTACATATTCTGCGTTGTAAGTATAGTTTTTCCTCAATATCGTAATCTTCACGCAGCCGGTGCGAAATGGACCGGTGACCATGAAAGCTTATGTGTGCATGAACCACAGAGCCTAATGTCATAAACCCGGGAGGATGTCATACTATTGTGTGCTATGCTGGATTCTGCTGTCTGGATACAAATGTAATGATACTTGTATGTCATGATCTGGCTCATTACCAACACTCTGTGGTGGTCTATGCAGTTGGTCAGCTGCTTTGATGCAGATCCTTGGTGTGGACAAAGGGGAAGGTAGCAACCACCTTGAGGCCAACCCGGTAATCCTTTAGAAGCGTGCGCCATAAACCAAGCACACTGGATGACACATATACGGCGCGCGTGGCAAAAGGAAACGTCAGCTGTTGCGAGAAACAACAACATTATGCACTGGAGCTCCAGGGTCGTGGATCACCTACTATTCGCTAACCTAACCTAACCTAACCTAACCTTACCTAACCTAACCTAACCTAACCTAACCTAACCTAACCTAACCTAACCTAACCTACTGTGTAAAACAAGAGCGAATAGTAGGTGATCTACGACCTGGAGCTCCAGTGCATAATGTTGTTATTCCTCGCAACAGCTGACGTCTCCTTTTGCCACGCGCGCCGTATATGTGTCATCCAGCGTGCTTGGTTTATGGCGTGCGCTTCTAAAGGATTGCCGGCCAACCCTGAGGTCTCCAGGGGAAGGGATGGTCCCCTGGATAGTCAGGGGACATGGGGTGGTCATGAGGCTGAAACAGTGGGGGGGGGGGATGCAGTGGTCAGGGGCTGTGTGGAAGTTATGGGTCCTGAGACAGTCATGAGTGCTGAGGGGACATGGGATAGTCAGGGCCCAGGTAATCTTTACTAAGTGCATGACCATGGCCAGAATTCATTGGCAGTGTTCAGCACTCTGTTCCCTCTGTTCCCTGCTTTCAACATGTGATGTTGAGGAACAGTTATCAGCACAGTTAAACAAAACTGCTTCCAGTGCTGTCAGCTTGGTGCAGTTTTGTGCCTTGATACATTTTTTGCTGCATTTGAATCCATGGCACATTACAACAGAACAAATCATTGGATTATTATTTCTGTTGCCTCAACATCAGGTTTTGCATGAAGAAATATTGGCTAAAGGTAAGTTTCTGCCCGACGAAATTGCAAACAACCCTTTGTATAATTGCCACCAATGTAAAGAATGTATCATCCTGTTTCTAACCGTACTTTCCACTACTTGATTTTCTAAACAAGAACAACAAAATCGTAATGATAACGTACCACACAGTAATACCGTGCTGCAGTCGACTGGCGGAGAACAACATTATTCCGCGGCAGAAAATGTAGTGCCGCCAAGGTTAAGGTTATTGACATCAAGGACGTGTAGACCCTGCATGCATCTTCAAGCGATTAATGACGTCATATATAGGACAATTCTATTCTGTTGCCACAAACTGAACTTGGAGGAACTGCTGAATTATTACGCCGTTATATTATTGTATTAGATAATTGTTGGGATGTCTGATATCAGTATTCTTACATTATGACATTTAATACTTGTTAGATTAGGTTGCTAGGTTGGGTTGTGCTGGGCTAGGTTAGATCAGGTTAGGTTAGGTTAGGTTAGTTTAGGTTAGGTTAGGTTAGGTTAGGCTAGGTTAGGTTAGGTTAGGTTAGGTTAGGTTACTATGTTAGGCTAGGATAAATTTTTGTTTATTGTTTTATTTCACTTCCTAATATTTTCCAGTTTTCTTCCATGATTTTTTGTGCTGGGCTACGTTAGGTTAGGTTAGGTTAGGTTAGGTTAGGTTAGGCCAGGCTAGGCTAGGTTAGGTTAGGTTAGATTAGGTTAGGTTAGGTTAGGTTAGGTTAGGTTTGGTTTGGTTACTATGTTAGGCTAGGGTAAATTTTTGTTTATTGTTTTATTTTACTTCCTAATATTTTCCAGTTTTGTTCGGCGATTTTTTTTCAGATATTCTATTTCACTGCTTTTTGTTTTTGTTTTGTATTTTTCAAATTGCAACTACGCTTTGCCATCTTTGTAATATTTTTACTTTTTTATTATTATTGTTTATTATTATTATTATTACTATTATTATTACTATTATTACTACTACTATTATTTTTAAACGGTTAACTTTTTTATTTTAAAGATAATTTATATCGCATTAGTTATTCCCCCAAAACTTTTTTATTACTCTTGATTGGACCTTGAGTCCGACCGACGACCAATCAGCGTCGAGATCTCACGTAAACAAACTATTTAACGCAGAAACGTCAAAAATCCCTACGCGAGCGTCTGGCGGTTAGCATACCAGTGACGACGCAATCTGTTTCGGGGGAAATAATGTGTGTTCCAGGTTTTTTCCGGCTGAAATCGTAAGTAATACTTATCAATATTGCATTTGAAACGCCATGCAACCACTACTACGATTATTTTCCCTGGAAGTAAGCGCTCGGGCTGAATCTTACTGTTGACCGAAATATTTGCACCACAATGCTATGTCATGGCCTATTTTGTGGCACAACCAAATGGCAGCACCATGACAGTTGGTCTGTTATGGTGCTTGGTTGTCGCTGGGGACAGAGGGAGCAAACAGGTGATGTCATGGTCTTCCCTCCCCCTTCCCCCATGTCATTTCACCCAATGTTCAGTAAGCAGAGGGAGCAGCAGGGATGCACAGTTGGACAGGACTAGAAAGACCTTACCTGCAAACACAAATGGTGGTGACATCAAAGAAGTTGAAGTACAAGTTCCGGGGGTCCACTGAAATAAGTTTTCTCCACAATTAAGGGATGCCATCACTGGGTAACTGCGAAAAAGATCTCATGACGGAAGATCGTGAGCGAAAGGTCGTAAGGGAAAAGATCGTATGAGATAAAAAAACGAAATGAAGGACGGAAAAGTTGCGCCAAAGGCGCGGTCTAAGATACTCGAGGTCGTAGGCTGATAAAGGGTGCAGTCGGACTTGGCTTTGTCCAGCATTGAGGTTAGGTCGCGCGAAGCTCTGTGTTACGTTAAATCTGAAAAGGGCTGCAGCACCCCTTGCCATACTATGGCATGGGGTGCTTCAGCACCGCACGGCAAAAGATCTTATGACATAAATATGAAAGGGCAAATGTTGCGCCGAACGCGCAGCCCCGCGCCGGAGGCGCGGTATAGGATACTCCAGGCCGCAGACCGATAAGAGGTTGCGATCGGATTTGGCTCTGACCAACAAAGAGGAATGATGAATGGTCGCGCGAAGCGCAGGCCCTTTTTACCGTCATATGACAAAAGGACGTAAGCAAAGGATATAAGGCAAAAGATCGTATGAAATAAATATCAAAGGACGAATGTTGCGCTGCAGGCGTAACCCCGCGCCGGAGGCGCGGTATAGGCTTCTAGAGGCCGCAGGCCGATACGAGGGTGCAATCGAACTCTACTCTGTCCAACAGGGAGGTTAGGTCGCAGGAAGCTCGGTATTGGGTTATATCTAATTAGGCCTATTTTAATATTAATTAATAATGTAAAAATTAGGTTATAAGGTTACAACCTGATAAGGTTATAACAAAGAGGATATAGAATAAGGTTACAAACTAATTAGGTTGTAACCTTATAAACTACGCCGTTAAAACCTAATTAGGTTATATCTAAATAGGACCTATTAAGATATCGCCGAAAACCGCGCTTCGCGCGACCTAACCTCTTTGGTGGACAAGGCCGAGTTCGATCACACCCTCCTATCGGGCTGCGGCCTAATAATACTTGCTGCGTAAGTATCCCATATCGCGTCGCTGGCGCGAGGTAACGCCTTCGGTGCAACATTTGTCCTCTGATATTTACCTCATACGATTTTTGCCTTACGATCTTTGGCTTGCGGTCTTTTGTCATGCGATCTTTCACCCAGTTTCCCAACAATGGCGTCACTAAATAAAGCAATATTAGGTTTTATCTAAATAGACGCTATTTAAATATAGCCTAATACCGCGCTTCGCGCGACCTAACCTCTTTGGCGGGCAGAGCCCAGTCCGATGGCATCCTTTTATCGGTCCGCGGCCTCTAAGTATCCTATATCGCGCCTTGGGCGCAACGTTTATTCTTCGATATTTATTTCATACTGTTGCGCTCGTCCGCCGCCGTCCGCTTCAGGACCTTATCAGGAAGCAAACCGAGAACACTTACTAGATCCCAGGAACGAGCCTTGTATTAATTATTCTTAATCGGCCAGAACAACAGAAATACAGCTCACTATCCACGGAGCAACCCGGCTTACCACAAACAGCTCTGTGGCTTACATCCCTTCACTAACAAGAAGACAAAATGAGAAAGGAGTGTGCGAGGAGATGTCAGGAAAGACAAAGGAGTGCGCCTCAGAGAGCAGTCCTGAGCCAGCACGCACGGGAGCGAGTCGGGAGACTGACTGCCCATCGCTCGCCGACCCGCTGCTGAGGTCAGCTTAGGGTCACGTGGTAAGGGGTCGGCCGGCCAGTGAGGGGAGGGACAAGTGCGGGGAGAAAAGCGCATTCCTGCAAAGAAATATTGCATCTGTTGCCGGGAATCGAACCCGTTTCACTTGTATGAGAACTAAGCAGCTTACTCTTCCGCGAACATATCGCACACGGGTAAAGACTCAGCGATAGAACATAACAATACGATTTTTTCCTTCACGACCTTTTATCATACGATCTTTCACCCGGTTACCCAACAGTGACGTCACCAAACGGAGGAGAACAATGATTCCAGTGGACCGATGAAACTTGCACTTATGTGACGTCGTGAGCATTTGCGCTTGCGCCGGCGAGTCTGATGGTACACTTAGTAAAGATTACCAGGGCCCATGGGAATGAAACAGTTAGGGAGCCGTGGGATGGTCAGGGACCATAAGAAAGTCAATGGCCCTGATACAGTCAGGGGCCATGGTGCAGTGGCAGAAGATACCAAGGCACTACACATTGTACAACACTTTAAAAGGAAGCATGGATGGAGGATGCAATGGGGCAGGTGTGGCCTCCACGAAGCCAACTTCAGAAGTTGATGTGGCATGTCACACCTGCCCCACTGCATCCTCCATCCACACAAACTTTTAACAGTGAGTATCCCCAAAACTGAGTTTGACAGAAAGCATCCACATCCCAAATTGCACTCTGTTACAGAATTATTAAGTGCAGAGCTAATAAATAAATTGCAGAGCAGAAACATACAGGTTTCCAAACATCATCAAAAAGCCCTTCAGTCCCGGGTGTTTCTGTCCCAAACACCCTGTGACCCCTGAAGCCAACATTTACTAGGGGTAGATATGTACATTCCTGCTGTCACCAAAAAAACAGTGGCATAAATGCACAGTGGGGTCAGAAACAATCTGCCTGAGTCAGCTGCCAACCAAATTTCAATTAAAGTAGTACTTGCGTAATAAATGCCACATTACCTGTTGGCATATAACATATATAATCAATCTTACTTACCACAATATTTTCAACATATGAGTTGACTTGCACCATGCAACATGTATGCTGGCTTCACTGGCATTTTTTGCATTGGTTGGAAGGTTGCCAGCAATGTGAGTTTTCAATACTTAGCATTCAGAGCAGCAGTCCCTGCTCCTGCATGCTACACAATATGTGATGGGTGTAGCATGTACTATTTAGTTCGTTTCACCTTTCATTGTTGGTGTACGCTGTGCTGCAGTGTAAATGTGTAACTGGCAGGAAAACAAGTGTTTTCTAAGTCATTTTCATCAAAATCAGGAATGAAATGGTTGAAAATATGGGAGAGGGGGCTAAAACTAATTATATACGACCGACCGAGCTTTGCCAGACCAGCTTTCAAAACAATCTGTAACCGCGAATAAAAACACTTGTCAAGTCCATAAACTGGGTGAAATCCAAATTCTGCTGGAGGCAATGGCTTGACATTCACTGGAAGTATAAGTCTGTGTCATCATTTTAAATCTTTAAATCGTGACCATTACTAAGTGCATGAACATTGGTATGGTATCTGCATAGATCATGATTGCAAAGCCATACAATTTTGCCCACAGTCAAGGATGTATAACTAGGTGAGGGCGGTCTCCTGCTTTGATCATAGACCATTTTTACACCCTTGCCAACCAACCAAAGAGGTTGTTCACAGCGTTTGTGTGCACTTTTAGCTAGCACTCAGTACCAGATAGTTTATCACAGTGTGTTTTGCCCTTGTGGTGGGGTATTGCGAGTAAGGTTCCCGTTTTTATCAGGTGGACAGACTGGGCCGAGCAGTGAGGTGCTGCCTCGACGCCCTTCTCGGCTGCCAGATGGACTCCAGGCAAACAGCACGGATTCAGACGTTCGTCATCTTCGACCTGGAGGCCACAGGCCTGCCCAGCAATTGTGAGGACTATCCGGTGCGCATCACGGAGATCTCGATGTCGGCCGTGCAGCGGGCGGAGACGGCCGCCGGTGGACCGCGGCCCGAGCTGACCGCCCTGCCGCCCGAGCAGCGCGGCATGACCACCCCCAAGCGCCGCCAGCCGCCAGCCGGTGAGTGCCGGCCAGGACACGTGGCACACCTGTGACAGTCCGGAGCGCGGGAAACCACGAACCGGACGGTGTCGGTCTACGCGTGGTGCTGTGTGTTCTCGAACATGCGCGGCTAGTGAGGTCGGGACGATGAAGGTATCTGTCTGGGCAGGGCCGGCACTGACGGCGGCGCGGTTTCAGACGAGTGCCGCGCTCCGGAGAGGAGCCGGCGACGCCTGGTCGAGCCAGTTACGCCGCCCAGTCCGGCGCCGGCCGCGCTCTACAGCCCGCTGCCGCCGCCCGGCCGCGTCAGGAACTGCCTCCTGTTGGCCGTCAACCCGCGCAAGCAGATCCCGCCGCGGGTGTCGGACCTGACCGGTACGTGCCGGGGGACGAGGCGCGCCGTCCGTCCCGTAGCCGACCGCACCGTGCGGCCCGAGCCTGGTGGCACGCCGCCCTGCGCCTGAACCCGCCGGGTCGTGTGGGATCAGGCTGCCGAGCTCAGCGCGGCCGCCGCACACCCGCCGCCCCCGTGCCGGTCCCGTTAGCGCTGGACACAGCGTGCGGCCGTCATGTCGCACAAACGCGGAAGCCCTGGCGCTGGGGCAGGCGCCCGGTGGGATCTGGTCAGGGGTTCTCTGATAGCCTGTTGTCTCCTAGAGGGTTGGGACATGTGTGGAGCAACATGTTTAAAGTTCGTGGTGCCAAAACAATTTTGATACCTTTACCATACCATACCTTTCCGTGCAATACGATAAGATACATGTCTAAGTTTTCCAAGATGGCAAGGCTGCCGTGTCATCGGCCTCAGCGGTCCCCCTCACTCGTGAATGGAAGGTCACCTGTGTCGTTCTCTGTTGGGCGATGACAGTAACGGGCCGGATTACCATTGACGTGCTTGGTGATTACCCGTTTCATGTTCTTTGTAAGACGTGAACAGTGGCGAGTTCGGAGGCTGTGACCAATTGTGCTGTCACATCCACTCTCAGGCCTGGGCGCAGTTGGTGCAGTTGGCTTTGACCACTTACGTCTTCACGTTGTCTTTCAGGCCTGGACAGTGATACGCTGGGTTGTGATGATGGTGAGGACATGGCCGCTATTTCTCTCCCAGTCTCGGACGTTGACGCATTGGGTACTGGTCATCGCCGGTGACGTCTCGCCTTCCTCCAGGTCTGGACAATGAGCTGCTGGAGGGACACGGCGGCTTCGACGCGTCCCTGGCCGAGCTGCTGGGCGCCTTCCTTGCCCGCTTGCCGGAGCCCGTCTGCCTGGTGGCCCACAATGGCAACCGTTACGACTTCCCGCTCCTCGTAGCCGAGCTGAGGCACGCCGGCAGCGTAAGCACCGCCCGCAGTCTGCGCACCGGTCGCAGCGGACCGCGGCCGCACGTGCCGCAGGTTACTAGCACGCCAAGCATGACGCCGCTGCGGTGACGCCGTCAGCCGGGCTCGGTTGCTGCGCATCGCCGCTCCGCTTAGTCGTCCGGCCGGTGCCAGGTTGAAACGCACCACGGTCGTGTCCCTGCCGGTAGCGTTAGCGGTTTGCGGTAATATTGGCGACCTGTGTCGCAGGTGTCGCCGATAATGACAATCACGCGTCGTTAAGCGGGCACACTGGGACAGAAATGGTCGTAAATATTTAACTCCTTGTACATCGAAATTTACATCGGAATTTGCGCTCTTACAAGGGACAGTCTAGGAATTCGAAATGAAGTCTTCCGTTATTTCGGAAATCTGGAAAGCTGGAAATCTTACCCCAGGGAAGTGTTCTGAAGTCTGTGGCAATGTTCACGCGATTTTCTTACGCCAGGTGGCCAGGTTTGCGATGCTGTCATTTGGCGAGGCCGCCGCTTGTTAGCTGGCCCGACCGTTCTGGTGGCGTGCCGAGTAACGGGGCGTCCGATCCGCAGCCGTGGCTGGACGACGCGGGTATCGTCTGCGCCGACACGGTGCTGTTCTTCCGCGAGGAGTGGATGGAGCGGGAGCAGGCCGACGCTGTGTACTCGCTGGACGACTCGACGCTCTGCTGCAGCCACGATGACATGCGGGACGAATGCATCGTCTGCAATCCTTCCCTGTTCGTCTCCTTTGAGGAGGTCACCACCAACTGCGAGTTCGAGGTGACCCGGGTGGGCGACCGCCGTGCCATTCGCTGCTTCCACGTTTCGCGGAGTTCGTGCGTGGTGTGCGAGCACGTGCCGCTGTTCCGCTGCCAACCGGCGGCCCGTCGCCAGCTGTTCGACGGTGAGAGGGCGCAGCGCGCAGCGAAGCCGTCGGCGCCGTCCATGAAGCTGCCGGATGTGTTCGAGCGTCGGTTTGGCTTGCCCCCGGAGGTGGGGCACACTGCCAGCGCCGACGTGGAGGCGCTGTCGCAGCTCTGCCTCTCGCACGGGGAGCGCTTCTTCTGCTGGGCCGACCGCCACAGCCGCCGGCTGGCCGACATCAAGGCAATGTGGCGCCGGCGCGGGGGAGGCGCCCAGCGCTCCGCCTGAGACGCGCCGGCGCGGCGGCGATTCGCAGAACAGGTGCTTTCTGCAGAGGCCTTCGCGTATAATGTGTCTTAGATCAAGGCGGTGTGTTTAGATGGTCGGTTGAATCCAGCAGTTGCTGGATTCAACAGCAAATCTGCTGGATTCGGTTGAATCCAGCAGATTTGCCAGTTAGGCAAATCTGCGGTGTTTTGTGCATGACAATTTGGTTGTACGCACGGAGTGCTTTTTATAGCGGGGAATCGCAGAGAGTTTTTCGCAGGTCTTTCGGATTCACCTACGAAAGTAGGTTCGCTGTGATCGCACATTTATACGTGTACACGTTTTATATCCCACTGCCCGCTTTTGTGTCTCGTGTTTTGAGGCGTTTGTGATTCGTTGTTTGGGGTACGTATGTCGCAGCATGTCACGCTTGTAGCGTTCACAGTTCGACATTTTTATAATCTTTTGTTTTCCTTGTACCTTGGAGGACTACAATGCCATTGCGATCTGCTTGATCCGAAATCCTCGCTTTACACAACGCTCGTTTGGTTGCGATTTTGGATGTATAAATTGGTTTGATACAAATGTTGATGTGGAGAACCTGCCGCTCGATATTGATGGTCGGGTTAGCTCCTCTCGTTCCTGCTTGAGTATCGTTACGATGTACAGTGACAACACGGCATGATGTAGAAAACCGGTTTTGCCGACCTTCCGGATCGAACTACAACCAAGTGCCAGTGGCAGCGAGCAACACGTCTGGGAACCAAGGAAATGGAAGCAGTGAATCAGCACAATGACTGCACGGAGGTACGATATGGCATGCCTTCCAGTCAACGTCCGCAAGACCCGTTTTAAACTCCTTTAGTATGAGGCGAATGCAGTTCCCTTCTCAACTTCACGCGCGTTCCACTCGTCTGCGTCCAAGCCGACTAACAACTATATTGCGTCTTGTCCCAGATCGACAGCGGGGATCGACAATGATCGCCTATGTCGGTTACACTAATTGCAATGGCACGTTCAGTGCCAAACAATCTGGTGCAAACGCGAAACCCCACATACTTAGGTGTTATTTCCAGGTCACGGTAGTCATGTTCCACGCTTCTACAAATTAACGATGAACAAAAGACGACTTAAAGCTTTCCATATGCGCATCAACCGAATACAACAAACAGTAACCAGTCAAATCGAAATCAGAGATAAAAGCCAGTTGCTAGTACAAAAACCAGGCTACACTATACATAAAAATCCATAAACGATGTAAATATGTGCTAAAATTCAGAATGCTAAGCAAAAGTAACTAATGCCGCGCCGCACGGGGTCCGACAAATGACAGGGGTCGCACGATTCATCTGCTCCCGGGAGCAGAGTGCAAAAGAAGCGGCTCGGAGCCAACGTAGCCCGATCCTGGCGTCCGCTCTGGTGACGGGAAATCAACGCCTCAATCAAGAGAAAAGCTCGTCAGAGAACAGCCGACAGGACCGGGAGCTCTTCAAAGCGCTCGGAACCTCTTCCGAATTACAAAGCACTTCGTGATAAAGACGGCGAAAATCGCCTACAACGCCGTGAGTGCTTTCCTCTGCACCCATCAACGTCTACCAAGCAGAGATCACGCTACAGTGCATCTTACAGCAAGTGTGAAGTGCTAATCTTTCTGCTGCACACAGTCACGCAGAACACTATCTGATGCATATCTCACTCGTCCATATCACAAATCTGCAGAAAATATTTGCACAAAACAAAATGCAGGTACGCTGAGAATTCATCCCGGTAAAAGTTTAAAACAAAAACAAAAAGCGGTTTTAAAAGCAACCCCTCGCAGGTGTTCGTGGGGCAAATACTGACGTGACATCGTGGCGCCAGGCGCTGACACGCAGTAGATTATGGACGGCAGAAAAATGGTCCCGACTGACATCATCACATGATCGGCAGAGTAAGCGTCCCGTGGGCCCTCCCTTTCAGAAGGAGAAATCGAAGAGGTCGCAGGCGCCCTCCGAGGCGTCCAGACAGAAGCCATAATCTGACTCGTTCAGCGGCGGTTCCAGAGGCACAAACGACTCCTCCGTAAACCCCAGCGACGACAGGTCCGGTTCTCCTGCTGCAACAGGAGGCACCGGTAAGACGGATCACACTCTCTCGCTGCAACAGGAGGAACTGGTGAAACGGATCACACTCTCCCGCTGAAACAGGAGGAACCGGTGAGACGGATCACACTCTCCCGCTGAAACAGGAGGGATCGGTGAGACGGATCACACTCTCCCGCTGAAACAGGAGGGACTGGTGAAACGGATCACATTCTCCCGCTAACACAGGAGGAACTGGTGAGACAGACCACTCTCTCCCGCTGAAAAAGGAGGGACCAGTGAGACAGACCACGCTCTCTCGCTGAAACAGGAGGGACTGGTCAGGCAGACCACATTGTCTCGTGCGAGGTCCCTCGACAACTATGGATAATTCCACCAAGCTAAAGATAGAAAGTTCACCACGCCAACTCAGAATCTGTTCAAAATTGGTGTACTGAATTGCTCTGGGTCCTGATTTCGATTTTTGGGCTTATCAAGTTGTATGGTAAAGAGGCCAAGAGATAAGTCATTGAAAATGTGAGGTAAAGGCCGAATATCAAGTACATATGCCACTACATCTCCATCATCAAAGAAGTTATAAGAACAAAACTACGTATTGTCAAGAAGAGAAAGAACTACATATTCTTTTCCCACAACAGTTAACTTTCTCAGGTCAAATCCGCAAATTTGAATTTATGACCTGTTTACCAAGTGAAGGCCAAACTACTTTTGCATGTTTTAGTTTTTCATAGCGTATGAAATAAAGTCCTTTAAATCCACGCACAAAATAGCTCACAATGTTGGCATCATACAGGCAGAATGCTTTTTTGTACTGGTAACTCTTTGAGGTAAAAAGAGGTCACGCTTCATGACCTGATTTGAACCGTATGTTTACTACCTTTTTCCCCTCAAACACAAGCAATAGGGAGTACTATTTGAAAGCATTTGCCATAAGCCACGTAAAAATGACACTATTTTTTACCCTTTTAAGTTGTTGAAGCATCTCTGTTGTATTCATACACCGATGACATACCTACCTACCTATATATCAAGAATACGTCAATACAGCTGGTGTCAAATGCTGATCACGAGCGCTGCGTGAACTGTATCTGTCACAAAGGAGTCAGTGGCACAAGGTTTTACGTAAAACCTGTACTGAATCCGTAATCAGGAATGATCAACATAGCTACAGCACACATGCACTACAAAAATTCAGCAACTGGAGACAGGCTGCACCGGTGTTCCACTAGTGTCCCTTAGTCCTTTTCATTACCACGAGTCTAAACCCCATCTGCGAGACTGCCTTCAGTGCCATATTTTCTGGCACACAGAAACGTGTTCTTTTGGCTCCAGCTCATCACGAAGTAATCGAAGAATGATCTTGGCGTCAAGATCCGGCCATCTCACGGTTCATGCATGACCGCTGTCGAGTGCTCTTCTCAGGGTGGTGCGATGTCTGAGATTATCTACGGAATAGGTAGTGAGTATGAGATGTTTGCGATCGTCAACCTTAGCCAACGCAAAGGAAGAGAGTAATGCACCACCTCAGGTTCTGAGGCCACAGAAAAACGGAGCGGGATAGCACGTCGAAGCTTGTACTCCTCTCGCGGGCATTCGTTTCGGATATTTGACACAGATCAAGTCTGGGTCATGTCAGATCACTGACTTGCGATGCCATTTCTGAGCCTCTGCACGACCAATTTACCTAAAATGTCGGGGAATCGTAAATCTACGAAAGCTTATGAAACTCAAAAGGAACGTTGGGGTCAACCTGCGTGTCAACAGTTCATACCTATGAATTCCAGTAACTTCATAACTTTTTTTGTGGTCACCCAAGGTCAATGACCTCGGATGACCTAACATGATCTTTCTGACCTCGGGTGGGCTATAGGGCAACGACGTTGATTTCGGATTTGGCATCCATTTCCAACCATTCCAACCCATCCATGCTCATTTACTGGCCGCCAGAAGGCTTAAGATTCTATACTGTTCCAGGCAGTCACGGGATTTGACGTGACCTAACCTGACCAGTGCCATTTATTGGATGTAACCATGAAGGATGCCATAAGATTTGCAACGCTTCAATGAGTCCCAAGCTTCTTTCCCGGTTTCTCCAGCGCTTAAACATTTTGATCTTTGGCCCTCCAAACAAAACGGCGCACTGGGAGGGTACTGGCTGACATAAAGCCTTAAAACCGGATACCTTTGACTGTCTCTGATGACGAGCGACGCGCCTATTTGTTTTGAGGCTCTGATTCAATTAGGGGGCAATCCCTACGGAGGTTGTTCGTTGTTACCGCCTCATGAACCATCTAAGTTGTCGGAATGTCGTACACTGACGCGGGATAAAACACATAAAAACACACTGAAAGATGGAATCTGATGTCATGTATGCATTCCACGTGACAAATGCTTCCACATCGTACCCATTCTGCTTATATTTTGAAATAAATCAAGGTAAGCATGCGGTCCAAATGAGGCCATCGCACACCAGCCCCGTCGCCCCATCAATGGTGTTCCCATTACAAAATTAAATTTGGTCATTATGTATGTTACCGGCAATATGCTCTTTCATTTGTGAGTTTAAAAGAAACCGAAACAAGCAAAATGTATTTCAGTTTGATCTTGCTATGCAAGACTATGCACATCCAAAATAAATCATGAGGTCAAATGTACAAATTTCATGTCAATTTTGACGGGAACACTTTTTGGTTCTTCCTATTTCTAATGATGTACAGTTTTGTTCTAACTTTACGACGATGGAGAAATCGCAGTATACGTAGTCCGTCGTCGGTCTTGCCCTCACAATTTCGACCAAATGTATCTCATGGCCTCTTGACTTAATTCATTGACCTCGCGACTTAATAAACCGCAAAATCGAAATCAGAACCCAGAACAACCCCATACGCCAATGCTGAGCGAAACCTGAGATGATGTGGTGAACTCGCCTTGGTGATTTATCCTGGAATTAGTTCTATGAAACTAGCAACTAGACAGCGTCCCGGCGCCAGGGGTCTTCGTGGCTGTCAGCGTGGCTGAAGGTTCTCCAGGTCGGTGGAGGCGGGTGGCGCTCTCCCACCCGGTCCGGCCGGAGCCGCTGCCCGCCCGGCGACGCTTCGCTGAATCCCGTGGTGCTATGTTTGTCAGACGTCGCACACCACCGCAGGAGTCAGCGCAGCGGCGACGGACCGCCCGCGGCTCCAGCTCTCCGACCAACTGGCCCATTCGCCGGCACACCGGCCAACTATCCGGCATACTACTCTGGCATACTACCCGGCATACCAGCTGAATCGTGGTCCTCTCTTCAACATACCGGCCACAACGCCGTCCACTCTCCGACATAACGGCCAACTCCCCGACACACCACCAGAGCGGGGTCCACTCTCCGACATAGCAACCAGAGAAGGGGGTCCACTGTCCGACACAGCAGCCAGAGCGGGGTCCACTGCCAGACACACCACCAGAGGGGAGTCCACTCTCCGACATGGCAGCCAGAGAGGGGTCCACTGTCCGACACAGCAGCCAGAGCGGGGTCCACTGACCGACACATCGGCCAGAGCGGGGTCCACTGCCCGACACATCGGCCAGAGCGGGGTCCACTGCCCGACAAACCACAAGTCCACTCCCCGACATGGCAGCCAGAGCAGGGTCCACTCCCCGACATACCGGCCACTGCGCGGAGCGATGTCGACGGATGACAGGCTGCGGCGTGAAACTAGCTCTGTGATACGACTCGAGCGCGCGCATCACTGAGCTAGGTCCCCGCCGATACCGGCCTCTGTTCCAGCCGACCGGCGGCCCCAGCGCACGCGGTACTACCCCTGTGATATGGCTACAGCGATGCATATCACCCAGGCAGGGCCGCGCGCGCCACGGCCAGCCGCTGACGCCGCAGAGGAACAGACGGCACGGCCGACCGAGTCGATTCTGCGGCCGCACACTGGTCCGCAGGTGACCGGCAGCCACGCCGAACTACCACGTTCAAACAAACCCTGGAATGGGGCGAGCCTCTGACCAAGGACAGCAGGTACACCGGCCACTGGCCGGTGGTATCAAGCGGACAGAGCACAAAGATTCGGCCCAAGCGCCACCTGACTGGGCGCCAGGACGACAGGTACTCCATTATGGGGAACATCCGGGGAGAGAGTCCGACCCCTGGCAACAAGCTCGGCTGCTTAGTGTGGACTCCGGTGCCTATGCTATCCACTTCACGTTAAGGATAAATACAAAATGGAATGTAACAAGAATGTCAAAGAGCAAAAACGTGCCGTGGAAACAATTTCTTTCGGCTGCAATAACCATAATTAGTTTCCATGCGATATTCAACGAACGTGACGAATAGGCTTTAAGACGGTGAAATCGATGCGGGACCTGACCGACCAACAGATACACCGCGTGAACGGAGGTTGCCTGTTGAGCGCTCTCCCGTGTGCCTGCCTGCATGCTCCTGCTCCTGCTCCGTCTGCTGCTTCTGTTCCTGTTCCTGTTCCTGCTCTTGCCCCGTCCGCCGCTCCGGCTCGGGCGGCGAGCCGTGACTGTTGGCCGACAGCGAATCGTCGGGAGGCGGCAGTGGCGCCGCGTCGTCCTGGCAGTACAGCACTTCGATCTCACCACCGCTCGAGCGCAGGTGCAGCTGATACAGGCCGTCCTGCCGGCCACACGCACCTGCGTCAGCACGCAGTCCAGCCGCCAGTCAGTGTCAGCACGGACCAATGACTAGTTAAAACTGCTGTCCAAACACAGTCGACGCAGCGCGGAGCACTGTTCCGGAGCACCGTCCAGTCCAACTGTCGGCCACACGCAACAGCCTCAGCATGGATCACTGTCCAGTCAAGGCGCCGCCCAAGCAGCACAGAAGATTGCAAGAGACCAGTGTACGTCCCCGCCAATCAGCAGCTGGTTGGTTGGTTGGTTATTGGGGCTTAGGGGCGCACCGACTGCAGGGTCATTCGGCGCCCAGCCAATCAGCAGCAAGAACGCGGCAGTGACAGTCGGCAGCAAGGTAAACGGTGAAAGCCGGTCAGCTCCCGTCTGCTCCACGTCCCAGACCAGCCGTCTCGCCCATGCCTCAGACGGAGCGGCAGCGCGGCGGTCAGCTGGTGCGGGAGGAGGCGGGGCAGACCTGGCTCACCTGGCTCGGGTCGGGCACGCGCAGCACGGTGTCGGCCGGCGCCCGGACGGCCAGCACGGCGCAGTGCCGCAGCGGCGGCAGGCCGCGCAGGTCCTGGTAGCGGACGTAGGCCGGCGGGTGCCGCTCGCTGAGCCGGCGAAGCCGCTCGCCGGCGGCCGAGATTTGTTCGTCCAGCATGCGCTCCCGCGCGGCCGCCGCGTCCGCCGGCTCGGCCGCAGCCGCCGTCAGCCGCACGCGGTTCTTTGTGAGCTTATGAAGCAGGCCCACGCCCTCCAGCACGTTCGTGATGTCGTAGATTCGCCGCTTCTGCAACGGGTACGGCACTCATCACAGTTCCCTCAACAAAAGTTGGTAAGGTACTTGAAGGTACAGGTGGCAACTGATCACGTTCATTTTTAGCCAAGTTTGTGTAAACATTTTCTGGCTTTTTACATTTTCCCTGAATCTTTACATAGCTTGAAATTAAAGGTTCGCAAAAATTTCTGGCGAATTTTCCATGAAAACACTCTGGAATGTTTTTTTACTCAATTTTCTGTTTGAAATGCCATACATTTCTTGATGGAATCAATCCACCACGTTTCTTTCCCAAATAATCTGTCATTACACAGATAAACTCGGCGTCCTGGTACGGAGGCGATCTGAGGGGTGTGAGCAAAGCAAAGCAAATAGTACATAATCATGAAAGCACACAAGCAAAAGCTGCGTATGTAATACAAACATGATTTAACAACAGTATGCCAATATTACTATATTTAATCACCATCAGAACCTTCCGGTCAAATACCTGATAAGGCAGTACGGTATGGTGCACAATGGACATTAGAAATCGAGGTAGGGGTCTCTATGCAAAAACTCCTACGTATGTCCAACATACCAAAAATCCCCTCTGTGGGACATATTTCTTGGGTAGGGGGAATTTCGGCATTGAAAAACTTTCAATTTTTCATTACCCGAAAACTTGAAAGGCACATGCTTACACAACTCTTGTAGGGAAAAACAAGAAGTTTGATCGAAAAGTTTCCGATCACATCCAACGCAAAACTGTTATTAAACAATGAACCCGGAACAAAAATGTTGCACAACCAACACAGAACAGAATCATCTTCCTTTTCAGACACGAAAATGGCACCACGCCCAACGGCCACCACGCTACACGGAAAATACACTACCCGTGTGGGTGTCTATTTCATCGCTAGCATCGCTATCCATTCGTCACGTCAACAGAGAGAAAGCCGCCCCGGCGTGAGACGGCGGCGACATTTTCACCTGGACTCGGAGCAGGTGGGCAGCTTGGTTCAGATCCACCTCGCCGTGTCGGTCGGCCCGCACCAGGCCCACAAACTTCCTGGTGAGCAGGCCCAGAGACGTGTCCTGGCGGCACTTCTCGGCTGAAGACCACGGCTCACCCGCCGAGTCAACTGCAGCCAAGGTAAAACTGTGGCAGTCCGGGCAGCATTGGCAGGCACAAGAGGCTGAGGCCAGGTCATGGTGTGAAACTTACTGGTAACCTGCCATATTTTTTACCATTTGTAAAAGGAGTTTGGCACCCATGTCAAACGGCCGATTATCTGGCAACTATGGCATACTTTCACCTACTGCTTTTTGCTGGGCTTGGCCATATGGAATACTCCGAGAAAGACTTGGTTCTCGCATGCCTCGGAGTTTTATTTGGAGTTTTGAAAACAACCTCATGTATAGGCGAGTCAAGGTTTAGTCTTCTTTTCACCATCTGAAACACATGGGGTCAATGTAATACCCGGCACCCATGTCAAACTTCCTCGCCACAATGCCATGACGAAGCTTCAAATGGTACATTTCAAACAAGAAGTTTGGGATAACCATCCATGAGGGGCAATTATGTAAAACTGCTTTTGCTGAACAACCACAAAAGAAATTAGTACTTCATTGTTATGCTGGCCAAAAAGGCTCAGGCATGTGAATGCACTTTACCTTTGAGTCTGAAGATGGCAACCTGACTGGTTGCACAGGAGTCGAAACCATCCTTGTGTACTGGTGGTCATTATAAGCTGCAGAGTCGTCCAAAAATTCAGTGTCCAGCATGTCAAAATCAGGGATGGTACCATGGCTGACAGCCTGTGTGGTAAACTCTGATGATTTTGCCATCAGAGCCCTGAAATAAATGTGTACATACATTACGTTGGAGGGTGCTGACCACTTGCCACTGGAGGAAAAACAGCATCAATGGATGACTGATGCATATTTCAAATTTCACATGGCACTGCATGGGATCTTCTGCCACCAGCGACACCTCGGGGAGAGGTTTTACATTCCCCACAACTATGTTACATTTAAGTCTAAATAATTTCAAAGGTAACCAATAGGGCATGCCTTTGTCATCTTCCACTGTGAAACTTAACCCAGTATTGACTGCGGTATTTTCCCACCCTTCATTGACTGGAGGGGGAAGGGGCAGGGCATTTAATGCCCCCTTTACCCTCTCTATCTCGAGAACCAATCGTCCCATTCCACTGTTTCAAAGAACAATTGATAGTGCCCAGTCTGGCAATCCTGTGACATTTACATTTTGTTTAATTTTTACATCACCGACGACGTCACTGGTCAAGTCAAACACCCAAAATCAATCCTTTTCTTCCGAGCTGCTTTCACAATGAAAGCAGAATGAAATTGAAATTTGCATGACAAGATGCCCCTGACAGCCTGATTTCACTTTCTCAGTACCATATGACCCAAGACCATCAAAGGTCAAGGTCATAGGTTGGGTCAAATTTGACATCTGTGATAACACATCATGCAATACCATGTTTCCTGGCCTGTTTGATAAAAAGATTCTAAAAGACACTTCCAAAGGGTTTTGGGCTCAAAAAAGATTTGGAATGGCCCCAAATACCATGCAAAAGCAATACTGCAACACTTTGCAATTTCAAACTCAGAATACCATGAGCACACTAGTGACCTCCATCTGGCACCTATGAATGACCCTACAAGTCAATTTCTCCCATATTGCACATATTCATGGAATGCTGCACAACATTACAAAGGATGATATCTCCACACCCATTATAGAAGATGCCAAAAGGGCACCACCACATTATTCCTTAAGCTGAAATCTGCATCACACCACCAAATGCAAAAGCACAAAAAATGTTGCACTATTGCAAGAAACTGCTGGGCATTTGTATGAGCAGTATGTTGCCAAACAAACAGTGATCTATCCAGCTGTTCAAAAATAAGTTATTTTAGTTTTCTGGGGTTCAGAGAGTGGAATACATATTTCACCTAAGATGACCTAGCATAAGATTGCAGGTGTCCAATATTAAACTTTCAGGTCATGCTGATATGCAATGTAAACTACAGTCACCATACACTGTAAATGTATCAACAATACAGCAGTGAAGTAAAATTGGACATGAATACAAATATGGTTGTCTTTATTAAGACATAATCTAGGATGATCTCATGTACAAATTCTAGTGAGCATGTGCACATTTTAAGTAAGAAAAGGTATTGCAAGTTTCAAGATGTTTGTTCATTTCAGAGATAGCACAGGGGAGGGGGAGTTAATCACTCTGGTCAATAGCAGTTTAACCCGTTATCTTGACCTGTGACATCACAGGTCACAAGATTGTCAAAATTTATGGCAAACAATGTCCACAATTTTTAATCACATCTTGCAAGTGTACCAACTGGGCGACAATTCCGAAATTTATATTAAACAAAATATCTGTATGGTTCATCTGGCATGATCCCATGATCTATCCTTGAGCAGCCTGGCAAGGTTTCGCATCTGGTTGTGAAGTTATGGCTGGATGTGACATAGTGGTGCCCAGACACTAACAATGCTACATAATTATAATTTTCATCTCAAATCAAATTACTCACCACTCACCAGCCCATGCTTGCAACTGCAAATTATGCAACATTGTACTATTTCCACTAATTTCCTTTTATTTTAGTTAAGTTCCAAGCATTTTACTTTGCAATCAGCACAAACCAGATGGGTATCCCCCCCCTAGTGGTCACAGGTAACATACTCAACATGTGTTGGATGATAGGAGGACCCTGCTTTCAGTGAAGCTTGTACTGATACTACAATGGTCATCCCTGCAAGCAAACACATAATAGCCCCATTCGCTTAAAAAAGATATGTCCACAGGGTTTTTCATCTTAGCACCACTCAGTGAAACTGAAAATACCTTGCAGTCATCTAAAAACAAGGTTATGCTGAGCTCTTTTTGTCTACTTTTCAATACCTGTGGCATCATCATAACAGGCAACATATTTAGAACACAGCAACACAGCCCCAAAACATACCATGCACCAATGCACAATGTGTATGATACATCTAGGATTACAAAGCATAAATGCATACAAACCACATAAAAAATTCAGTTGAGAACAGAAACTAGCCAGATCCCTTGAGTCTCACAATTAGTGTCATGTACTGCATTTCAAATCAAATTCTGATATTTATTTTAACACAATGTTTGATACATTTCTTTCTTGGATACAAACTCATCATCCAATTACTTCTGGTATTATGCATCCCAAGAAACACAAACTTCATCCTGATACTCACCCCTGAACCTATTTCTTTTCATTGCCGAGCAGTTCAAGGCAGGTAAAGGGTCTGAGTGTGAAAACAATTCCTTTAATACCTAGCTAAACAAAAAAGCTTGGATATGGGAACAAGCAACCTTATGCCTTACAAACACAAATGCACCTTTTCAGGAACTGAGCTCTTATCTGGTGAGAACTGCACAATCCTGTGTCCAGTACCTGCAGCTCAAATTTCCTGCAGCAATAATACTACCCTTCATCAAACTGCAGGTTTGACAACAAGCTTCTGCTCATTTTTTGGTACATGATGCAATGCTTATTTGGCCAATCACTTTACTTGTAATTAACTAGAAATGCACATATGTGAGGCTCAATAATGCAGGTATCACCAACAAATCTACATGAAAATGGCCAACTGCCATTTAAAATCATGGACAAGAAACAAGTACTCCTCTTTAGATACCCACCTCAGTCTCCAATCTGCTATCACAGTGGTGTGGTTTTCACATTAACCATGCAAGAGGCAGGCAAAAGAAAAAAAAGAACAAAGAGATGGTAACAATTTAGAACATGGTTAACTTTCAAATTCCACTTACTCCCCAATGCACATTGAGTACACTTAGCTTCATGTTAGCAAATGCAATGTGGATTTTTAGATGTCAGATGTGCATACAAATTAGGATGATTTCACACCATGATAAGTATCTCTTACTTGTTGAAAGTCCTGATGACCCATCACATCAGTTCATAACAGGCATGCACTGCACCTCAAATTTTAACACCCAGTTAGCTCCCAGTCCCCTTTGAAATTTCAAACATGTTTCCATGCCACCCTACCCTGGAGACATGGCAGGTGTCTGGAACAGGAGCAACGATAACCCGTGCTTCAATCACAAGCAACGCCAAACAACACCGGTGTTTACACTCCAGTCTATACGCTTTTGCTGCTGAGGAACGGGGTTTACCTCCCATATTCTATCTTCATACCCAATCCATAAACGTTAACATACTTGAAATGGAGCATGTCCTCAAAATTATGAAGAATGCATCACACTTACCACCATCGGACGCATCTCGTCCATCGCGAAATAGCAACAACACAATGCAGCGCAACGGTTCGTCATAAACGGCGCGTCACTAACGGAAACAATTTGAACAAAAATTGGCGCCAAGTTTTTTGGGTATAGGTTATGACAAATAACACAATTTAGTAGCATATTTTTGTGAAGAACAATTATTCTAAATGCCAGCGACGGCGATGTTATTTGAGAGACCGATTAAAATGCATCCTGAAAACATTTCTCTGCCTTTACACGTGAATCAGGGAGTTGTAAGGTTTATATTCTTTAGGCCTTGTCAGGAAAGAACTAATTTTTATAACAGATTTATTCAGGGGCGTCATTTTCTGTTAATGATTGGGTGGGCAGAGCCGTGGGCCCGACAACCAGCCTCCCTCAATGGATTTAGCCCACTTTATGTTAATGAATGGAAATTTTCGAGTTTTTGTTACTATTTTTCAAATAAAAAATTGTGCTTTTCCCATATATACATATGTATACATATATATATATATACATATACATATATATAGAAGATAGAAAGATAGATACATCACTTAATGCTTCCTTCTATACCTTCTGCATATCTTTTAACTACTGCGGCCGTTTCTTTCGTTATTTCTGTCTAATTCCCTTTATAACTGGCAGAAAATATTGGAGGGGCCCGAACCAACATTGGACCCAAACCAGATGAACAATGGGTGGGCCAGGGCCCCTCAAAAGGATACAAATCACATGTCGACACCCCTGGACTTATTCCCTCACCGCTCCATATGTCAAATAGAACTCGTAGTCCATGCAACATAGCAATTCGTTTCCGTTTTCTTTGTCCTGACGTCAGGGTCATCAATTTCTGTAAATAGCCAGGTGGGCCGAGCCGTCGGCACTACAACCGAACCTCCCCCGAAATGTGGGTTCCTGAACGGATTAAGCCCACTTTATTTTGATCCAAGGAAATTCTGAGTTTTTTGTTAGTATTTTTCAAGTAAACAATTGCGTACATCTCATGCATATAAGTAAATATGTATGTGTATATGTGTAGATAGAAGACAGAAAGATGGATACACCACTATATGCCTTATTCTGTACTTGCTGCCCATCTTTTACCTATTGCGGCCGTTGCTTTCTTTATTTCTGCCTATTTCCCTCCACAACTGGCAGAAAACATTGGAGGGGCACAAACCAACATTGGAGGGGTCCAAATCAACATTGGGTGGGCGAGGGCCCCCTCGAAAGAGTACAAATCACCACCCCTGCCTAACATTCATCTCCCCAACGTTCCTGCTCCCTGTAGCTTGGGCGGAGAAATGCTAGTAACATTTTCCATCACTAGGTGGCGACGATTGCTCAATTGCTCAGGCGGCAATGTATTAAGCCAGACCTTGGTACCTAACATCTTGTTTGTTGTTTTTTTTCCACGTGCACATCTCATTGGCATCATCAGATGGGAGAAAGTAACCGGCAGGGACGGCGGATTGCATTTTCGGCTGGTGGGGCAAACTCTGTCGGATCAACAGCCCACCTCATTTGGGTTACCTTCTGCCCCCATCCCGAAAAAAACAACTGAACTTCGTTCTTTTTGTCATCGCACAATTTTTCTTTAAATAAGCAACCTTTTTTCCAGGTTTTGACGCTAGTGCATACTTGTGTTCTACAACATGCGTTGATTTTTCTGTTCAGGTCTGTACCCATTGCCATTTTTCAGGTCTTTGACTTTGGGCATCCATCTTCAAAATGGCGAATGATGCAAACTTCTGCTTGTTAAGATGTTTGCGTTTACATCACGAATTCACCATTATTATGAAATACATTTGCAAACAGTTGAAAGGCAGTTTCCTCCCACGACATTAAATTATAACTCGATGCTTAGCAACAGAGCTCTTACAGACTATCACACAAGAACGAAATCATTATCTCAAGCACTTGCCAAAGCAGCTTTGCCTCTCCCCCACACACACATTACGTAACAATGCCAGCGCCAAATCTCTCACGTAATGGATCAGGGGCGTAGCCAGGATTTCGCCCAGGGGGAGGGCAAATCGGATCAAGGGGACCCTCGAAACCAATGGGAGCCCTCGCCGGACGTCTCAGGTGCTCCTTTGGAAGTTTCCCATCTAGTAGTTTAAGGGACGCTTAACCCTATTCCCGGAGGGCTAGACGGTATGGTCGATTCCCGGCAGGGGGGGGGGGCGGATTCGTCCCCCTGAGATCTCGAGAACTTCACGTCCGATTTCATCGCAACAAACGGCAATCGATTTGCCATGAGGTGGGCTACATTTTGATAAAAAGAAATTTTCAAAATTTTGAAATGTGTGGATATAGGGGGCAAAAATGTCAAATTGGGGGGTATTCTTGAACTTCTTATAACTCCGTTGTTTATGGACCGATTTCGATGAAACTGGCATGAATCGAGAGATTATGGATAGGGCTTTTACCATGGGTACACAAAACTGAAATTTTGAGAAAATGCATGGGCGTTCACAGGGTTTCAAAAATAGGAGGATTAATTTTCTAACAAATGAATGAACAAAAGGGACAAAAACACTTTTTTGGCTTCTGCTAGTCATGTTATGTTACAGAAGTACAAATCGCATCACATTGTTTGTATAATGTTAGCATAGGCAGTACCAGGGACATGAAAAAAGGGAAACTGTCCAGGTAACACGTTCTTCAGATCAACCTGTGACTTTTGACCTTAAATGACCTCTAGTGACCTTGGGGTCACTTGGAATGATCTCGTGTACATTAAATATTGTCTGTAAACGTTTTCAATCATTTGAATTCACTCTATTTCAAAAATTTCGTTTTATGGCTATTGCCATATAGGGTACGCGCACTGACATTTTAGGTCATAGTTCAGTGACCCGACCTGATATCAGGCTGAAACTTGGTACATTAGTAGAGGGAACCCTTCTACGTAATATACATTCCGGGTGTCGCATTTGAAAAAAACAGCGCCAAAATTATTGCAAAGAAACAAATTTTGACTTTTGACCTTGACCTGACCTTGTAAAGTCACCTCAGATAAACCAAATTATATCTGCACATTGCCCAACTATTTAGGTATACATCCATATAAAGTTTTAAGTTCTATCTTAAAAACTCTGTTTTTGGCAGACATTTTTCTTTTATCCTCAACATGGCCAAAAATGGCCTGAGGTGCCTCCCAAAAACGCTGCCTGGCTCCGCCCCTGAGCAAAATGGAATTTTGAAATTTTGTCACGGCTCGTGAAAAGAATAGTTAGGAAAAGTGACCAAGTTTTGTGAAGCTGCGCTAAAAAGCCTGGAATTGGCAAGCAAAAATCCAAGGAGGGCGGACTCAGCCCCCCTCCCGCCAGGAATAGGGTAAAACCATCTCGGATTCCTTCCTGTTGTCCCTGAGACGTTTTTGCCGTCTAAGGAGCCCCTCAGGCACTAAAAAGGACCCTGTGTAAGCCTCTCTCTGCTGTGACAGGGGCGCCTCTTGCAGTCGTCTAAGTCCCTTGGCCGTTTCACGGGCAGTCTGGATGTCTCAAGGTCTATAGTTTCAGGGGCCCCTCTGGTCGTCTCAGTGGCCCCTATTGCTAGAGGCTTTTAGTTAGCAGTCTCAAAGGTCCCTCTCTAGCAGTCTCAGTGGACCCCCTGCGGTCCTGGATACCACTCTTATTGTCTCTGGGAAGCATTTTTGCCATCTCAGGGGCCCTCTGACAGTTACAAAACACCTTTTGGCAGTTTCATGGCCCCTGTACAGTGCCATAGACCCTCTGAACGTGTCCGGTGGTCCCCATGGCTGTATCAGAGGTCTTCCTCTGTTACATGAGGTATATCTGGCAGTCTTTTAGAACCCCTCCAGCCGTGACAACCCTAGCCGTTTTGTTGGCGCTTCATGGGCCTCGCTGGCAGTCTCAAGGGGATCTTGCCCGTGCCAGGAGCCCACTTATTACATTCGGGGACCCTCTAGCGCCTACTACTACTATATATATATATATAATTCTATATATATATATATATATATATATATATATATATATATATATATATATATAATGCCGTTGATATATACCGTTTATGTATTATTATATATATAATAATACCGTTTCAGAGGCACTCTTATCGTCATTGTCTCGCAGGGGTCCTGCGACCTTTTTGGCGTTATCAGGGGTCATCTGCGGTGTACAGGCCCATCTTGCACTCCCAGAAACCACCTGACCTTCCCGGGGACCCCTGACAGCATCAAGAACCCCAAAGGTTTCAAAAAGGCCAATGTAGCCCATTTGTGGCTCCTCTCGATCCTGAGTAGGTTATCGACGAATCCCCGTTCAGTGGGCCCCTCTGGCTGGCCAGGGTCTCCTTATGCCGTGCCAGGCATCATCTAAAGTTCTTTCAGTCTCAGGTGTCTCTCTGGCAATGTTAGCGGTCTCATGGACCCTTTGCCGTGTTGGGGCCCCTTGCAGTCCCAGGGGCCCTTGAAGAGTTTCAAGGGCCCTTCTGTCTATCTTAGGGGCCATCTTACCGTGTCAGGATCTCATTAACATTTCCGAACGCCCTCTGACTACATCAAGAACCTTCAGCTTTTCACTCACAGGGGCCCCCTAGGGACTCAGTTCTCATATTGGCCGTCTCAGGGGCCCCATGAGCCATCTGGCGGTCTCGGGAACAGTCTACCGTACTGGGACCCTGTTGTGATCTCAGAGGCCCTTTGGAAGCTTCAGGGACCCTCTATGTGTCTCAGAGGTCATCTAGCCCTCCAGGAGGCCCCTCTGACTGCATCAAGAGCATGTCAGGTTTTTATAGAGACCCCATGAAGCTCGTACGGGGCCCCTTCGGGCCTCCTTTTAAGTCTGACAGTGGCCCCTTCTCAGTCCTCAGGGAGGAGGGGGCGGCCACCCTAATTGCTCCCCCTGTGGATCCGCGCCTGGCCCTCGTAATGAGTGGGACCCCATGTGGTTAAAATTACTGTCGGTTTGTAAAGGTACCTGGCTGAAGTGTAAACTGGCCCATGCTCACCTGTAAAGACGTTCCTGGCGATCCGGCGGGTACCTGTTACAGGTCGGCAGGGGCATCTCTACAGGAAAGCAGGGGCTCCTGAACAATCGTTTAGGGGCACCTGTTGGCCAGGGTGCCACTGCCTGTCTGTAGAGGGCATTCTATCTCTCTGTTAAGGGCCCATGTCGATCTCTGGAGGCAGGGACAGGGCCCTATTTCCAGACCGATAGGAGGTCCCTTCATAGGCTGGCAGGGGTACTTTATGGGTCTACAGGGGGCCCTCCTGAAACAAGCTGTGAATTCTCCTACCAGCTAGCAGGGGTCTCTAAACGCTCATTCAGACCACAGGCCTCTCTTCATAGCACAAAACCTTCTTGTATATTCGGAGTACGTTTTCTTTCGGTTCGTACATCGATTTTTTCCTTTTTTTTAATAGCGTAAGGCTGATTTTTCACGATTTTGCTTAGCGCAGTGACCGAAATTTCTGAAATTGGGGTGGCAAAAACACAGTTTCGCCACCCCAGCCGTCAGGCTGGGGGGGCGGCCGCCCCTCCTGCCCCCCCCTTTTCCGCCGTCGCTAGTAACCGGGCCAACTTTGCCGCTCGAAAAACTTTGCAACCTCAAAAAAACCTGGGGTCGATACGAGTAAAACGTTGACAGTCCATTCGAAACATTCGAGACATTCGACACATTCGATGCGTTCACCGTCTATTGTTCGCAGTAGATTTGAGGCCTTAGGTTTTTTATACATTCACCGCGTATCATAGGCGGGGGAGCCATGGCGCTAGAGGGGGCTTCAGCCCCCCACCTTTTTTGGAACTTAACATTGGCCCTATGGGCGTTGACTAGAAAGAATTGACCCAAAATGCCTCCCCCAACTGAAGAGGAATTCCCGTGCCCCTGCTGTCTATAGTTCGGAGCCGATTCGAGACATTCCACACATTCGATACATTCGCCAAAATTATGAAACTGGCAGCTAATTAGAGACATTCAACACATTCGATACGTTGACTGTATATGGTTTTCAGCCGATTCGATGCATTCGACACATTCCTTACATCCTAGGGCGCAGCCACGATCTTCTTAAAGAGGGGGGGGACGGAGCTCAGTGTGAACTGAAATCATACGAATACCGTCTGTTGGGAAGACGATGTGCAATGGTTTCCGCAAAAAATGCGGGGCTAATGGGGGGCGGCTCCCCAGGTCCCCTTGGCTGCTCCTGCGGACACATCCATCGTGTGTAGTTCGCATTCGATTCGAGACATTCGACACATTCCGTACACTCGCCAGAATTGTCAAGTTGGCAGAGGATTCGAGACATTCGACACCTTTGATACATCTGCCGTGTAGAGTTTCCAGCCGATTCAAGACATTCCACACATTCGATAAATTCACCGTGCGTAGTATGCAGCCGCTTCAAAACATTTCATACATTCGATACATTTACCGGATATAGTTTTCAGCCGATATGAAATCGAGACATTCCACAACTTCGATACATTCGTCGTGTATAGTTTTCAGCCGACTCGAGACATTATTGCAAGTTATTGCACATACTGCAAGTTATGCACGCCGAATGTACTGAACGCGTCGAATCTCTCGAATACTCTGAACACTATACAAGGCAATGTGTCGACTGTGTCGAGTGTCTCGAATGAGCTGCAAACTATACACGGTATCATATGGGTTGAGTGTCTCGGGCCGTCTGAAGGCTCGAGCTGAGTGTATCGAATGAATTAAATGTCTTGAATCGGCTGCGTTACGGTGAATGTACAGAATGTGTCGAATGCCCCAAATCGGCTGCAAGCAATACATGGCGAATGTATCGAAAATGTCGATACATGTTATATGTTATGTGCTATATTGCCGACTACCAATTGTGCATGCGAATGTAACGAATGTGTCGAATGTCTCGAATCGGTTGCCAAATTTACGATTTTGGCGAATGTATCGAATGTCTTGAATGCCTCGAATCGGCTGCAAACTATATGTGGTGAATGTATCGAATGTGTTGAATGTCTCAAACCAGCTGCAAGCAATACACGGTCAATGCATCGATTGTGTCGAATGCCTTGAATCGGTTGCAAACTACACACGATGACTGCGTCGAATGTGTCGAATGCCTTGAATCGGCTGCAAGTTGTACCCGATGAATGTGGCGATGTCTTGAATTGGCTCCGAAATATGAACAGTAAATGCACTGAATGTGTGATATGAATAAAATGCTCCAAATCGGCTGCGAACAATACACGATGAATATATCGGTCAACTGTAAGATTTTGACCGAGCGCTTACCTCGAGGGAAAATAATTGTAGTAGTGGTTGCATGGCGCTTCAAATGCAATACTGCTAAGTACTACTTACGATTTCAGCCGGAAAAACCTGAAGCACACATTATTTCCCCCGAAACAGATTGCGTCGTCACTGTTACGCTAATCGCCAGACGCTCGCGGAGGGATTTTTGACGTTTCTGCGTTAAATAGTTTGTTTACGTGAGGTCTTGACGCTGATTGGTCGTCGGTCGGACTCAAGGTCCAATCGAGAGTAATAAAAAAGATTGGGGAAATCACTAATGCAATATAAATTGTCTTTAAAATAAAAAAGTTAGTCGTAGTATAATAATAATAATAATAATAATAATAATAATAATAATAACAATACAACAGTACTAATAATAATAATAACAAACAACAATAATAATAAAAAGTAAAAATATTACAAAGATGGAAAGTGAAGTTGCAATTTGAAAAATACAAAACAAAAATAAAAAGCAGTGAAATAAAATATCTGAAAAAAATCACGGAACAAAACTGGAAAATATTAGGAAGTGAAATAAAACAATAAATAAAAATTTACCCTAATCTCACATAGCAACCTAATCTAACCTAACCTAACCTAGCCTAGCCTAACCTAACCTAACCTAACCTAACCTAACCTTATCTAACCTAGTCCAGCACAACCCAACCTAGCAAACTAATGTAATCTAACGAGTATTAAATGTCATAATGTAATAATACTGATATCAGATATCCCAACAATTATCTAATACAATAATATAACGGCGCAATAATTCAGCAGTTCCTCCAAGTTTAGTTTGTGGCAAAAGAATAGTATTTTCATGTGTATGACGTCATTAATCGCTTGAAGATGCATGCAGGGTCTACACATCCTTGATGTCAATAACCTTAACCTTGGCGGCACTACATTTTCCGCCGCGGAATAATGTTGTTCTCCGCCAGTCGACTGCAGCACGGTATTACTTAGTTGTACGTTATCGTTACGATTTTGTTCTTATTTTTTAGAAAATCGAGTAGTGGAAAGTATGGTTAGAAACAGGATGATACATTCTTTACATTGGTGGCAATTATGCAAAGGATTGTTTGCGATTATCGTCGGGCAGAAACTTACCTTTAGCCAATGTATCGAATGTGTCTAATGTCTCGAATCGACTGCCACCCTTGCACGCGAATGTGTGAAATGTCTCGAATCGGCTGCCAACTTTACAAACTTGGCGAATGTGTCGAATGTGCCGAATGTCTCGAATGTCGGACTGACTGCTAACTTTTTATTCGTGGGGTCGATCCAGATGTGAAGAGCATTTGTTGGGGAAGGCACATCTGCCTTAACCCAATTCCTTGCTGTAGGGATAGGAGCAGATTCTGCCCCTATCCGGTTTTTTGCTCGCCATTCTTGGGGTTTGGGGAGCTGCTGCACAAAACTTGGTGACTTCTCCTAGATATTCTTTCACATTTCAAGACAAAATTTCAAACATTTCTTTTCTCCAGGCTCCAGAGTGGGCACCAGGAGACTTTTCAAGGTAATGAATATTTGAGGAATATCGCACTCTCTGGAAATCGCGCATTTGGACGTGGTCTCCATATACCATCTCCATGTCCTTTACAATGTCGCGGACAATTCAGACAGCAGTTACAACGCTCTTATTGGTGCCGAAGACTGTGAAATATCGAAATCGTCGTTTAATTGGAAACAGAAAATCCTTTCTAAGATGTCAAGACAGCCATGAAAAATAACGAAGTTGTAACAAAAACATGACAAGGCGTTTTTTCTTCCTGTGGAGGGGCTGAAAGTACATCAAGAAACAAACTTTATATGTAAACGTACCTAGTTCCGAATGTGCACACGAAGAGAACTTACGCAAGTGTACGGACCCAGATTGCACATAACAAGTAAACGCATGCGCAAGTGCAGTTTAACAAAATGAAATGAGGGGGTGTTTGGACGATCCCGCATTACGGGACAATGACAAACTGTGATTCTGTAATTGCTGTTCGCATTTGTCTTGAACTGTCTGCTCCGTAGCTTTGTAACACATGACGACGAACCCGACACTGGTTTGAAACAGATCGTGAATAAACCGTAACCTAGACGCCTCACGATTCCATTTAACGTGCAACGATTCATATTGCCTAAGGCTATGAACTGTTTAAACGACTCTGCTTATAATCGTCATACCTTTAAATGAAACTTTCCATGAATGCCCATAGGTAACGATGACGATGAACGATGTCCGAAAAAACTCGCAATTTTGGCATTGTCCTTAATCCTGGATTGCCCTAACTCCCCTCGCTTTTCCTTCGTTAACTGAACTTGCACATATTTGTCATGTGCACCCTGCGTCCGTAAACTTGCATGAGTTCTCTGCGTGTGCATATTCGAAACTAGATATGTTTGCATATAATCTGTACGTGAGAAAAGTTTATTTCTTGATGCATTTCCAGCCTTTCCACAGGGAGTAAAAATGTGCAGTTATGTTTCTTAATCAACACTGTATCTACTCCTGTTTGTAAGCAAGCACGACGTGTAGTGCTCCTATCGTACGTCCGCGCTTACCGAAATTGGGCGAGCGGTACTTATATCGTGACGTGTCGAGCGCAACGCACAGCGAACCATTTTCGCAAGTGCTGGTTAAACTTTCCGCCGTTTGTTTGGCTAGATATGGAATGGTACTCTGTTTTCCAGTACCTCATAGATTGTAAGTGTATTTAACGTAACTTAACAGAAGAAGTTTAAAATTATTTCTATCAAGATAATTTTCTTTTTTATGGGATGTAACGCCATATTAACGAACATTATGCGCATTGGCATCTGTGACTGTCCAGCTCTATTTACGGCACCGCCATTTTCATTCGCTCTTTGAATTAATGGCGCGGTGTGTGGTAGCCGCTCCGCACCGGTGATGGCGAGAACCACGATTGTTCGGTCACTTGAGCCCATTTTGCTACCCGCATTTTGCGGGTAGCAAAATGGGCGGGCAGCTCTTTCCCCTCCTCCCGTCCCAATGCCCCTGACCGTATTGTCAGTCATAATCATTATATACACAGTCCATAGACACAGTGTATATTGATAATCTTAATCTTTCCGAGAGAACTGCAGCGCCCTTCAGATGAAGCAAAACTTTGGCAGGAGGATCAATAAGATGAGTGGGCGTTACGGTTGCGGTGCAGCTTCTAATGTCCTATTGGCTATTGGATATTTGCAGTGATAGGCTACGTTTAGGTAACCAGGGAAAACACATGCTTGGCACGACCGTCGCAATAATGAGACCATTCGGAAGAGCGCATTGTGTGCTATATCGCTGTTGATGAACATTTTCACTTTTGAGCCCATTTTTTCGTAATCGGTGCTGGCGATGCTGCGTGTGCTGCTCCGCGCGCCCGCCGCCATGTTATGTCAATCAGGGAAGCGCCGTCATAAGTTATCGTCCCGGGAACACTAAGTTCGTCACATAGCTATCTGAATTAATGTTCAAACTATGGCAGAAACCCTGGTGCACCACGTGCTAGGTGAACTTTTTTTAGTTTCGCTCTTAAACGAGAGATATGGGACAAATAAGTACATGTGTGAGGCGCCCCTCTGTGACCACCATTGGCCGGCGCGGTCACGGCCGCCAAGTACCAAATTCTGTCCATAGATGGCGTGGAAAGATATGGACTACCATGTCCCGGAACATACTACAGTATAACCCTCGTTACTATAACTACGGTTATATTACAGTATAACCCTCGCCAGGCTGGAGGGTTATACTGTTATACGAGAAGCAGTTCCGTAAAAAAATGGACAGATGCAGAGACGAGAGACTTAGGGCACCTTTGCAAAAATCGTTTTATAGCTCGTGTCATTGTTTGAAAGCGGGGTCACGCCATTTTCAGGTGAAAGAGGACCATGTTACAAAAACGTTAAGTGGTGTAACATTCTGTGAAATGCACGGATTGGCATGAAACTTGCTTAATCGAATCGTATGACGGCTGCAACAGTTCTGTCACCTTGATTTTTTTTGGAATTTAAAATCATTAACTTCCAGCCTGTTAAACGTTCTCCTTCTTCATGCGGGTAATTGATATTATTTGTCCGGTTCGACGGTTCTGAAGTTTGAATAGACGCACTGATTATTTATTGTGTTCTGTGACTAGGCAATGCTACCTCAAACCCCCGGTGAGGTCACATTTTGCACCGAATTTCAGGCCAGCAACAACTGTCTGGTTGCAAAGAAAGCCAAAGCCCTAGTAAGTCTTGCTTTAACTAGTAAAAACAAAAAAAATGAGTGGTCGGCCCGGCCCAGCCCGACCACAACGCTTCATAGTGGCTAATAACTCCGGTACAACTGGGTATCAAATCACGGATAAGTAGTAATAGCTATCCATGGCCGAATCATGAAGTTTTCATTAGAAAATAACTCAGTACTTTAAATTTTATGTATTGGTATTTGCAAGGCGTTAGCCTGCAGGGTATTTCTGGCACAGGGGCTAATATTTTCGCTGTTACACCTTTCTTTCCGCGGGCATTCGTGAACCGCTCCATGGTGGCTGCATGTGACAGTATTGAGTATTTTTATTGTGTGGAGTATTTGGCAGGACATCAAATAATGGCAGTCTTTGCTTTCACCATGAGTAATGGGAGCAAACAATACCATAGGGGGCGTGACGTGTAAACTAGCAGTTCTTCGAACACAGAATACTGAAATAGATTGATAAATGTTCTTTGGCTTTGCCAAATGCATAAAAGGGACGTCGTGGTGCAAGCAGAAACGAAGCATGTCTTGCTGTCATGCACCCCACAGTGCGTCTTACTGGTTTACACTCCTAGAATGTTTATCTTTTGCAACATGTTTTTTGGATGCACTTATCTTTGGTGAGAACCTCACTTTTAAGGGTAACCTGGTTTAAGTTACCTCGTAACCTGGTCTGGCCTTCTGAAACAGGTACTTTGCTTGCTTTCCACACCTGGTGTGACAGAAGTTATAACAGCTACACACATGGCATTTTTCGTTACATTGGAGTACTTGAACACGTTATCTTGGTCGCCAAAACAAAATCCTGGCCATTGCGAAAATAACTTCCCATTCCTTTTAGTTTTGGTGGTGGGAGTTCAGGCAGTACCCGACCGCTGCCATCCGAGAAAGACGACTGGAAGACGCTACCACCGGAGAAGGACGACTGGAAACTACTGCTCTCAGGGGAGGACGACTGGAGGACACCACCCTCGGAGAAGGACGACTGGAAGACACCACCCTTAGAGAAAGATGACTGGAACACGCCGCCCTCGGAGGATGACTGGAAGGTTCCACCCTCGGAGAAGGACCACTGGAAGACAGCACCCTTGGAGAAGAACCACTGAAAGACACCATCCTCGGAGAAGGGCGACTGGAAGACACCACCTTCAGACAAGGACGACTGGAAGACACCATGATCGGAGAAGGACGACTTGAAGACGCCACCATCGGAAAAGGATAACTGGAAGACACCACCCTCGGGGAAGAACAATTGAAAGTCGCTGTTCTCTGAGCGAGGCGAATCACTCGACGCCACCCTCCCCCTCCCTCCCCTCCACCTCTGGGTAGCTGAAACGGACTGCGAGATCCTCGTTGTGGGGCTGGACACCCATGCACACCATCTAACGACCATTCGGAAAATTGCGGCAACAAAGAAGATTGCTGCTGCCAGATGACAGCGCATCGCAGTCTACCGGTATCATGTATCACAGACCACCGGGGGACATAATCTGCATCACCTGCTCGTAACTGCACTGAAGCAGGCACGCAGCTTCTGCGGAGGTCTGCTCTTTCTGCCAAGTCTCTCGTGCACGTTTACTGTTGTCGCCAAAAAAGAAAGCATTAACAAATATGTTACACCACAAGTAAAATGGCCCAGAAATCCACAGAAGTCATCTCAGGCAGCGTGTATTTCAAGCAGCATAGCGGCGTAACACAGGCATTAATAACTCACATGTCTATCCCTGCGAAACAACAGGCCAACGAGTGCACGTAACAGCCAACAGAGTTCCTCCGATTCCAGCTGTCCCCTTGGCTCGGCCTCCTGCCCACTCCTGCAGCGGAGCCGCTCCGAGTCAGGCCATCCCTTGGCCCGGCCTCCTGTCCACTCCTGCAGCGGAGCCGCTCCGAGTCAGGCCATCCCTTGGCCCGGCCTCCTGTCCACTCCTGCAGCGGAGCCACTCCGAGTCAGGCCATCCCTCGGCTCGGTCTCCTGTCCACTCCTGCAGCGGAGCCACTCCGAGTCAGGCCATCGCTCGGCCCGGCCTCCTGTCCACTCCTGCAGCGGAGCCACTCCGAGTCAGGCCATCGCTCGGCCCGGCCTCCTGCCCGGTCCTGTCCTCCGACACCGCTCGCCGGCCGGGACGGCTGGCCGCGGCCAGAGCGGCGCCCGGCCGGCACGGCTCTGCGGCTGGGCCGGTGGCTCTGCCGTGCGAGACCGTCTCGGGGCCGGCCGCGGCACGACGCCCGGGTCAGGCCGGGCCGGCCGCGGGGGACCGGCATGGAGCGCTGCGGCCACGGACGCCGGCCGCTGCTGGACCACGACCGAGCTCAGCCACCGGCGCAGCCCGGCTCCGTAAGGAGAGCCGCAACACTGGACATCAGGAACAGGCCCAGAGGAAGCGCGAGGCCATCAGGCTTGAGGTGGTTGGCTCAGAACATGTGTCTCTTTTGCCACCCTCATTAGTCAGTAAATGGTGTTAGCGCAACAGCCGGTGAGATGGATTTATGCAAACTTTCGTTCAGTTGTTTAGAGCCCTTCCCAGTGGCGCGGATTAGTCCAAAACTGAAATTGAACAAGTGGCATGGAGCCTCAGGTTTCCTCAAAACCGATCCAGATATTCGTCCCCTCCCCCTTCCACCTGCTCCTGCCGCTACAAGGCGCCACGCCCTCATCAAGTTAAAACATTAACCATTCGGGCGGTACTGGGCGCTGTACGTGGCTGAGACCACCTTTAAATAGTCAACTGCAGTCTGTTCTCGGATACAAAACAAACATACGGAAACGCAGGATCCAGACGTAACGACGACAGGCTTGGCAACAGCTCCACGTTGAGCACACAAAGTTCCCTCGATCTGGCTATGGTAACACAAACTGCGGCATGGCATCAGACATGGTGCGCCATAAAAATAACTGCGAGGTATGTATAGGGATAACCTCGGCAAGAGATTCAAACAACGCGTCAGAATCCGTCGGAGGAAAAAGCTCATCACAGGATGACATGATTGGTCAGAGCGCTTACTAGCGCGCGACTGCGCTGCCGAACAAACGTGGATCTTAGCCATGATCCAGCCCATGTAATGTCACGTGGCACGTGGCTCAGCCTGACACAGAGACGGATCTGACACGTGATGGCTGACTGTGCTGTCCGGCACGCCCAACACCTCACGACCAGAGGTCAGACGACTAGGACTACGTCTACCAACTAAATAAATAAAAATATAGGCTCTTACGCCACCTACGAACCTACAAGCTCGCAAAAGATGGAAAGCACAGCAATGTCCCAGGCAGGGCATCGCGTGGTATAGGCGCATACGTATGAATATACCTGTCATACGACATTCGCTTCAGTCCAGCACACGTCATTATCAAACTGAGGAGTTTAGTCAGTTAGTCAATTTAGCCATTAGTCAATCGACAGCACGAGAAAGTGCCGGAGCCTGTTCATCACTTGGAGGGCACAATGCTTGCTCGTGTCTGCAACGCATGAAGAACCGAACATAGACAGAGGGAACCATGAAAGATCGAGGAATTAATGACGGATTTTGCAGGAACTCCCTTCCAAAACCATACGGCCTAGGGCTTAGAACTTACGTTGAAAATAACAGATGGAAGCCACTGTCCCACATCCTACTCGTTTTTCTACGCCCATGGTCACAAAATCAGACGCAGTTCAAGAAACATTCCTCTTAAACTATGAACGTACAACGGCTACATGCCTTTCGTCTAAATGAGATCCACACTCTGCATGTTCTGCCAGCAAACACTTGTTTTCGGTTACTTCCAACAGTTAATTTTGGTATTTCTGGTGCATTGTACCTTTTACTGTCGCCACCTTGAATACTGAGGCCAACAAAACCAGTTCGGCAAACAGGTGACACTAAGCAATGTAAGAGCGTCCGCTCTAATGCAAGCACTGCCATCTTAAACACATCACCTCCCATTCATGTGAAAACATTCATTACCACGAGATGGCGACGAACCACTCAGCGAGGATATGTTGTCTGACCCGGACTCATTTCAAGCAATGATCCGAGGTGCCAGTTCGTCTGCGTCTTCTGAGCCGCAAGGACGCTAGTAAAGAGCAATGCCTGCGACTGCCACCACGAGCAGGTCTGTCGACGCCCACTGGCCCCGCGCCGAGCTTTTGGACTCTTCGGTGAGTACGATTCGCGGCCGGTCCGGCACATGGCCGGCCGGGCGGGCCGGCTCGTCCGTCAGGAAGTCCTCGTCGTCAGGGAACGGCAGGCCGCTGCTCTGCTCGAACTCGACCAGCTCCGTCAGCAGGCTGCTGGGCTCGGTGGCTGACTCTTGAGGCCGCGCTGACGACGGCAGCGGAATCTCTGACGGCGACAGGAAAAACAGCCGCGGCGTGAACACTAGCGCCGAACACTCGCCGAGCGGAGATCGCCGCAGGCTCCGCACGAGAGGAGCATAAGGCTGTCGGCAAATAACTGGACATTGAGCTGAGTCGGTGGGCATACAACTAGCATCATGTTCAGACCTTCGAAGCATGACTGGACATCATGCTCGAACTTTCTGAACGTAGCTGAACAAAGAGATCATTCTGTCAACATCAAACAACAAACTTAATCTACCGGTGGTTGGATTATATCGGTGCCGATGTAAATAACGGACTCAGCTCGTCCGATCAAATCCTAGTGCCAAGGGCTATTCTGCCATCTATATCGTCATCAGAACGATCAGTGTCTTTTTGCGGTGCTCACTGTGAAGAGTGATGGTGCCCTCGGCATCGCTGATGGAATTCTTGGCGACGCAGTTGTAGGTGCCAAAGTCCCTGTTTGTGACCGGACTGATGGTCAGGCTCATGTTGTACTGGTATAGCAGACTCTCGCTGCGTGCCACGTGGTGCCGCGGCCCGGACAGAATCATCTCGCCTGAGCAGCGGAGGCAGACTGTTAGCGTCGCAGCCGACCGCCAGCCTCCTCACGTCGACGGCCCGGGGCCGAGCATGCGTGTCGCGACCGCACGGACGCCATCAGAACGAGAGGAACACAAAACGGCGACCGCACTTGATTCAGTCCCCTCTGTGCGCTGTCAAATAACTGATGTTCAAGCTCACAAAAATTGGCTGCAAGTGCCTCAGTTCCCAGATATATGCAACAATCACTGGCCTACGGATGTGAACAAGACGGGGGCTGGACAGCAAACGTGGAGAGGACAGAGGCTGGACAATAGACGTGGACAGGGCACACTGGCGTGGATTAGAGACGTGGACGCGAAAGAGGCTGGCAACGGGTGTGGACGAACGCAGGCTGGCTAATAGACGTGGGCGGAAGCGAGGCTGGACGAGAAGTTTAGACGGGACATGCGCTGATCGGAGGCTGGATACCAGATGTGGACATTATTGTGCTGTATTGTATTGCAAGGTTGCAGCTCATCCGTCACATGCAGGCAGAAGAAAAGATTGGACAGCAGACATGGAAAGACTACACATACTAACTCTCAGTCATAGTGGAAGTGACCATAAAAAGCTGTTTTTTGAAAAAAAAAACCGAAATGTCAAGAGACGACGTGAACGTTGGCTTCACTGCGACGTATGGTTGGTGTAGGTTGTATAATTTGGTACGGTGCCCCCAGTACACAGCGACCTGAGGAATGATGTGGGCATGCTGGCAGGAGGCATCACTCGCTGGATCTAGGCAATGATCTGGGGAGACCGCGAAGTAATGTAAAGACTCCATCTACAATTTTTGGCTTTCTTTCGGCTAGACCAACAAGCCAGTATGAGTGCACATAGTCCAAGACAGAGAGCATAGCGTGCAGTGCACGCTGGTGCACTGCACTGCACCAGCGATGTTGAGAAAGTTCGCATATGCTGGCCGTCTGGGATGATGTTTACTAGCGCCGTCACCATTCGACCAGGAAGATGTTGATCCGAATAACAAATGTTGCATAGGACGTGGTCGTCCGATGCAACATCTCCCACAATTTTACCATATGCTTCACAATGCGACCTGGTCAGCACTCATACGCGAAGAGAGACCTGCGATCAGGCAGACCGATGAGACTTGCGATCGGCCCGGCCTCTGGTGTGCTGAACTGATCGGCTGCCACCCAGTTAAGTTCCGGCGGTTCGGTGCGAATCGACTGCTCTCATCGTATCTCAGTCTCACAGGAGTCTTTTTTTTGTCCATGTATGAATCGATCACGTTAATTCGTAAGACTGATATGGATAAGGAAGAAGGGATGCTTTGAGTCGAACTTTAGATGGTTATCTATTTATTTTTTGTGGAGGTTGAGCCAGTCTTCGGTACCTGTTCCACTTTGTCTCGTCAAAGAATGACAGAAGGATACGCTTTTGCATTATTTATGTATTTTAAATGCTTATGGCTGGCATGTTCCGTGATTTTCCCGCAATCTATTCCTTTTCATCGATTCTTTTCCGCGTTGTTTCATTGCTGCTAATTGTATCGATGATTCATCCTCGTTTTGCATTTGCCGTGATAGGGTCAGTGGTGTTATGAAATGTTTTAAAATGCGCAGTCCTAGTGCTCACGGCCGCGGCGATAGAATAACAGAACGTTACATATGTTATATTATTCATATATCTGCTGACTATTTCAAGAACGACAGTAGGTCTGTCACCCTCGTATGTAAAATATTCTGACCGTCTGCGGTTTTTAATCGCTGATGTGAATCAGAGCGTTTTGTTCTCCGAGTTGCCTTTTCATTCGCTAAAGGAACCATTCTTTATCAGTCGTCTCTTCCAGCAAAATGTCAGAGCGACAATTCGCTGGGCAGTTTTCTAAAAAAAAGCGAGTCGGTAACCATTGTGTAGTGCGGGATGAATAGGAACGAAGGCATATGAGAACGTCCCGAATGTGGCAGACCTGGGCATCTCCGAAACAAGACGACCAGACATGCCGTGCTCCTCACGAAACATGCAGCTCCCGGCAAGAATGCGAAGAAATGAAGTATAGTTCCACTGGTGTGATGTAACCTTGGCCGGGCGTATCTTCACCTCCGCAGACATTTGCCGGGATCCCGATGGAATGCAGGTTATCCTCGTTTTGCGTCGGATTCTAAGCTGACCAGGATAAGTATTACGACACCTGGGCACCCCTTTGCTCCGGAGGGACACGACCTTTCCCAGATGACGTAACGATCCGTCCAGGTCAACGAAAGATTGAATACAACACGGGATAAACTACATTCCATCGGGATCCAGGCACATGTCTGGCCTACGCGCTGGACCACGAGGGATTGGTTGACATCAGTCAGCGCCAAAAATTACTCTAGGACCAATCCAAAGTGATTTTGGTATCACGCAAACTCAGTGCCCACCCATGACCTTGGAAATGTTAGTGATCTTTTAAAGCCTGGTATCTTATCACGCATGCGCCGGAAAAGTCCTGTGCCGAAAACGGACTGCCAGTCGTCTCTCGTCAGACGCCTGAGAAAGGAACCAAAACGTGGCTTTGATCTAGAAAAATGGCTTATAGGGTCTCGAGAATGACGTTGTAACTCAGTGCCCCCACATGATCTGGCAATCCTTTTGCTAAGGAAGAGTGCGGAACGGAGGCAAGACTAGCTATTGCAAATTTCAGGTTCGTTTGCCGGCGGATTGAGGAAAACCTAAGGGAGGGGTGGGGGGAGAAAACATCCTTTCGTCCGACAAAGGTTAATCAAAGCTGATAATCAAGCTGCATCACTGATGGTAGACTTCAATATTTTCTTTTTAAAGCATCAACACTTCAATGTTTCGTTTTCAGTACTGACTTGGTGTCTGGCCCAACATCTTCGTCACTCGTATAACCAATTTACATGGCATTGCTGACAAAAAAATTGTGTTCTGTAAATACTTAAGCGATGGGTTTTATCTGTTACTGTGTTGCTTGTCTGGGGTCAGATCCAAACAGTAAGAGGCGTACAGTTTTTTTTTTCACGGCCCGGTAACCGCCGCTCTGCTCTCCGTCTCGGACGAGCCGGCTGGCGGCGTCGGCGTCTCCCCGTCGGCCGGCGGCTCGCTCCCTCCTATCTCTGACGCACGGGGGGTGGCCGGCTTTTTATGCGAGACTGGGCATGAGGCGTCCGGCCGGGCGGAAGTTTAATAAGTCGCGCGGGCTCCGGTTTATTCGGCTGTGAGACCGGCCTCTGTCGGGGCGGCGCGCCCAATACGCCGCCGCCGGACGCCGGATTTACCAAACAGCAGGCGGAGGGCGGCGCGCCGCGCGGCCCGCCGACGGCCGGCCGCCGACGCCGCCTCTCCTCATCTGTTCCCTGTCGATAAGATTAGTGGCGCACGCGGCACTGCCAGAATTCGGCGACAAACATTCCACCTGGCGTCCGCGGCGGACTGCGGACACGGGCAAGAAAGCCGTTTCGCCGCAGCTCCCGCAGAAAACAGACAGGATAGTGTGCTATGTGGACATCAACGCGTGAACAACAGGTGCTCATGATGTAAATCAGTAATGGTTAATGCCTTACTAACATCATGTTTCGATAGCCTTTAACCCTATTCCCGGAGGGCTAGACGGTATGGCCGATTCCCGGCAGGGGGGGGGGGGATTCGGCCCCCCCTGAGATCTCGAGAACTACTTATCCGATTTCATCGCAACAAACGGCAATCGATTTGCCGTGACGTGAACTACATTTTCATAAAAAGAAATTTTCAAAATGTCGAAATTTGTGGATACAGGGGGGCAAAAATGTCAAAATGGGGGGTACTTTTTGACTTCTTATAACTCCGTTGTTTATGGACCGATTTCGATGAAACTGGCATGAATCGAGAGATGATGAATAGGGCTTTTATCATGGGTATGCAAATTTGAAATTTTGAGAAAATTCATGGGCGTTCACAGGGTTTCAGAAATAGAGGGATTAGTTTTCTAATAACGGAATGAACAAGAGGCCAAAACACTTTTTTAGCTTCTGCTAGTCATGTTATGCGAAAGAAGTACAAATCGCATTACAATGTTTGTATAATGTTAGCATAGGCGGTGCCAGGGACATAAAAAAGGGGGAACTGTCATGGTCACACGTTCTTCAGATCAAGTTGCGACCTTTGACCTTAAATGACCTCCAGTGACCTTGGGGTCACCTGGAATGATGTCGTGTGCATTCAGTATTATCTGTAAACGTTTTTAATCGATTGAATTCACTCTATTCCAAAAAATTCATTTTATGGCTTTTGCGATATAGGGCACGCGCACTGACATTTTAGGTCATAGCTCCGTGACCCGACCTGATATCAAGCTGAAACTTGGTACACAAGTAGAGGACACCTTTGTACGTCATATATATTCCGGGTTTGGCATTTGAAAAAAACGGCGCCGAAATTATAGCCAAAAAACAAATTTTGACTTTTGACCTTGACCTGACCTTGTAAAGTGACCTCAGATAAACAAAATTACATATGCACATTGCCCAACTATTTAGCTATACATTCATATAAAGTTTTAAGTTCTATCTTAAAAACTCTGTTTTTGGCAGACATTTTCCTTTTACCCTCAACATGGCCAAAAATGACCTGAGGTGCCTCCCAAAAACGTTGCCTGGCTCCGCCCCTGAGCAAAATAGAATTTCGAAATTTTGTCACGGCGCGTAGAAGGAATCACTAGGAAAAGTCACCAAGTTTCGTGAAGCTGCGTTAAAAAGCCTGGAATTGGCAAGCAAAAAACCCGAGGGGGGGCGGATTCCGCCCCCCCTGCCGGGAATAGGGTTAAGAAAATGTGGTGCTGTTATTCGTGCTTTTTCTGACTGGGTCGGTACTGAGCGCTCCCCCATAGCTGATAGGTTCTGAAAGAGCACGAATAACCTTCACAGCGATGTTCATCGTGGTTTTCCGTGAGAAAAACCGACCGAGACCCAGCACGGTTTTTAATAGGGGTTATGATGGTCACAGACCGGCATGGGTCACATCGGGGGCATGCCTGCGGCCCGTTGATTTACTTACCGTTTTTACGTGACCAGTAGAAGATGGCCTTGGGTGAGACCTCCACTCGACAGGCCATGGTGACCTCGCTGCCGACTGAAGCTCCGATCAAGGCGTTTGAAACCTCCAGCAACGGCGGAACTGGAAAGAAGACAGTCCAGTAATGCTTCGGTGGTGCTATATTTCATTCACTAACCCGCCGTTGACTGGGGGAACGTATTTAACAACGCACCCACCCTCTTCCCGCCGCATTTCTAAGACTTGTCCCAAACAAATCGACACAGCGCCTCAGGACTTTTAATGCGTTTTCTTACATCAAGGTCACGTCTCAGTCGCGTCATAAAGACAACCATATTTTGCGATTCGGCGCTCAATTTTACTTCGCCGCCGCTATATGAACATGACATGTGAGCCCAATATAGAGCACCGATGACCTCATGCTAGGTGAAATATGCATTTTCCATTTTTGGGATGCAAAGAGAATATATTTTACGAACAGAATTGACTTGTCTGATTTTTAGATACAGCCGGATTGATTGTCAGATTTTCTTGCAAGACAATATACATACAAATTTTGCTGCAGTTTTTTGCAGCAATGCACTATTCTTTGGCTATTGACCTTTGGCAGTTTTCTGCAAATTTCAGCTTCGTGGGTAAACTGGTGGCGTCTGTTTGACGCGTCTGGATGACCGGTGCAAAGATATCGATTTTATAAAGTCGTGCAACATTTCGTGAAAATATACACATGGGCCACATTAACCAGTACGGTCATCCAGATCTAGCAGATGAAATTCACTAACGCGCTCGTATTGGTGCAATCTTGCGTCTGCACAATAATCGGGCATTTTCAAGAGTTTAATTGTACCTAAAGCCCTTTGAAAGTGTCTTTTTGAGAATCTCCGTGCCAAACGGGTCAGGGGACAAGCATGGCATGACCCGTTACCACGGACATTAAATCTGACCTAACCTGTTGTCTTGACCTTTGACCTTTGGTCAGGGAGCACTCAGAATATGAGATCAAGCTAACTTGAGTTGTGTTATCAGCTTATTAAGTTGTTTTTTAGGCTTATTGTTTACATGTTATGTTTATATGTTTATTTTTATGTTTTTATGTTTTTGTATTTTTATGTTATTTTCATTTTTATGTTTATTTTTTATTTTCATGTTATATGTTTATTTTTATGTTTATATATATGTTTATATAGCTTAAGTTTAAGAGTTATCAACCCACCTACCAAGCTACCGTACCTATGATATCAAGAGACTTATTGCAATGCGAACTTCAGTCTCGGTCCGCTCTTCGTTGCGACTAGGCAATCCCGTAGAAAACGACCAGTTTTGGGTGTTTGACCTGATCCGCAACGTCATTACTGACCCAAGAGTAAAAAAAAATATGTGTCACAAGATCGCACGACTTGCGCTATCGACTTCCGTTTGAATCAGCTAAATCAGACGATTGGTACACGACAAAGACAGGGAGTGTTAAACGTCCTTCCTCAGTCAGTGCCGGGTTAAACCCAGTCATGGGTTTAAGTGGCATAAGACAGCATTGCGCAAGGGAATAAAACTTAAAATGGGCCTTTTTCAGGATCGCTTGAACTAGAGTGCAGTCATCCTGACTAGATTGCCCCTTGGCTGGCAAGATGAAATTTGTTTTTTATATGCTAAGTGCAGAATTTTTTGAGGACGTGCCGAACTATACAAAAAGAGACGCGTCCCACGCGTCCCATGCAAAGTATGGTATCACAAGCAAGTTTACAAGACTCGGATCTGTAACTTCAAAGCAAATTTGCTGTAATAAAAAAAAATAAAACGAAAAAACGAGAGAATTAATCCGTATATACACATATCCAACAACCTCGAGCATGAGCCTACAAAGCTAGCAGAATGGAACTCCACCACTTAGTGAAAGTTCCACCATCGGAACCTTCACGTGGAACAAGCGGAATCGTCAGGCTGGTAAGGCAACGAGACCTCATCAAATGTGAAGCGCTGCTGATTTTCATCCCCACCTTTCCTGGCCTGTACACGGTGTTGCCTTGTTACCCGGCACTGTGTGGTTCCCCGGGCGCGCGACGCTGGGACTCGGCGATAATCGAATCCTCCTCGGCGGGCGACTGATGTCCTCGATCGGTCCCAAGAAGAGCACGTCCGCAGGTGCATTCTGCTTATGTGCGAGCAGATTCACGCAACTGATCAAAGCAGGCGATAACCGGCATTAGCCGCTCTAGATAAGGTGCAGGATGACTTCATATGATCCATCCGCATAGTTGCACCTTGCGTATGGGAAATAATGAGATATCATATTATTCAATTTGCGCAAATTGCTGGCATCCGGTAGCAAATTAATACCAAGGCAGAACAGACTACATTAAGTTTCTCTGCACCCGACCTTCCCTTAATTACACGTTGTGCCCCGCTCCGTAATCAAGTTACATAAAATACACCTCCATTTTAAATCTTTTGCTGGTCTACGATTCAGCAAAAACGTTTTTTGCCACAACGTCATTGTTCATGGATTCCATGTTGCGGGCGGAACTAAACAAACATGAAGAAGCACTAATATTTTGCTGAAAAAACTGTCAAAGTTCGGCTCACAAGAGAATTTCTTTTACAGCGAAAATGTAAGAACTGTGAAAGTTTGGATTTGATCTGTATTGCAAATCGTTTGATTAGTGGCGAATCAAAAGGCCTCTTTGCCACCATGTTCATTTCTGTTTTTCGGGATGATGCATTCAGTTTCTTCCTGTGAGCTAACCAGCTTGCAGTGGACTCCAGGAACCGAAAATTATTGCGCGGTCTGCACAGGACTTCAGACAGATTATTTCCAGTCACAGCGATAGGACTGTCGTTGCTAGGTCTGGTTGTGCCCAACCTTAAAACCTTCGAATATTGGGACGGAGGTCTAGAGTCTAGACCCTCCTATTCCCCCAGAATATCCAGTCATGCTCACAGCTAACGATGACAAATAAAGTGCTGCCCGCACGGCTGTAGACAGAGCCCTTTTCGGCTTTATTGATGTCTTTACGGCAGATATATGATAGCCAAAACATTAAGTTATAATGACAAGTCCACTCAACAAGCACGCGGCCCCCTGCGGGAACCAGAGGGAGCACCCCCGGAAGATATCGGATGTCCAGCTTAGGGGTTGAAGCTAGTGCTCTAGGGACCCGAGAATGAGAGGCCTGTCTCTAAAGAAGCCCTACCCATCATAACCCTGATGCACCGCAATTTGCTTAGCGCCAAAATCATTCGTTGAAAAACCACTAAACCCAGCGCACGAAAAATTGTTGGAAGACGAAGAAAAACCTTGCAACATATTAAAACCGTGGCATGTCTACGCTTCCACCTGTCTGGCCTTTGAAACGATGAAAACCTTTTGTCCCTCTAACATCAGTAGGTATTAATGCTGACCATTCCATAGGTCTGATAAAAGTTAAACGAAAATAGGCAAACAGGTAACAGAGAAAACAAAATCGCATGGAACAGGAACACTAATATTTACCATAAAGATGAATAATTTCACCAAAATGTAAGGGAAAGGCATTATGTTATCTCTACGGCACTTTACTTCTCCATACTTCAGGAACAGGAATGATCCAGCTGTGACGGGTTCTTCAGTGTGGAACGGCTCCGGTCTGGCCGTGACGGGTCACAGTGTTTGGGACAGGGTCGGCCTGATCGCGACAGGTCATAGTGTTCGCACAAGTCCGGTCTGGCTGCGGCAGGTCACACTGTTCGGGCAGGTCCAATCTGGCTGCGGCAAGTTGCACTGTGCAAGGCAGAGCCCATCACCAGAGTTTGCATGGACCAAAGTCTCTTCTCAGACGTCTGCAGACGCGGACTCCGTCTCTCCAGTAACACTCGGCTGGAACCTCTGACTGCTGGGCCATTCTTTACATCTGATTCCTCCATTCAGTGGTGATGCGTTCTCTGGCCCCCCGAGGTCGTCCGCAGTGTTGTTGTAAATGGGGCAACCTGCCTGCACCACGGGAGCGAGAGGAAGGAGGGGACAGCACCAGAAACACTGGCGCAGACTCGCGCACAGTGGGCCACGCAGACACTGGCGAGAGTCAGCGCCATACGACGTAGGTTTTCTGCGTCTGGTGCGTTCTCAGATGACGCTCTGGACTGGTCACCGATAGGCCTTAAAGCAACTAGTACTCATTGCCTAAGCGGGAGTATAAACCACCCCTACATGTCTAAGTCGTCAGAGGACGTACTTCTTTAGCTACGTCACCTCAGAGCAACAAGTGATGGGATGTGCGTCGCCTCTGCTCTGTTCTGACCGTGTCCGACCTCTCTCCGCGCTCCGCAGTGTCTGTTTTCTCCGCCTGCAGTGTTCTGGGCGGCGGGGTCGACCGTGTCACCTTAATCCAGCTCGACCGGGACCAGCCCCGAGCGCCGCGCTCTCATCGCTTTCAATAAGTTTCCCATTTGGCCGAGCGGCTTACGCCGGCCGTAATCGTTGCTGATCCTGCGGCAGCGTTTTTCCGCGGTTGGCGGGCGTTTTTCCGCGGACGTCCTGCCCGGGGCGGCCTGCTCGACCGCCGCATCTGCCGCAGGGGCGCAATTTACTGTTGAACGAGCGGAGGCGGACTGAGGTCGGACCGGCTCCACCGCCACCGGGTTACTGACGACTGTGCGGAGATGCACAGTGATCGGACCGACGTCGTCACATCTGCCGTAGGGACGCCGTTTACTGATGAACGTTCTGCGGTGGACAGACCTCGGACTGACGCCGCCAGTTGATCTTCAGCCGAGGCACGTACAAAAGTCGACTGAGATTGAGAAACCAGTCCCTATTTCAGTTGCGAGTGTGAGCAATGAAGCTTTCGAACGCATCGCGAAGAGAACGCATGGGACAGCTGCGGTACTGACGCGTAGAAGGAAAAGGTTCACAGTAGCCATAGACGTTCCTTGTGCAACTTTTGAAACCTTTCGTTTACCCATACTGTAAAGATCGACTAGTGGGACTTTCCTGTGAAATAAAAATTGTTGGCTGATACCGAGGAAGATATTGATAAATCAGAAGGACATGAGGACAAGTCCTCATGAGCACTTCCAGCCTACATTTGTTACGCCTCTGTACGAGTATGTGCCTACGTCAACGTCGACAAATGCGTGAAAAGATGTTACGGGTTCTGGCTATAGAATACCAGCACATGTGTCTGCCTAGGAATGCTTGGCGCAGCTCTGATATGTTCGTTTCGAGAAGAGCCGAAACATCTAAACTGAAGTTCAATAAAAACCAGGAGTGTATATCAGCACGAAATCGGCCTTCCATTTCAATGGAAACAAGTGGACATGTTTCGAACAACAAAAACGACACTTGTTTTTCGAAGGACATAGCCTTTACCGGCCTCTGTGGTGGCTCGCCATGCCATAATGGCTAAAAAACACACGACGAAAATCTTCATTCATTATAATTTGAAGTGGTAATGGCGCTATATCGATTACAGTTCGATTCCAAATGCTCAATCATTCATTTTCAGGACCAACGGAAAATTACGAGTATCTAGACCTACTTCTCGTGGTTCAGTTGAAAAAGCTGGGTTTCATATGTCTGGAAATGGAACACAAAATCCTCCGGTAAAGTTACGCCCGTTGCAATTAAGGAGGTCATCTTCATGATCGCAATAACCTTCACATCATGAATGAAGTGAAGACATTTCAATTGGACCGCGGAAATCTTCAGATTTAAATGGGATTTCTCGTATTGAACTCAAAGTTTTGCAGATGATTCCGATGTAGAGAGTGAGCAAAACGGGCAAGCTAGGGAGCTAACGCAGTCGTACAAATGCCACCATTATCAAATCAGGGCCATAGCGGTAGATGGCCATAGGGCAATAGCGGTAGAGCTGCGCGAAATTGTGACGCAATCCAGGCATTTGTATTCTGGGCACCGCTACAAGCTTAGTGAATGGTGTGGAGGTTCTTTAGTTACTTCTTTTTTCCATCATCCTTATCAATAATTACCAGTGGTTGATTCATCTTGCTCATTGAGACAAGTAACTTTAAATTCTATGCAATTCTTCCCATAATACTATAATATTTCTGTTTGTATTGTATTATATCGTATGCATATGGATTTCCATAGACTTTGATGAGTTCACGAAGTCCACGACATCTCTGTTTCGTTTGCATGCAAACGGGACCATTAACTGAATGACAGGGAAGGTTTTCAGCTTTTAGTTCCGTCGTTGTAAGAAGACACATTACAAAAGATCCAGAACAGCGCAAATACATATGTGTAAAACAGCCCCCATGACTATTTCCAAGCAATGGCTATTTCCAAAAACATGCAAATTCATGCGGCGAAACCGATGAGGCGTTAGGGCTCTGCGACCTTCCCCTTTGGACCCTAAGGTTAAAATTAGCTCTAACATGGGGCTGACTAAAAATGAATGTCTTCAAAATGTCCGTGGCTCCTCTTTCCATTAAATCCATATTTTCCGTCACCAGCTGTTAGATATATCGAGCTTTTTGCTGCAAACGGACACAGCAGTATTTAATTACAATCAATAACAAAAAAATTGTAGAAATGACAAGATAACATACACTGAATGGGACAATGCGCACAGCTGGATTTACCAGAATTGAATATCCAGGGAAGAAAAAATCCATGGAATATGTGGTACCGGTGCGGAACTGAACCGTCAGAATACTGGGCCGTCACGGCACTGGACCGTTACGGCACTGGACCTTCGTGGCACCGGACCGTCACGGCACTGGACCGTCACGGCACTGGACCGGTGCGGTACTGGACGGGTGCGGTGCTGGACCGGTGCGGTACCGGACCGTCACGGCACTGGGCCGGTGCGGTACTGGGCCGGTGCGGTACTGGGCCGGTGCGGTACTGGACCGGTGCGGTACTGGACCGTCACGGTACCGGACCGTCACGGCACTGGACCGGTGCGGTACTGGACCGTCACGGCACTGGACCGGTGCGGTACTGGACGGGTGCGGTACTGGACCGGTGTGGTACTCACAGTTGACGGTAACCATGGTCCGCTTGCTGACGGAAGGTGGACTGTAACGACAGACAGAGGCAGGCTGTAACGACAGACATAGGAGGACCGTAACGACAGACAGAGAACGGCTGTAACGATAGACAGAGGAGGACTGTGACAACAGACAGAGACCAACTGCAACGACAGACAGAGGTGAACTGTAACGACGGACAAAGGTGGACTGTAACGATAGATGGAGACCGACTGTAGCGACAGACAGAGGAAGACTGACGACAGACAGAGACCAACCGTAACGACAGACAGAAGTGGACGGTAACGACAGACAGAGGTGGACTGTAAGGACACACAGAGACCGACTGTAACGACAGACAAAGGCAGACTGTGACGACAGACAGAGAGCGACTTAACGGCAAAAAGAGGCTAGCTGTAACGACAGACGAAGGCGGACGGTGACGACAGACGGAGGCCGGCAGAAACCGCGCCGTTCGCCGGCGTCGCAGTCCGCGCCACGTAGCCGGCTCAATTGACGAAATTAATCAATCATCGCCGGCCGGCGGCTGCAAGCGTGCATCCACTGACGGGCCAGGGCCACCGCGCCTCCCCGCAGGCCGCTTCGTCCTGCGGCTGATTGTTTAAGAGCGGTGGCACGACCGACACGGCCGCGGCCCGCGCAACCCAGAAGGAGTGATGAGGCCATCCATGTTCCGAGCTACTCTAGCAAATCATTTATCTCGGACACTCATGAGGAGGAGCAATTTGAGGCACAAGCGCAGGAATGGTTTGGCACCGGCATTGCAAACAAATCCATCGCAGCCTTGACACGCAGGTGATAGACAAACTGCAAAAAGGCACCTGTTCAGGACAAGTCTGTAAGTCAGCAAACGGCATCCAGGGCAGCTGACGGCGAACTGGCGGGACGCACCTCCACTTGAACACACGTATTCGCGACCCCTCACAAGGTTTACGGCACGATACCGTCCTGATGATACGGGCCCAGCTGACTGTCCGCGGTCGCCGTTGCGGTACAAAGGCGGCCGGCACTCACATGCCGTTGTTGGCGATGCAAAGGTAGATGCCCATCTCGGAGCGAGTCACACGGTCCAGCTGGAGCACCTCTCCGGTAAATGTGGCGACTGCGGCAGAGAGCGCGGCTCACGATTATTGCAGCCTGGCAGTGTTGCAGCGTGCTGAGGCATGACATTCTTAACTGATGAGGTTCGAGAGAGATAAACTCGAGGAATAAACCCGAGATCGCACGATCTCGGGCTTATTTCCGCAGTCGCGTGAAACGCACCATCACCATTGCAACACCCAGCCCGAAATCATACGTTGTTGGCTGATGGTGACGTATGAGTACTTGGAGGAATCACTAACTACACGTCAGAAATTACTAGTCTTCCCGCGGTATATCGCGCGCGTATTCGACTACTCAACATTTGTGTCGCGAAAAAAATGTATGTTCCCTGTTCGCAATCCCCATTACATCGTGACGATTCCCGTGCGGTTTTCCGGAGCTGCAGGGCTCCTAACTAGTCTCCCCGAGCTGTGGCGGCTCCTGAGTGGTCTCCCGGAGCTGCGGCTCCTCGCCTCCTGTGCGGTCTCCCAGAGCTGCGGCAGTTCCTGTGCGCTGTGCGGGGTAACTGGCCAGTCCAATCAGCGGACGTCATCTAGAGGCTGGCCGGCCAGATGCTATCGCCGTCCGGCCGGCTTTCAATAAGAGCCGGCCGAATTTATCGCCCGATTCTTAAGCATCGCGGTGCCCGGCGGAGATTTTACATTTCAATGATTTTGTTGGCGGGCGCCACTTTCCCGAAGTGGGCATTGGCAGGTAAATGAAGTGGGCTTTCCGCGTCGGTGGCCAGCCGCCCTGACCCCGGCTGCCTGAGCTGAGACGCCGTCGGTGGCCGGTCGACCCGGCCCGGTCGTGCCCTGCCTGTGCCCGGGAAGCCTCTCAGCTCGGCCGCGCCGTGCTGGTGGCCTGCCGATTCGATTCCGTCGTGCCCTGCCGTCGCCGGCAGGCCTGGCCCAGTCCGCTGCCGCTGAGTTTTCCTCGCCGTCGCCGACCCCCCGTCTCCAGCCCGACCGACGGCCGAACAGCGTGGCTCGCGCCGCAGATCTATTGCCGGCATTTGCATTTTCAAGATTTAAGCGATGTTAAACGTTGTGGAAAAAATAAACAAGTCAATAGCGCACGGCGGCGGTCGCCAGTGAAGGCGGACGCCCGGCTTCCGTCGGCCTGGTGTCGCCGGACGGTGACGAGCATGCAGAAGGCTTGCGCGGGACGTCACAGTCCGCAGCCTGCCTGAGCGAGGACGGCCGGCCCGCTTTATGTTGTCACTGTAGAGCAAAAATGCAGGGGAAACTTAACATCCTGAATCGAGGCAGGAGTCGCCTTAATGAGCTGAGGAAACATCCTAAGGCGACAGAGGCTACGACTGTAACCTCTGTCAAAGAATAGCACTGAAATAATTATGTTCTACATAAGTCGATTTACGTCCGACACCAAAACTTTCGCGACCTCTTTTTTAAATATAGACATCTTTAAGAACAGAACAGTTGACAACGTAACTCCCTCCATATTGTATTTTTCATCCAAATATCTGCAACAGCATTTATGTCTCTCCTCTACATGACGAATGCTTTTTTCAAAAGCCGACGAATCACAATACCTTAATCTAAGACGTAATTAGTGCACAGGTAAATAAATAGGTAGATAGCCGTCTGAAAACATGTCTGTTCATGTATGAACGCAAATAGCTCGTCGGTAACTTTATAATAAACTGTATCAGGTATGAACCTTTAAAAGATTTCCTGACTGGTATCTGACACAAAGCACTGTCTAACAGAATAGAATGTTCAAAGTCAGTGATCCTTGATATTTTTCTGGTTACTCAGAATCCAGAAAGCGACGTGAAAATGCGAACAATGTGCGGAGGGACGTATGTTTTTGTTGCCGCCCATTTATTACCGCGAAACGTGTGGCAGCGGCTGTATTTTTTCGTGCCGATAACAGCAGCATTTATCGGAAAAAACGCCTTCGTCTTCAAAGCAATAGGTGCGGCGTTTTCGTCTCTCAGGCAAGAAGCGCGCCGCACTCGTCGATACGGACTACCAGGCGCTGCCGGTGCCTAAGGCGGGGAGCGTGCCGCCGACGACGGCGACAGCTCTCTGCGATTTATCCCCGATGCCCGCCAGATACAAACTTTGCCACATGAATGATGCGGCTCGATTTGCATCTGTATGTGGCGCACCGACACCTGGCTGGCGGCTGATGAACAGCCCCGTCCTCCGGCTCGGTCTGACCCGCAAACAGCGGCCGACGACGGCGGCCCGCCTTCAGCGCCGGCCGCGGCCACCGTAGAAACGCGGCCACGGCACACCGGACGGCGACGAAGGCCTGTCCCTCCCTCCCGCAGCGGCTGCTGCCATCACAGGCACGCGACCACGGTACTGCCTGTACGGAGCTACACAGGGGGGAATGTGGACAGCAGAGCGTAAATGAATTGTGTGAGCAAAACGACAGAGTAGGGTGTGAACGGGATCGCGCATGAATGACGAGAGAAGATCCATTATATCAATAATGTGGATGACATGGGAGACTGGCTGTGCGGGCAGTCTGACTGTGGAACAGACAGAGCGTGATAACAGCAAGGACAGCACGGTAGCTGGGTGTTTGGGAAGTATGATGGATTGAGGCTGACGGAGGAGTGACCGCCCTCGGCAGCTTGGTCCACTTTAGATGAGCCTAACTAGTTTGCCGACAAAATATTTACATTTGGGCAGCTCTGAGTGCGGTCCGCTGTTTTGCGACTCAGATTTTGCGCAGTCTGCAGAGGGCAACGACACGAGGCAAGACTGAGTTAAAGCCGTTGCAAATACAGCGCTGGTCGTTTGTTGGCTGCGGTGCAGAGCTCAAGCAGCACCGTGCAGCAGGCCAATCCGCCTCTGGGAGCCAGCGCTGGCGGCGTCCGGCTATCGGCCGCCTCCTCCGGCTCTGCGGCGGCCGGCGGCCGGGCCTGAGGACCAGACCGGTCCTCGGTGGCGCGCTACCGTCTCCGGCGCCGGCTCATGTTTTACGAGCCAGCACGTGATTGAATCGGGCCTGGGGCGCGACAGATTACCGCTGCGGCGACGCGGCCGCCGTCCGACACCCGTGCAAAGCCGGGCCGCCGAGCCACCCCCCGGCCCCAGCGTCGACGTTACGACCATATGAGATGGGCCCGGCCATGTGGAGCAGACATGAGCCTGTCCGAGCATAGCTGCATAACTGCGTGTCCGTCGCCGTTCACCGGCAGCGGGGAACGTTGGGTTCTTTTAGAAGTAGCATAGTGAGTGAGGTGACATATCATCCTGCGCAGCAGTCGTTGCCGCATCGATTTTAGCTTGCGTTTCGCAGTTCGCAAGCTGGGTCATGACGAAAGCCGACACAGGCTATCTAAAGAAACCGAAGATATATTTATTTGAAATAGTTTTAGATACGCTTTTCCTCTGTGGTCTTTTGTAACCTCATCGTGTTGAACGAGTAAAAGACAAGCAACTGCCTTCTGCAATCCAGTAACGCATTAAATGACCTGATCCTCAGCGTAACGTTTAAAACTGTCGTTTGATTATGAAAATATACCGGGTTTACTTCTGCTCGTAGCGAGACATTGTCTCAATGTTCTTTCATCTCTGATCTCACAGTTCGCCGGACTTCGAAAAGTGGTTTTGAACTCAACAATCACTTGACTGGAATGATGGCTTGAAATGTACTAAATAACTTAGCGCCATTTAGTCATTTAATGTGTATGGTATGGTAGGTGTGAGACTTTGCCAATCGAATATAAAAAGGCCACACACCTTCGAACAGAGACTTCAGCTGAAGAGGATAGAGTGCATTCAGGTCTGCTGTAGCGCTAGGGGACATTGTATTTGTGAGCTTGCGACCTCGTTGTAGCGTACGCTTCAGTTTGCTCTCCTATCTGAGGGTGGTAGCAGACCTCTGAGTCTGCTGCTCAGCCTAGGGCCAGTATGTGATTTTGAACTTGCCCCTGCTTGAGAACTAAAGCTTACCTTTGCGTCTGCGCTGTTGCATGTTGAAAATAACGTACCATTGAGCTTGCGTCCCTGACTGAACACAGTGCGGTACCTTTGAGTCTGCGTCCCTGGATGAGGACAACATACCTTTGAGTTTGCGTCCTTGCATGAGGACAATAGCGTACCTTTGAGCTTGCGTCCCTGCTTAAGGACGATGTCCTGACCATCCTCACGCTGCCAGGTAATGGTCGGCGGCGGGTGGCCGTTAGCTTTGCACTGCAGCCGTGCTGAGCCACCCTCGGGAATAATGATGTCGCTGCTGGTCTCCGACATCTGAATATCGGGCGGCACCACCACCTCCAGCTGGCCCACCTGTCGGACAGACATGCAGCCACTGCCGTCACATTGTCGGGTGGCATCACCACCTCCTGCTGGCCCACCTGTCGGACGGACACGAAACCAATGACGCCACAGTAACAGTAACGGGCGGCACCACCACCTCCGGCTAGCCCACCTGTCGGACGGACACGAAACCAATGACGTCACAGTGTCGGGCGGCGCCACCACCTTCGGCTGGCGTGCCTGCAGGATGGTCACGTGCTAGTGACGCCATGACATCAGACAAAAGCTGGTCGTCAAGGCAGCATAAACCGCCTGTATGGCTCTGAGGTCCCGGCAACCTGGCCCGCCTCCTGTGCTAGGATCCGCAGCGACCATGTGACGATGAATTACACACACGTCGTCTCGGCGGCGGCCAACCACCTTCCGAATCTCTGGTCTCCGTAAGCCAGGCCGTGCTGCTGAACCTGACGATTCACAGACGGCACTTTCACACAGGACGGGCACCTTTCCGCACGACACTGATCTGCTTCCCTGGGGCCCTAGCTCCGGATAAGATGCACTCGGGCGGGCGCCGGTCCATTATCGGCCTGACACCTCCTGCTCGGTGCCGTAACGACTCCGACCTGGGTCGTCCTGGGGCCGGCAGCACGTGTAAACGACGCCGGCACGGCGGCCTGCGAGATCGGCACTGACCTGGTACCTCATGGGGTCCGTGTTGACCTGACACATGTAGGGGCCACTGTCCGACTGGCGCACGTTCCTCAGCGTCAGTGTCCACGTGTTGTGGTCGTTGTGAATCACCGACAGACGGTCAAAGTGAGTGATCACCACGTCGTGAATGGCCAGGATGGCTTTACTATCTGCCTTTATCCAGGCCACCTGAAAGAAAAGGAGACGTTTAAAGCGTCTTATGTACTACTGTGAAGCAATCCTAGAACTTTAGGCGTTTCTCGAACGTTGCTGAATGTCGGGAATAGCAACATTCGTAGAAACAGTCAAGTCATATGAAGGATTCTCATGAACTGGCTGATGGTATTGGGTGTGTGAAAGCACGGAGGTCTAGATTTGTATTTCAAGTGACCAAGCGACTGGATGTCTATGCTTGCGGACGGATCATGAGGATAGGGCTTCAGCGTCCGAGAACTTCCTTTATGCGTCAGGATTGCGACAGTTTGACTGCAAATATTGCATTGGTCAGTTGCCGGGTAAAAGAAAATTTCGTGTGTCACGGAGTTGCTTAATGATGCTTAATAATTGTTGCAAGCTATCGGGAAACCTTTAAAAAAAAGAACAGAACGGAGCAGGTCTGCAGGACTATTTGGATCCGAACGTCGTACCTGGAGAGAATCTGAAAAAGATCTGATGTGCCGCCAGGGTCGGCATACAGCTGTCCATAGGCCCAGTGCTCTAGATTAATACAGCTGGCTGTTTCTTTGCGAACGGTGCCTGCCACGCATCCGGTACATACAAGCGGACCTGTTACCTCGGAGCAGGCTGATGACTTGGCTACGTTTCAATGTCGGTGCGGAGGAAATCATGATGAAACTTAGAATTTCTACTCCTGGTTAGTCGCGTAACCCTCGTCGCACCGGCCTGCGATTCACCTTCGCCGGTCGGGGGAGGAGGTTCATGGGACCCCCAAAGATCTCCATGACTGTAAGTCTCACAGAAACATTTTACATACCATTGGAAAGCAATTATCTAAACTAGAAGACAACATCCAGATACAGTGCAATCAGGTCAATATTGAGGTAACCGGAGGTCATCTAAGGTCGAATCGCCTGCTGACATTTTTTAGCAGAAAACGATGATAATCAAGGCTTTTATTTAGACACTTATTTAGACTTTTATTTAGTGTATCCAAAAAGGTTAAGCATAACAAGAAGTCCTGATGTACCTGCTTTGGTGCAGTAAAAGAGCACTCGAGGTCAGATGTGACCATTTCACAAGAGATTGAAAGTAAAAAAATCGTCATTTTGTAACAGCAGGCAGCAGCGTTTTCCGCATTGCAAAAGGTAGGCAGTGCTCTGGCTAGATAATGACAAAAATGTCTGATATACGTATCAAGTCTGCAACTACTATATCAAGGTTTAACAGACCTTGCTTTAGTAGACCTTTAGGCCTTTAGACCAAGCTTTTGATTCAGTCGGGAGTTTCTGGTCTTTGTCGTGTCATCTGCCTTATTTCCGTTGATCATACACGATATGGCATAAAATCATACATGTGTAACGGTATCACAAGTTGCCGATCGTCCCTCCCCGGCCGCGCGGCGCGCTCTGTCCACTCGGCGTTCGGAGGACACGGTGCTCCCAGACGGTGATTAGCTCGCGGGCCGCTGGGTGACCCGCGGCCCCGGCCCCTTCCGTCGGGGAACCTGGCTGGTGGCATACGACCGAATGACGTCTGACAAGACGTCCGGTTTGACACAAGACTAGCCGGCTTCCGACTGCGACGCTAATGGTCAAACCTGACTGAAGCGTCAAAAAATAAGTCGGAAAACGAACAAATTTAGCTGGTAACTTTGATCCGATTCTGGTGTGTCGGTGGACGACGTGCGGCTGGCAATATACGCACGAAGATCACGACGCCTGTCAAGATTGCACATGTTATATCCGTTCTCCATCACAAAACCCATCCCCAAAGCATTCTCTTCACATGAGTCACACCTACACCGGGCGACTGCAAACCTAATATTTAACCCGTCCCCGACTGGGGGGAGGGGGCAGTTGACCGCCCCCCGGAGGTTTTTCTGGGATTGCGAAAGAACGAACAAACACGGGGCCACGACACTTCGTGTACCTTTTGCTTCATCAATTTTACGTCTCGTGTCAAAACTTAGACCTCAGGTCGAGTCAGGTGCCTGACCTAGGTCAAGTCAAACAGACCTATATTCAAAAAAGTTTAGCGCTCTGTAACTTTTTTTGAAAACAAGATATCTCAATAATACTTTCAGGGATTAGTGACCGTGATAGATGCAATAAATCTGCTATCTCGGAGTCTTCGAAATTTTCCGGGTCATTAACCTAAGGTCAAGCCCATTTTTAAGACATGTCGTCGTTTTTTTCCGGAAATTGACGAAACATTTCATAACATTTTCAGTGTGGAGAGAAGCAGACATCTAGTTACCGTCATTGGGCAAAGTATCAATGACTCCCAGCCATTGACCTGAGGTCAGGCCATGAATAGCTGTTGTGAGCCAAAATGTACCACTGTTAAAATCGACGATGAATTACTCAGAATGGGTAGAGAATTGCAGAACTAGCTTGGACAAACGTAAGTAATACCAGGAACCTCAAAAAGTTTGAAAAAATAGCATATTTTGGAAATAAATAGGCTCTCGCGAATAAACCTCGCCAATTGTCTAGATTGGTACCTAATAAATTTTTCAAAAATTTAAGCATGAAAAACCATGACAAGAACCACTAAGATCAATAAAATTCACATAGATAGGCTTTTTCGCGAAAATGAGGGAACGCTAAAATTAGTTCTCGTCAGTTTGGTAATGCATGCGGCTGCGGTACACGCCAACAGCTGGCGGGAGAATTGCCGTTTCTTTAACTCAACGTTTCGTCGTATATATTGAAGAAATCTGGGAAATTAGACGTGTATCGGCATCCGCGGACCTTTACTTGTGCTCTGGTGCCTTTACCCATGCGTTATTAGTCACAGCCCTTGAGATTCAGGACATTTCTCGGTATCATGCAGTCGGCTATGAGAAAACATATATAGGGCGTAAATTGGCTTACATATTATCTAAAACTAAAAATGAGACCAGTTTCGAGCTCTACTCGTCACAAGGTTTCCAACGGTGTGCTTATTTTTATCGTGCGATCTACCGTTCTTGAGTTAGAGGGGGCGGCCAACTGCCCCCCCCCCAGTCGCGCATGTTCGAAACTGACCGACGGTCGTGCGCGGGTTAAAAGGGTGTTATTTAAGCGGCGTCAAGGGTCAGGGGTGTCGATTTGTATTCTTTTTAGAGGAGCCGACCCAACCCAATGTTGTTTTGGGTCCCTGCAATGTTAATTGCCCCCCCCCCATTATTTTCTGCTGACTTTAAAGGGAAATGAGTAATATAACGGCCGCGAAAGACAAGAGATAGGCAGAAAGTGAAAAATAAGGTCTAGAGCGATGGGTCCATTTTTATCTTATATATATATATATATATATATATATATATATATATACATGGGGATAAATGCATTTTTTTTCTTTGGTAAGAAGTAACAAAAAAACCTACAAATTTCCGCTTGTCAAGATACAGTGGGCTAAATCCTTTGAGAAACCCACATTTGGGGGAGGTTAGGTTGTCTGGTCCTCGGCTCGGCCCCTCAATCATTTACAAAAATCGACAAGCCTTTCAACGGTTTATATTTTGGCGATCAAAGATAAGAGAACTGGAGCGGAACAAACTGCATCGAAGAAAGGCATCGAATAGACAATAAATCGTATTATTTGCAGTCATATGAAGTATGTTCGCATTAAAAACAAACATGATATTTCAAGGGGTCAAATCAGGTCAGCTTGGATCAAGTGGGATTGGGTCGTCCTTGGCAAATAGGTTCTTATCATATCTTAATGCTTCCGAAGCAGATATGACTAGCAATAAACATTCCAAGACTGTAAACCAAAAAATTGTACTCGGTTGTGGGTCTGAAAAATTCGGTATGGAGTGTGACCTGACCTCAGGTCACGGGTCAGAATGTACAGATACGTGAACAAATGATGTGAGAAACACCAGGGCATATATCCAAGATTCATAACCGCCGCACCAGTCCCACAGTCTCAACAGAAAGGTTAAAAAAGCCGCAAGTTCAGCTGACCTAAGACCAATGGCCTGGAAATCCCTGAAAAATTCAAGGCTGTAAAATTGTTCCGTTTGCCATGCTTCATCAATATACCAAGTGTCATGGCAATCGGTAAATTTCACAAAATATTATGCCAGTCATATTTTTCTGGAATATATCCTAGGCCTTCACGAGGTCGTTCACCTGAGGTGACCTTGAGTTTTGAAATTGACACAAAACATAAACATGATGTATAAAAGGCACCCCAAGTTTCATATCTCTGCTTCCTTTACTTTCTTGAATAGCTTCAGAAAACCGCAGGTGGGTTTCTCATGAGCCCACAGGACCAGCAAACGTTAAGGAACGCCTTCCATTGCCCGAATTTATTAAAAATGTTGGGCAAAAGATGGGCTGGAGGTTTTTTCAATGCCATTCCCGGCCGCCCCTGTCGATTTTATTTGACTTCTTGCGCTACCTACATGATTGTGAGTAAAAATTAACGAATTAGAGGGGAGCAAATATAGACCAGAAATAATCTACATGTGACGATAATCCATTGCATCCTGCTGCACCAACGAATCCATGAACATTTGGCCAAAGTGCAAATATCGCACTGACCTTGGCCCTCGTCAAGGACTCCTTTCATCTCACGGTTGTGCAGACCAGTTGAAGGCTGGCTGGTGATGCTGCGGTACGGGGCTCTGTCTGTTGTTAGCCTGTGCGGTCTTTGTCTGTTGTTAGTCTATGCGGTCTCTGTCTGCTGTTTGTCTGTGTGGTCTTTGTCTGTTGTTGGTCATTGCGGCCTTTGCCTGCTGTTGGTCTGTGCGGTCTTTGTATGCCGTTGGTCTGAGTGGTCTTTGTCTGCCGATGGTCTGAGTGGTCTTTGTCTGCCAATGGTCTGAGTGGTCTTTGTCTGCTGTTGGTCTGCGAGGTCACGGACCCCGGCGAGTCAGCGGTGTTTAGCTGGCGTCTGATTCAGGCCTCGTCATAGCATGGGCGGCTCTGCAAGCTGCGTCCAGCCTGTTCCCGGAACGATGGCCGTCGCTCTCGATGAAAACGCTCACCGCATTGCTACCTCCTTTGCGATGACTCACTCGGATTCGCACAGTCCATACCTCTCTTGACCATTCTCTTCCCGGACAAACGCATCGGACATTCGCAGAGAGCAATAACTTCTGTGAGACTCATTCGTCACATAAAACTGACGACGTTCCCATAAACATCTCGTCCTGTAGTGAGCACTCCAGTCATGGTCCCCACGCACTCCCTCTCTCTGTAGAGGCCACGTCAGCTGCACCCTGCCTCTTCCTCCTCTCCCCCTTCCTCATCATCGGGCGAGCTGGTGCCTGCGTCGCCGACAGGAGCACGGTAAACATGCACAGCCGCCCCGGCGGCGGCGCGCCATTGTTCCCCGGAAGGTTTAATTATTTTCTGACCGGTCGGCCCTCCTAGCTATCAAAAACATCTTGTCGCTGGCGGCGGCCGTCGGCGTGTCAGCTCCAGCTGGCCGCGGCAATCGGCGCACCGCGCCGCCGGCGGCCGGCCCCGGGCACCGCCCTCTGATTGGAGCTGCTCTGACCGCCGGCGCCGCGGCCGGCAGCCCCTCGGGCCGCCCACCGGCTGGCCGAGCACGTTCCTGCCACGGACGCCGGCCCTTTCACGTCGCCGTGACCCTCAGACACACGCCAGATTCCCCCAACATCGTGTTCCTGCGACGCCACGTCCCTCCAGCACTGTTGCTATTCTGTTGTAATTCTGTTACTGTTACTGTTCCCTTGACGCCGTGTCCCCCTAATGCCTTGTCCCCCTCGGACTCCGTGTTCTTTCGACTGCCTGTCCGTCATACTATTCCTGACGCCTTGTCCGTCGTACGCCATGTTACCCTAACGCCATGCCTTGCACACAGTTTCCAGGTTTGGAGCGCCGAACTACATGTTCCCGTTATCTTTGACTGAGTGGCTCGAATCCCGGAAACGCCCGCCGCGCCGCGTCATCGCACGTGGACGCCGCTGAGTATGTCTGGAGACTGAGAACGTGCTGCACCAGTGGCAGGTTACGCGTGTCTCTCGCCGCTGGTCGCGTGCCCCGTCGTCCTCGGTCCGGCCGTGGACGCGGACCGTTAGCCCGTCCGGCTTCCGTTCGCCGGGCGTGCCGCGCCGCCGGCGGTCCGATCCCGGTCATTGAGTTCACCGAACAGCGCGGTCCGACGGAGGGTCCGCCCGTCCGCCGGTCACCGGCCGCCGCAGGCCGCCCGGCGAGATTACCCGACGGCCGTAGATCTCCGCGGCGTCCCCGCTCCCCCGTCAGGGCTGTCGGCCGCCGCCCGCCCCTCAGGCCTTTGTCTCCGCGCCATTACGCCCGGCGGCCGAGACTGTTTGCACAACAGGAAAAATCAATTGACAGTTGCAAGCGCTGTTTGTTTAGATTTGGGTGTTTTCCCAATGATCCGGGGCCGGTGGGTCCTGTACGGTGGTCTTTGTTTTCACTGCGGACGCGGGAACGGCCCACAAAGGCCGGCCGCCCCGTTAACGCCGGCGGCCAGATTGGCCGGCCATTGGGCGTCTGTCGCTCCGTCCCACCGCCCGCCGACTGCCAGTCCGTCGACTGCCGCGAGGTGGCCTCCCGACCTGCTGCTGCTGCCGGTGCTGCTGCTGTTACTGGTGGCGGCCGCCGAAACAAGGTTAAAAGCTTCGAATGTGTCAGAATTTAACGTCCGTTCTGCGTTCCTGTGTGCTACTGAAAATACGTGCACACCGATCAGAAGCATGAAAAGGAATTTTGCATGTAATGACGTCTTCTGGTGTTTGCAGCTTTGAAATTCGGTGTTCTGGCAATGTTTACCACGAGCCGGTCCCCTCTGTAGAGGGGACCGGCTGTCAAACAGAACATCAACCAGAGCAGTTGATTCGGAGCCGACTGATACACACTTGATGTAAGCAGCGGAGCATTTCTTTCTTCCCCCACCAACTACCGCCAGGTGAATGAGAATGCTATCATCCCACCCCACTACGACGCAGACCACCTTAAACGTACTTGAGCTCATAAAAAATAGGGCTGCCCGAAGCAAAATATGAACCGACAAATTATGACACGGAGGAAAAAAAACGAAAATAGGTATGTAACGGCATATCCGCAACAGAAACGTACATCTCAGATTGCGCGAATAACAAGAGAGAATAAGTCTTACCGCGAAGCATGAGCTGACCCCTATACCAATCCCATCAGTTATTTGTTTTGGGGTGGGTGTACCCGATTTCTCACTGCCCGCGTGATACTTCTACTATGACGACCTCACTCGAGCCGGTCTTTCTCGCGAGCCAACCAAAATGAAAATCTTCCAGGTCCAATATCTATTCATTTCAGAATCAATCACCTAACACATACACCAGTGCTCACGCTATACGGAGACCCTTCCGCTATGTATTCAGAATCACAAGAGCGTGCATGACGACGAGCGGTGCACTATTTTTGAACCTCATCACGACGCAAACACGGGACGAGGTTCAAACACGCTCCTCACGGTAGCGCGAGGAGCTCTAGACCAATCAGAGTCGGCGTTATCGCATGACGATTTCAAGAAATACCGGATGCTTATCTTCATTGTTTGCCACTTACACCAATTTTTCCACGGGAAGTATCGAGCAACATTACTGATAAGAAATGCCATTTAGCATAGCACTCCCATTGTTGAACGTGAGACGACCTTGGGCATCCCAGACGTCTTTGTCTGAGTACGTCGAAATCGGCCTTGTGGCTCAGGGCTGTAAGTTTTTTTTCTTGTACGAGAGGTAAAGACATTTGGTAACTGAAACAAGTGTTCAGAACAGAAGATTTCCCAGATAAATACTTAGAATTTAAGGAGATTTATAAAACAATGGAATTTAAAGTCTTTCGGACACGGGATCTTAAAAACCAGGAAGCTGGTTTTGTTACAGTTGATGGAAACCGGAAATACCTAGGTTTTGACCACAAGGACGAAGGCTATTGCTAATTCAAGTTCTGCCAGATTTTTAAAGATTAGTTCGAAAATTGGTGGGAAGAAAGGCATCGTAATCTGAACGTTTAGCATTTTTTCACGTGAAGGTATTTCGTCAACCAATCAGGGTCCAGCGACGAACGTTTCCTCACAAGCCGGCTGAAGGTTTGTCCCGCTTCGACGAAACTGACATTTGTCTGCCACGCTAGGCTGACCGCTTCTTCAAACGAATGGCCAGATTAATAATTTGGTAAATGGTCTCCTTAGAAGTTAACTGCTGAGCGTGCAGTTTCGACCGAGACCTGTCCGCGAGAGGCGCATCCGGCCCCGTCCAACTCATGTATTGCGTATGTTTGCACGCCTCCGAGGTCTGCGCTGACGTGGACGCATGCAGGCGAAAAGGGCAGACAAAAGGATTCCCACCAACTCAAGAACAAACACTCAGTGGTAGAACTTGAATTACTGAAGGAACCATACGATTCTGGGCGAATCCCGTCTAGTCAGTGCCTGTGAGCAGGGTCCGGCGTTCACTTCTTGCACATTTATGGACAGGCCGTCCAATATTTTATTAAACCTTTACCCCTGCGTTGCGAGCACTTCAAAACATAAGTAAGCTTGCGGGATACTTTTCCATTATAAGAGAACGACATACATGTATTTCAAGAATAACGACTGTAGGTTAAATAGAAGCAAAGACTAAAAAGTCTCGGGAACAACCCGTCATTTCGCGACAAATTAATTATGCAGTCTTAGTGACACGTAGTGACATCAGCCTACATCACAAGAGAGAGAGGGGGAGAAGAGAGAGAGAGAGAAAGAGGGAGAGAGGGAAAGAGAAAGAGGAAGGAAAAAGGGGAAAGGGATGGAGAGAGAGAGAGATACGGCGAAGACGGCTTGAAATTGCCTGCCTCAACCATCTACAACAGTTAATATTCCGCCGACTTTAAATTCGTCTCTCCTGATAAAAACGAACGAATGATTTTCATGTATACAGAGTCTAGACGTTTGACAACCCAATGGAAGTGCATTCCCCCCAACTAGTATTTGGCCATTGTTTTACCAACAGTTTTCGATGCCTCCACGAAATGCAAAAATAATCGGTAGCCCTCCTGCCACAGTCGTTTGGTTTCAGCGTCGGTGCTGTTCGGAGCAGACAGGGCGGCTGGGTGCGGCCAGCCGTCCGGGCCGCCCGGCCCCCGTTCCCGGCGGCAGTCAGGCTCCGCACCTGGGATCTCCGCGGCGGCGGCCGGCTTCTGAGCAGGCCGCGGCACGCCGCTCTGCCGCGCCGCCGCCGTCGACGTTTAATGGTGCTAACCGAATTATATCGGGCCGTCATACTTTTGTAGCCGGGGTCTGGCCGCACAAAGGCCGGTCGCCATCTGGCCCGCGTGCTCGCCGACGTAACGCAATTACCCTGCCGGGGGTGGACCCCCACCGTAGCGCCGGCGGCCCGACCGGCGTGCGGGGCAAGGACCGGGCACTGTTCGACCCACGCTGACTGACGGGGACCCGGCAGACGGTACTTTTCTGCCTACACTGAACATGAAGGGGAAAGGGAGGAGCGCCAGACGGTACTGTCCGTCCTATGCTGACCGGCGGGACCTAGGGGATGGCACTGTCCTCTCCATGTTGATCAGCAGGAGCCTCATGAACTCAATGAGATCCCTTCACGAAAACCGTTTTACATGCTATCGATGCATCGAAAGGTTTCTCCTATTTTCCTCTAGCATCTTCCTTCAGGCCAGAAGCCCTGACCAACTCTACCGAGCCCAGCGGCGGCGGCGCTGTCCGAGATTTGAGCCGGGTCGGCTGTCTGGGCGAGTCTGGGCCGGCCGGTCGGACGAGGCGGCCTTCTAATGACACCACTCGGACAAACAGCGCCCGAGGCGGAGACCGCCGCCCCTATTGGCCGACCGTGTTGTTTGAAGAGCTGCTGTTTGGACAGCTCGGGCAACTTTCAATCTCCGGTATCGGCGGCCGATCACAGCGGGCCGGCTGCCCTCTGCCCGGCTCTCACGGCGGCACGGCACCAGCCGGGGACCGGGACCCGAGCTGCCCTCTGCCCGGCTCTCACGGCGGCAAGGCACCAGCCGGGGACCGGAACCCGAGCTGTCCTCTGCCCGGCTCTCACGGCGGCACGGCACCAGCCGGGGACCGGGACCGGGACCTGCCCTCTGCCCGGCTCTCACGGCGGCACGGCACCAGCCGGGGACCGGGACCCGAGCTGCCCTCTGCCCGGCTCTCACGGTGGCACGGCACCAGCTGGGGGACCGGCGGTTCGTCTGCCGACCCGCGGGTTTCAGGGGTAACGCCGCTCGGGCGTCAGAAAACTCATTATACGTCCATTGAATCCTTATAAAAGCAAACAGTGATCTAGTCTGAGTTGTTGTTAATGGCAGTAGCTGTTTCACTTGGACGATGCCATCAAAATCTGTCTAAGAGAAATAGTAAAATAAACGGTTACCCACAGCGTCCATAGAAATGGGCATGACAAAGTCCAAGAGGGCTTTGTCCCATAGGGAAGCATGCGACATGAAAGGAAATTGGAACCTCATTGGGAGTACATCTTTCAATTTCCTCCGTATCCTTTCATGAATGCTTAGGAAACGTTTTAAACGTACGCTTTGTTTGGGAAGAAGCCCATGTTTAAAAACATTTGAGATCATGCCTAAGCGATAAAAACCCTGCTGGTGAAGAAAAGTGCGTTTACGATGTGGTTGTATTAGACCAGGGAGGTTAAAATACGTGCTTAAATGTCGCATTTTGATGCGCAAGTGGTTTGGATACAGCGTCACAAGAATTATCCTGCTTTCTGGCGACCACGAGCAGTCGTATCGACAATCGCGTCTGGAATATCGTTTTCCCTAACTCATAAGGGAAACTGCCCAATGAACGCCACCTTGCCTAATTGCGGCACCCTCCCCCCACCCGTTATCTCTTTACTGAGGCAGTTGATTGCCAGATGAAGGGTATGTTCTGAGAAAGGCGGCAAGGCTGCTGATTCGATCCTTTCCTCTTCGTTTCTGGCCGCGGTACAGACAAGTGATGTATCCATGAAGTTCCAGTGAAAGTCTGAAATAATTTTCTGGCTTGTGTTAAACTTGCATGACTGTGCCATCAGTTTCATGAAGCAAAATTTGTCCAGTACGGTACCTCCGTTGCGGAATTACCTTTCCTATTTCACCAACATAGAGGAGATATGTGCCTGCGTTTCTTTTTTATCCGTGGCTAGTTTTATTATTGAAGAGCCTTTTTGTGCCACCATTTACAGGGCCTGGTTGTGCCGGTAGTACAATCAGGGCAGGACAGGCGTGCTGATAGTTGTTCCAGTGTTCTGTATGTGTTCGGGACCCATTTAAAGAGAGAATCACGGGTGAGGGGATCCGACTGCAGAGGGGGACACCTTGGGAGTGAGGAAAAAGTCCCCCATCCCTCCACGGGACTCGTTCAACCCCGCCGTCCTTGCGGGCAGCTGAAACTGAAGAAAGACGTCATTTTTCCTCATTCTTTATGTAATCAACGCCTCCCAAATCTCGCAGGGCAGCCCCCAGACCCTGAATCCCGGCAGCACCCTTGGGACTAGGACCTCCTATCAATCTGTGGGTGAATGTTTTTCAGATTTTGGCCAGTTTATTTAGAGGGGGTGGCTCGCCGCTGACCACTCACTGTGCCCTTCGGAGTGACGTGACCTCACTGTGTCCATCCCCATTGGAGGATTTGGTTACCATTATAATGTTTGCTCCCTAGCTGACGTACTAAAATAGCCAGTGGAGGGGGCAGAATGCACCCTTCCCAAACCCCAAAACCTTTATGATCACGGTGACCTTACTTTGACGTTTAAGAAATGGAGGGTTGTCTTATTTTCGGACTTAAGAGCAAAACATTCAGGGGATCACAAAAGGGGCATGGATCCCAAACCTATCGGATACGTCTATGTATCCAGAAGTATTGTCAGAAGGAACAACGAGTGGAACTATTCATAATATACCAGACAGTGGTCCATTTCCCCCTTTGCCGCCTCAAAAGTACCTAAAATCCCGCTTCATTCTATGGTGGCGCTGTTAGGCACATCATACGGTGCAAGTATGGCAAAGTTGCCCTAACTGCGCTTTGCGCAACGTCTTACCAGAAACTGATAAAAAAAATACAAGGTAAAGACGGAAGTACCAAGACTCCAGATCTTCCGGTGGTCAAAAGGCCAGAGAAGGTATATGAGGAAGAAATAAAACAATTTTTGTCACATCATAGTACCAGGGCTCTTTTTTCGAGAAGGTGACGCAAATTGAGCAGCTTCCCCTTGTAACATCAACATGGCATGAAAACAGCCCCTTCAAAATCTACCAGAGTTAAACCTATCGCGCAAGAACATACACTTGTTTCCGAGTTCCGGAGCTTATGTGCAAGAACAGAGAACAAAGCACATCGTTTAAACCATTTACTGTATGCTGACGAGCCATAAATCTTAATGATTAGTGTGGTATTCAATTTATTTTCAGCTCATTTTACTAAACCCAATAAGCGTCACGCTCCGCTTAAGGCCTGTGGCTAAGTCATATTTTATGCAGAGCCTCCCAATTCGTTAAAACGACTTGGTTACGGATTGGTTCTCTCCTGGGCTGCTCACTGCTGACACATGGGTTCTGAAAACCGATGCCTGCGTGCTGGACAGCTCAGTACGCCAGGGGAGGGATGGAGGGCGCGGGGATTCGCTCTACTTCCAACACGCACCAACGTGAAAAAGTTCACCAAACGATGCTGAGAGCTGCGCCCAAATGCGTGTGTGGGTTCTGCCGACACAAGGAGGACGGGGCAAGGAGAGCCGGCCATCCTCGCGCGCTCCTCATGTTCGTCCAGGTGCCGCGGACAGCCCGACGCTCACCTTGTGTCCTCCCAGGTGGTGGACGACGCAGGTGAACGTGGCCTCTCTGCCCTCGGCGACGGTAATGTTGTCCAGCGGCTTGACGAAGACGGGCTCCAGCGCGGCCGCTGTCGGCCACAATTCACGGTCAGACGGACACGGCCAGGCACGGCCGGACGGCCGGCGCGCCACACTGAAGCACTGCTCGGATGGCTAACTGAATCACACGCCGCCGGCCATACCGGCGCAGGAGCCAGGAGCGACACTTGATATATCGTCGGACCTCACTCCACACGACAGGCTATACCGTCTCACTTACGGCCTGGCACACGGCCTTGTAGATCACTGTCTCAATCACGTGCGGTCGGTCACGTTATCTCACAACCACTGTCTCACCAACGGCCAGTCACTCGGTCTCACAGGCACTGTCTCAACCACACACCGCCGGTCACATGGCCTTGCAGCCACTGTTTCGACCATACATGACTGGTCAAGCCCTGCCACTGCCCACCAGCTCATTCCCCACACGTTCGACCGCACTGCCATTAGCGCTGGCGCCACAAGACGACAGCGAAACACTAATAAAGCCAAATACGGTGGCACGTGCTGACAGCTTATATTTCACCGCAATCTACCGACGTAGGACCAAAAATATCAAACAGCGCAATGACAGGCTACATCGGATTGTTTAACCCGGCACCGCCTGGCGTGTTTTTTCACCCGCGACCGCCTATGGGGTGTCAAAAAGGGCACCCCCTGCTTTCTCAGAATATATGTCGGATCTGAACTGGTTTATCACCAATCGATAGCCCTAAGTCTTGCGATTCAGAAAATACTATGTTAGCCCTAATCACTTGACTGATGACGTCACACATCAAGCGAAACGCATAACACGATGTCGGAAAAACTGTCATCGGTCTGTAATCATCGGCTGCACAGGTCTTACAACCTTCGAATGGGTATCAAAGGAAAGGTTACGATCTTCTGCACCAGGAACATACCAAAATGTCAAAAAATGTCTGGTCAATATCAGCCTAGGTCAGGTGAAATACTGATCTTGATTTACATACCAAAGATCGATACTTACTCGCAGCCGTTTTGTTCCACGAGACGAAAAAGGATTAAAAAAACAACTTCTGATGATCAGTTTTGCATAACCTGCTTTTCATCCAGCCAAGATCAGTTTAGGTCAGGCCAGATAAGGCTGCATTACCCTTCCCTGCAAAGAGCATTAATTACTCACTGGGATTCTTAACTGCGTCAAGTGTAGAACTGAAATGATATCTCATGATACTAAAATCCGCGCTGCCTGCTTTTTATTGGATCAAGGTCTTGCCAGGTCAGGATAGATGGCCATTTTTATTTTCCTGACTAGGAACAATCATTCCTCTTTGCTGCCGTTGAACAAATTTCCACAGATATTGTTGTATTTTATTTTGTTTTGACATCTTCCTATGAAGTGACCTTACATGACCTTACGCTGCATTTGGTGAACCTTGCTAAGAGACACGTACAAATCTGCTTGTCTGGCTTGAACAATAGGGAAGGTCAGCGGCAACCAATTCTGTCACCCACCATGCAAATCAGTCTCATTGTCATCATGCATGTGACCTTGCATGACCTCTAATGTTGATGTTTCACGGTTTTTATCATTTTGGGACCGTGTCCAATGTAAATCCAAATAATTCCTGCATTATATTCGCAAATATTATCGGAAAACGAGGCATGTCTGCGCCACCACCAAGAGAGGCGAAAACATCCATGCAAGGGTTCACTTATGACATACCTCCATGATCTGACCTGACATGGAAATTGTTTTGAAGTTAAAATGTGTGAAACTGATTGATGAGGAGGTATTGAAAATTTCGTTGGGCTAGATCAAACATTAATTGACACCCCCAGGCGGTGGCGGGTTAGCTTTTACTGGTGATTTTGCCAAGTTCCGTTTCACAAGTCATGGTGACAAGTTCTGAAGTCGGGAAAATTTGTAAAAACTTTACTCTTTGTCAGACGAGGAGATCGTTGTCGCCCCCATAAGTTTCTTCAGACTGCCGGCAAACAACCTGGATCAATAGCTTGAGATTTTCCATACCTGGCGTTCCATACCTTGCTCATAACACCATTACCAGATTATGTCAGGCCACCAAGATGCTACGTCCTTTGCAAAGGCCAGCAAGCTATTTTTAGATATCTCGCACATTTTTGCCTTTTCCTTGGGAGTCTGGCAAGATGAGGAACCAAGACTGTTTGTGCATGTGCTTAACGATGTATCGGAGCTTGAAAGGTCAGTGACCTCTGGAAGGTTGTGTGAAGCTACTGATTATGCATGACTTGAAAAGGCATTTGAGCTGGCTAGTGAATTTTGGAGATTTTGACCCTTTATTTCAGCAATGACCTTGATTTTCACATTTCTCAATGATCGGAATTCCATTCAATGATAAACACTTTTCTACGTTGACGGTGTAACAAAAACCGGGACTGACATTTGATTTTTTGTTGGTGCGATTGTGACTTTAAAAAAGAACAAGTTACTGACTGCAACGATGGGCCGATTTTAAAAGCAGGTCGCTGCAAAAGCATGGCTTGCCGGCTGAAATGCTGTAGAGCTATAACGATGGCAGCAGACACGGAACTTCTGCTTCCTTTACATAAAGGTTACTAACATGGACCATTTTAACCCTAGGTGACCTAAAATGCCGAAACCAGGCGTAACTGAATTCGAAAGAGACCTGATGCACGATCGATTTTGTTTCGTCGCTCCGCTTGACTAGCAAAAACGGGGGGATGGGGGCGGCAACAACAGCCCGCTTGGGAAGGGAAGTGAAGGGCGTGAGGGCGCAGGGGAAGATACTCATGTCCGGCGAGGGTTAAAACGATGCTGGACTCTCGATAGTCGGACAAAGTATTTCGAAGCAAGGATCTGGCGAACGGCGTTTGGTATGTTACCAGCATGTGACTACAGGCAACTTGAACATTAGCGTGGATGAGCAGCACTGAGCCCCGATGCGAGGAAGAGCACTGACAGCCTACCTGAGGTGGTATGCTGTTCAGCATTACACAGCAGTCTGGCTGGTTGCATATCCACCCAGAGAGATGGTCAGGTGAGGAAAACCGCAATCGTGGACGCTAGTCCCTTTAAAAAAGGCACACAGGCTTCTCCTGGGTCACAGCTCAAACGCAAACAAAACACTGTGTAGACGAATAACACACTGTTTGGACGAATACAGTGCGTCGGCGTTCACCACCGTCTATTTGCCAGTCTGCGCTGAACTATTGACTGAAATGTGTTCATAACATATCGTTTCACACTTGTGTAGAAACATCAAAGTGCCTTTAATTTCCATTTTGGCACTGTCAGCAGCGAGATGGTTCTGTCTTACGATTTCTCGCCTCAAAGACTATGAGATCACCAGCAAAAAGAAATAAGAGAAGGTGTAGCCGGAGAGCGCATTACCAGGACCGCTCGACCCCCGGAACTGAGGTCCGGCTGGGAGGCCCTCGGCCCTCGGAGGCGGGTATAGCGTGCATTGCTCTGGTCGGAGCCGTGATATGGAGCAGGACCGGCAGGCCATTCATCTGCGCCAGGCCGGCCCGCCGGCCGCCTACGACTCAGGTATTAATGACGACTGGGGCCGCTTCCGTCAAACCGGCCCAGCACTGTCAGGCAGACGGACCGGCAGAAATGATGGTCATCCAGGCAGACCGGCAGAAGTGACGGCCTCCCAGGCAGACCAACGGAAATGGCGGCCGGTCAAGCAGACCGGCCCGGCGCCGTCACACGTACAGACCGGCAGCAATGGCGGCTGGCTGACTCTATTTTGGAATCGGTACAAACACATCCGTGCAGCCTCTTTGAGGTCCAGCCCGAACAGTTTTCCGCTGTGCTCAGTACAATGCTGGGGTGAACAGGAGTGTCAGCTTTAGCAAAATCGCTTACCGAAGGAGATAAACTCACAAGCCTTGAACCAGTATCCGCATGACTAAACTTGGTAAACAATCGTGGCTGCTGGCTAGTTTGTCAGGGACGTTAAGGCTACCCTGGAAGCAGAACGGAGACAAAAGTGTTTGAGAAGTGTCGCCAGTCGGGCTGCTGTGCCAACGTCAGATGTTTTCGTTTCGTTAAAATTCATTGAGAGGTACTCGATGGGCTAGAGGGGCACCAGGTTGGCAACAAAGCCGCTGATGAATAATTTAAGACGCTGCCGGCTTGCGCTATCTTTAAGATTAGCCGTGTGAAAAGAGGCGGTGTCCGCGAAAATAATTCACTGGCGGAAGTGGCAAACGGGCCGGGAATTGTGCGTTTGCGTTCTTTGCTGGCCGGCAGTAAAAACTCTCGGAGGCAGAAACAACGGCTGATGAGATGATAGCCAGGGGCCATATATCACACAATTGTGATAATAGCATGGCCGGGTGCGGTGAAGTGCTTCAGCGGTGCCCACACAGAGACGTGGACTACGCTGAACTGGTGGACTGACGATCAGGGACTGGATGGCCTCACTGCACGTTGCTAACGCCTTAGGGTACTTAGAGACCCTTATGTTTTCTCATGTCGACTGCATTTGTTTTCTATGACTGCACAAAAACCTGTTTATTTTTTGTGCGACCATCGTCAGGTTTTCTTTTGTTTTTCCTTTTCACAAAGGCATCCAGAAGAATCGAAACTCATAAGACTATGTACTCTGAATTTGCTTTCTATGACTTCCAATTATCTCTTTTTTTATTGCCATGGTCAGATTTCATTTGGTTTTCTTTTCATGAAGACTTCCAGAAGAGTTGAAAAGCAGCGGATTGTGTACTAAATCGACTAAACATTCGGACCGTTTGAATGTTGCCAGCTGCCTGTATTCACTAGTACCGAGCCAGGGCGAGCGTCGGCGACTCCAGGAACTCGCTAGATGCGGTCAGACCGTGGCGTTCTGGCTCAGCTGCCGCCGTGTGAGGGCCAGGCAATAACAGTTCTCATGCCAGCTGGAAATGTCTGGGCTATTGGGGCAGACAGGCTGCCCGCGTGACGTCAAAGGCCGCTGTGCCATTATCCAATCAGCGAAGAGATTACCAACGCCCGTGCGACGGTGCTACCTGCTCTTTGTGAATTGCTGGGTTCTCGCTTGGTCAGGGAAAAGACAGCTAGCATTGTCGGATATGGCGACTGGCGCCTGACCCAGTTTGGAAGTGGGAGGAAGTCTAGAAACAACGACGGCTCATTTGCGTGATTATCTGATCTGATAGAAGCAAAAGCCAAACACTCACGTCTGATCTTCCAAAGCATTCATTCTTATTGGGATGATCAGGTACCAGGATCAAATACGGGGAGATAAACGTATGCCTTTCTGAAGCCTGGCGTTCTGGACACTGATTGACATTCAATTTGATGTCATTGACAAAATGACAATCATTGACATTCAATGATGATTGGGCTCTTTTCTTTAAATGGCCACCTCGCGAACGTCCGGTCCTACTCCGTTTGCTTTCATCACCCCCTCCCCATCCCGCCACAGCGTCGTTTGCAGCCCATTGCTTAACACCTGGGGAATTTGACAGGGAATCTGACTCTGCTCTTCTTTTCTTCACTTTCTTCTTCACTGACTTCGACTTGCATTTGTCATACGTTCATGTGACCCAGTGCGCTGCCGTACCCATATCTCTCCAGTCAAAATCAAGTGTAAACTTCCTTTCCCTATCAACTTCATGAAAACAGTAACTCATTGTTCGTGGTTTGAAATTCGTTGAATGCAAAGCGTAAATCCCTCTTTCCTCGGCACCACGTGGAATACCCTAAACCTCGGCATATCAGTTTTTGGGTCAGGGACTGGATCGGTTGTCAGTGACTAAATGTTAAAAATTAAGATAATTTCGGCACCATCTCTGGAACTGGAGCACATACTACAGCGAACTAAAATGTATATGAACTGACCGAACGGGTCTGAAGTGTCGTATACACATCATCCCTCCAGGATTCCTACTCACGGTCATCCACGGCCTGGTCGCTTAGTGCGTCAGAAGCTCTACGCCTGCGGTCAGCTTCCAACGTTGCTTGACGTCCCAAAATTGTCAGGATTGCTATATTACTCTGTTCCCGCCGTCGTAACATGGATCTCTGACGCATTGCCTAACACTCATCTTCTAACACTTCTAAACACATGACTATATTAAGAGCGAACATTGTGAACGAACTCAGTTCACGCGGAGAGCCTAAAATCCTCACAAACGTACACCAACGCATGCTCGTGCGAACGAGTCGCGCGTCAAGCTGGGACCGGCGCCTGTCTTCTTACCGAGCTGCTCTGAGACACGGACAGCTGTCGGAGGCGTGGCGAGATGGCTCACTACCAGACGTGTGGTAAAGACGCATGCTTGGTTAATGACTGTGCTGTTTGCTCGGCATCCATGCCCACTTTTTCTGATACCACGCAACAGATAACGCCTCGTAACGTGCGGTAGAAACGCAGTACGCAATTCGAGAAAACGGTGAGCGTTAGTTTCCTGGGATTCTGATAAAACCTTCACTGCTTCCCGCTGCCGGAGACTGCTCTGAGGTCTGCGACTGGCGTCGAAGCGCGGGCGGCGGCGGTCTGACGCACCCCATGGCGGCGGTACGGCAGACCAGGGGGAGAGCGGCGCGGCCCAGCGGCAATGCCGCCGGCAAATTAGCTGTGACAGAGCGCGACCGGCCGCCGTCCGATTAGTCCCATCAAATTGATATGGCCGCCCAGGACGTATGGGTCTCGTTGCGATTCATTTAGCTATCGACAGGGTAATGGAGGTGCGCGGAGGTCTGTCGACAGGCACGAGTTGGGGACTGAGTGGCCGACCAGGGCGAGAACCGAGTGGCGAGGCAACGGGTGCGGAGAGAAAGGCTGGAAAAGAAGTAGAAAAGGGGAAAAGACCGGGAGACGACGGGTCAGGGAGGGAGCAGAAGGGGCGAGGCGAGAGAAAGGGAGATTGGGAAATAAGAAAATGAAGCACAAACTGCTCAACTCTTCCCACTTACCACTCCTGAATCTTGCATTTCATCTTTAGCAAGATCTTCTAGAACGGTAGACCATCGTTTACAAAAACAAATTTGGGGATGCAAATATGGACCACTTTCAGAATTGAGGTGAACAATAACTTGCATAAATAATCCACCCATTAACATGATTACAATATTTCTACTTCATGCAGTCATCCATTGTTTTCGTAACTGGCAATGCTGTAAAACTGTGCAATTTGCTTGAGAGCATTCTAGAACAGATAAACACGATATCACAGTGTATATGATTGTAACAAAGTCGCACATGAACTCTTTAGAATGTTATTTCATACCTTGAGATCACTGGTAGCGACGCATCCAGACTCTCATCCTTTGCTTGTTCAGCATATAGTGGAAAACCTCTGCATTTCAATGCGGTTACCTGAGCCACCGCTTCATCTTTGTGCGCGCTTTCTTTTATAATCAGCTCAACCTCTAACCACTAACGTTTTACATCCTACGCAGAACGATCCCTTGCTGCTTCCGTTGAACTGCGATAAATACATCCCATGTTTCCAATTCTGCGTTAACCCTATTCCCGGAGGGCTAAACGGTATGGCCGATTCCCGGCAGGGGGGCGGATTCGGCCCCCCTGAGATCTCGAGATCTCTATCCGATTTCATCGCAACAAACCGCAATCGATTTGCCATGACGTAAACTACACTTTAAAAAAGGAACTCCTCAAAATTTTGAAAGGGGTGGACACAAGGGGCAAAAATATCAAAATGGGAGTACTTTTGGACTTCTTTTAACTTCCTTGTTTATGGACTGATTTCGATGAGATTGGCATGAATCCAGAGATCATGGATGGGGCTTTTACCATTGGTACACACATTTGAGATTTAAAAAATCATAGACGTGCACAGGGTTTCGAAAATAGGAGGTTTTTCAAAAGCTCAATGAACAAAAATTAAAAGCGCTTTTTTAGCTTCTGCTAGTCATGTTATGCTAAAAAAGTACAAATCGTATTACAATGTTCGTATAATGTTAGCATAGGCGGTGCCAGGGACATGAAAAAGGGGAAGTGCCATGGTCACATGCTCTTCAGATCAGCTTGTGACCTTTGACCTTAAATGACCTCCAGTGGCCTTGGAATCACTTGAAATGATCTTGTGTGCATGTAATATTACCTGTAAACCTGTACCTGTAGTTTTCAGTCATTTAAATTCACTCTATTTCAAACATTCCACTTTACGGCTATTGTGATATAGGGTACGCGCACTGACGTTTTAGGTCAAAGCTCCGTGACCCGAACTTATATCAAGCTGAAATTTGATACACAAGTAGAGAGCACCCTTCTACGTCAAAAGTCTTCCGGGATTGACATTTGAAAAAATAGCGACAAAATTATTATTATAAAAGTAAATTTTGACTTTTGACCTAGACCTGACGTTGCAAAGTGACCTCAGATAAACAAAATTGCATTTGCACGTTGCGCTACTATTTTGCTATACATCCATATAAGGTTTTAAACTCTATCTTAAAAACGTTACTTTTGGCAGTTATTTTCCTTTTACCCTAAACAGAGCTAAAAATGACCTCAGGTCCCTCCCAAAAACGTTGTCTGACTCCGCCCCTGAGCAAAACAGAATTACGAAATTTTGTCAAAGTACGTGGAAAGAATAGTTAAGAAAAGTGACCAAGTTTCGTGGAGCTGCATCAAAAACCCTGGAGTTTGCGAGCAAAAAACCCGAGGGGGCGGATTCAGCCCCCCTGCCGGAAGGGTTAAGGGAGATAGAATTCCGAAGCCCAACATTCGATCCACACGAGCTGTGTGCGCGATCTCTCAGGCTTGTCATTGGAAGTTACATCACAGCTGTGGGGAGAACTTAAATGTAGCTTTTAAGACTAAGATTTAATGTAATAAGTGTAAGAAAAACTTGAGTTTACACAAAAATTGGCGACCCCGAGTGCATTCGCATCTTCACAAAAAGTTAATATTACGTTTAAGGCGCTGCATGGCGAAAAGGATAAAAGAGATGTTTGCATCCCACTGATTTGGAAAAAAGTTCCGTTAATCGCAATTTAGGCTGCTGCGTATATTCTGATTTGATGGCTAGCTATCCTTTGCATCATTTCCCTTTTTGGGGCGTATAGAAGGTGGGCCGACGAGAATCGTGTTATGCTTTGCTAAGCTTCGTTCTGTGCTGAATAAGACCACTGTAAGTGCGTTATAACTAAGGAAACAAACGACCTCCTCTGTGCCGAGAGAAACTTGGGTTTTCACAAAAAAGATGTGTATCAGAAATATACAAATGAGGTTGCACGCATTCAGAAGCATGCCTAAGGCCCAGGAGCCGATAACCGTTTCTTTATTTTATCAAATAATTGAAGTAATACTTTACCGTCCTTTGGAGTGAAGACGACCCTTTGAAAATGAAGAATGGGCGATCCTCAGAAGAAGTGATTGAAACTAAAAAGGCATTTTAAGGCTATGATTGGATTACGCCGGATTCGGACCCGCATACCAGCCAATCCTTCGAGATCTCGAGGCTCGTTTCACATGTGATTTGTTTCCGGTGTAGCAAAACAAACAGTGGCGCGATACAACAGGTGCCCGGAGATCACCTGGGATGCTTAGTCAATGCCGTCCATGGAACAATGGGTCGGGACCACCTTTAGGGACGCCATCTCTGTGCGTTCCAAGCCCTATGAAACTCGATAAACCATCAAATCGTAAAACACTGTTGTCCTAATGAAGTCATGATGACATTGCGTTGAATGGCCTCAATGTTTTTTTTACCAAAATGCTCACAATTAGTGCACCTAGGGCCACCGATAGCTCTGACGCCGGTGCGTCGTTTGATTACGGAATAATCCGACAGACAACAGGCGGGCGTCCGAGGCGTTCCCCTTCCCCATGGAGAAGCGGACGAGCAAATTTCAGGTACCTTGCGAGTACGAGAGGCTTCAGCTTCAGCTTAAAACAGCATGCCAGTGATGGAACTATACGATTTTATCTGTTTTGCAATCTGTGCGGACATGCAACAGTAATGAATGGCGATGGTGCACATAAAAGACGGAAATCATACAACTCTCACCTGAGCAAAGAAGAACGAAGCCCGTGAAACTGTAAGCTTGAAACCTTCCCATGGTTCACACCTGAAAGCAAACAATCACGGTAAGAATTGCATGTTTTAATGTCAAGGAACACATATCGGTCGTCCTTCTCTGATGAAAGTAACCATCCTCCGCAAAGTTCACACCGACTATTCACATTACGTCCCGCATAACGCTAGCACGTCTGGCTTGCTGGACCTAACGATGAGTCGAAACACATTGTAATTATTGGCAGGATTTGCAAGACGCCTATCATAAGCCCGCTCCTAAGCCATAGGGGGCGTCGCTATGATGATATGACCCCACGTATCAGCCGCAACCGCCAGCATTATCATTTTTAAGGCCAACTTCAGTTCCATCATTTCTGTGGCTCTAATTTCGCCCGTCCGGCCATTTTAATCCGTCCGTTCCCAGTGGAAATATTCCCAAAGTAAAGCGAAATGAAAAGTAATGAAAATACCCGAATGTCCGCGCTCTGCCTCTCCTCGGCTCTGTCTCGGGCGGACAGTGGCGGGCTGTACGCCTGCTATCCGGGCCGAGCGGCCTCTGTGGAACTCCCTGTAGCGGTGCGTGACCGCAGGTTGGCAGCACCCCCCAGGTCGGCGCCGCTCAGCTCGGCCCGGCTCGGCGGTCGGCCCGAGCAGAGGCACGCCAATCAGACAAATGGCCCCCGGATGATCTGGCTCGCACATTGTTTGCCCGGTGCGTGCATCAAAGCCGAGTGTTTACTTTACTCTCGCGGGAAAGTTTGGCCGAAAGAAAAAATAAATTGCTCATTCCGACGCACACTGAAGGGATCGAATATTTACGGATGTGAAGGAGTGGTAAAAACTTGTCGCTAACTCGTCGGAGGCCAGAAAGGCATTCATTGGACGTGACATCCTTGAGATTACTGTATCATGCCCGACTCCGCCGGTAAAGGCGGGAATCATTTAGCCGAATGGCTTCGGAGAATTGACACCAATTGGAACGCTCTGCCCGAACGATTTCGGCGGAACAATTTCGGCCGGCGTTATGGAAAAGTTGCGGTACTGTGGCGGCGCCGTACCGCCGGGAGAGGATCCATTACCTGGCGCAGTAGCCCGCCGACCGGCAGCGGCGGCTGCCGTCTCCGGCTGCCGCTGCCAGCTCTCGGCGGGCGGGGGCGCTGACTCGTCAGCGCCGCGCGCGCCACGCTCTTCTGTACACATCCTCAATCAATTTAGGATTTCCTTATTCACCGCTGTCACCGGCTCAAGTGGCGACATTATTGCCAGTTAGTCGCGGTCGGCGTCGAGCGCGTGAGAGAGAGATGCAGTGGCATAGGCTTCTGGCTCTGGATAACGGTCGGTGCCAGCGCGCCTTAATCACGGCTGGATAAATCTAATCAAGCGTTTCAGACTGGACAGGGGTTTTAATCTTGAAGACATACTTTTGCGAGAAGAGAAAATGATGACTATACACAAACTGCCATTTTTTAGTCCTCACATTTGGTAACTACACCTACCTGTGAACACATACTTGCCAGAACAAACACGCCTGGAATGCATACTGATTTGTATGTCAAACTGATGGTTATGAGGTATTCTGGTCTCAAGTCAGGCCTCAGGTCGCACAGCACAGGTCACACAATCGGAAATCATTTCATGCATAGTTAAATGGCAGTCAATGCAATACGAATAAGGTGTAGCAATCAAAGAGCATTGAGACTACAAGGAACGGTTTAGTGAAATGATTAGTACACAGTTGTTGTTTGTTCACTGGTAACCGATGAAGCAAAACGTCCCAAATAAGGCTAAAAGAAAATTTCCCCAGACTTGGTTCAAGGAAGGAAAGTTTAGACGATCTTTTGACGAATCTAAAATAGCGCGAGATAAGAGTGCGGTTAGAGGAACGCACCAATAGTCATTTCTAAAATTTTCATGCCATTGATGTCTGAGAGAAAACTCCTTCACTTGGACCAATGGTGAACACTCGTTTAAAAAGCCTTGTCCGCTTAGTTGTATTGAAATCGTTAATGTTTTTATCACTCTGTTTCCGATACATATCGTGACAGATCAGCACAAATGTTAAGCATTAGGTTATCAGTTACGGCAATATGGATTGCAAGTGAAGCCATGCATCCTTTAACAGCCTTTTTAACCGACATGTATCCTTTAACAGCCTACAAAACAAAACACAGGCAATGACAAAATTGATAAGAAAACGGAGAGAATCGGTGTTAATTAGCAGCATAGACACGGGTAAGCCATCGTGACGGAGACGGTGCGATTTCAATAATTCACGGAATTCAAAGCATGGATGGACTATGGACGTGATTTGTGTATCATACTGATGGTTATGAGGTATTCTGGTCTCAAGTCAGGCCTCTGACATTTGCTGCCGGAACAGCGCTGTTATGCATTCTATCGACACATCCCGTATATGAATGGGCAATCACAGAGGGCGTGGCGCATCTATTGTCGCACCCTACTGTTGTTTGTCATCATTTGACCCCAAGGGATGCACTGAACGCCTCTGCAAAGGAGCCCGAAACCCCATATACAGCGCCTTTTATTCGACTTCAGCACAAACTTCCAACTCATAGGTTTCGGAAAACGACAGGACATCTGTATAAGCCCTACTCCCGCACCTAAAGTGTCAGGCTGCACTTCCGTATGGGAGGAGGGGCTTATTCGGCCCTCTGGAATCTCGAGAGCTACCGGTCCGATTTCATCGCAATAAACAACAATCGATTTGCCATGACGTGATCTACATTTTTGCGAAAAAAGTTGTCAAAATCTTGGAAGAGGTGGATAGAGGGGGGAGTCAGAGAGGAGGAGGGGTAGTTTTTGTCATAATTTTTGTTATAACTCCGCTGCTCATGGGCCGATTTTCATGCAACTGGCATGAACCTAAGGTTAATCGACGGGACTTTTCCCATTGACCCATACCTTTAGAATTAAAGAAAGTCATTGGCGTTTACAGAACTTCTAAATTGGGAAGAGTATTGGTTTTCTGGAGAACTGAACTAACATAAAAATTAGGAATATTTTTTAGCTTATACTAGTGATTGTATTCCTGATTTTGCACCTGGAAAATCATTGCCAAAAATGATCCTACAGAGCCAAACCTTGGTTTTCACATTTACCGGACTTTACGGAGTATCTCAGATAACAAATATTCTAGTGTTTTTTCAGACGATACATTTATACAGTCATATAATGTTTTAAATTACATCTCAAGAAACCTATTTTTGGCAACCATTTTCTTTTAGCTCCAGCAGTGCAAAAATGACCTCAGACTTCTCCAAAAACTTGAACTGGGTCAACCCCTGAGCAAAATAAAATTATGAAAACTTGGCATAATACGTAGGACGAATAGGTAAGAAAGGTCACCAAGGTACCGTTCTCCACAAAAGTAGTGGTAGATATTAGGCGTCTTGACAATATGGAGCGTAATTACCGAACTGTAGGTAATACATCATCACAAGAACACAGCATGGTACATGATAATGCTTTGCATAATTCAATACAAATGCGCTCATTTGCATTGTCTTAGTCTCACTAAATGTTCCAAAATAATGTTTTTTTTTTTGCTTCATTCGCCAGAACTTTCACCTGCTAGATGCGTTCCTGCCAGCTACGACCCTTCGCTGACAGGTGGCCGGTGATGTCGGGGGCATGTTTAGAGACTGCGTTTCGTAGTAGATCGGACAACTGTCAACACGCCGACCAATGGGCAGATGTGTTTCGTGCGCCTTAAGAGGGAGGTGAGGACCAGCTTCCCATTCCTTGGCGCAGTGACTAGATTTCGAACAACTTGACCAACATAGCCGTCCGCTGCGCAGCGTTCTTGGTTGGGTGAGTGGTATTATCGTTTTACCTGACAAAGGTGATGCGGAATCGCGAGTTCGCGTCCATGGATAGCCGTTTTGTTTCTTTCTTCTCTTTCCTCATTTCTGAGCACATGGGTCGCATGGGAACATTGGGATGCAGACTTCGTCGGGAACACATGCGTTGCACAACGTGATGATATCATGCGACTGAAAATAATCCATCAGCTATAAATCGTGATGTCAAGCATGGGTAAGGCATGAAGCCCATCCCAGCCTAAACCGGCAGTGAGCGATATTTTTAATTAAGATGTCATTAAACGGCGTTTAGGCTCCGTCGGGGGAGACAGAGTTCTTATTCCTAGCAGGCGGTGTCAAATATTTAACTCTTGTCTTGCGAAATGTTCGTAAAGTTAAGCATGCTGGACGCACTCGACATCTGTCTTGGTATTACTTTATGTGCCATTATACTTGATAAACAACTTGTATTATGTTTTTGACACGCGCAGTGAAGGGCCTCTGAAAATTACACACAGTGGAGAAAAGACGGAAAATCCTCCACCCCCTCCCTCCATCCCAACCCCAAACCTCAGAAACCAGCTAGTGACATGAAATTTTCAGAGTGAGTGGAAGGCTGTGGGCAACTACATTTGCCCAAATTTCGTGACCCTGGGGCAACGCCTTCGATGTCAGATCGGGTCAATGGCTCAAAATTTCGTCGATTTGGCAGCTTTTGTGACTTCTTTCCGGACAGTTATCATAGTTGATCAAAAGTATGCCCAAATTAGACTTATCGCTATTTCACAGGCGATTCAAGGTGACTAGCAAACAGAACACGGCATTTAACTTCAGACTGCTCGTTTATCATCTAATATCGCCGTTGGTAACGCATGGCCGGGGGCCGGGGGAGGGGCGATTGGCTGGTCTTGCTTCTCTTCTGTTGACTTTACGAGGCCATACCTCCAAAAATGTCCATCTCATTTTTTTGTGTTTGACGACGCACTAGATATCAGTCTAAAGTATGCAAGAATAGGCAAACCGCGACAAACATGACGTCGGAAAATAAAATGATGAAAAAATGGAATATCATTGAAATGATACGTATGCAAAGGCATGCATATAAGGAGCGCTTATACGGGCATTTGAGAAGCTGCCAGATTCCCGGCCAGATCGGCCAAGGTGCACCTTTCTAGCCAGTTTAAGCAGCCGCACTGACGAGACGCGGCCAGGCTGGCCAGAAGCTACCATATCAACCGCAGAACACGCGAGGAAATTACTACGCTTGGCATGTAGTACAAAAAGCAAAGGTTTCTCCTCCTTTTATTTCATCCTTTTTTGCATTGCACTCCATTCATTCCGTCTCATGATGTTAAAATACGCCTTTCCAGGACCAACTGTAGTTTAAATCAGCATTTATTTTAAAGTCGGCTACCTTGGCCGGTAATCTGGCAGCTTTCCAAATGCCCGTATCAACGTGCCTATAGTGAACCACTGGTAATCTTCGCCAACGGTTCAATTTTAGCAAAGTTACACAGAAGCGGCATTTATGCAGTCATCCAATGGAAGACATGTGAGGATCCGTGCTAGTGACACCATGGTGTCAAAAGTTACGCACCGACTGGTCATCCCGGGCTCATCGGACCGGGAGCGGATAACTGACCTAACATTTGCTCTTTTGTGTTCGCTTTATCTTGACACGACTGGAAATGTCTGATATGGGTAAGGTATGCATATCCACGTTTTCCAACGTTCACAGCACTAAAACGCTTGCTTAACACGCGCAGTGAAAGGGGGCTTCGTGCTAACGCGCACAAAAAGGAGGTCAAAAAGTGCCTCCCTCCGAAATCGGCAACGGAAAGAGCTAGAGACATGAAATTTTATGGACAGGGTGGGGACATAACGATTTACATTGTGTGTCATTTTATGACCCTAGATTAATATCTTCAAGGTCAAATGGAGTGGAAAAGGACAACTTTTGATACTTTCTCGGTCTGTACAGGCCATTTCATGCAATTTTTCGAACGAAACGGGAAAAGGGTGTTTGTTTGGCCGTTAAAACAAGGAATACAACATCCATCCATTTGGCGTCTTAACTGAGGATTTCGGGTCGAGGTCATGCCAGGTCATTAAACTATGACATCATTTTTTCATCTTTTTGAGGTCAGATTTCGAGCAACACGGGGCAGCTTGAGTGTAAATAAGGGCGAAACACTCATCGTTTCGCGTATTTTCAGTGAAGGTAGTCAACATCGATACATTTGGCCATTTCCGGCGTTTCTATTTATGTATGTATGTATATGTATATATTTATAAACCTGTACATATCAATATGTCAACGTGTTTTTATTATGGTACTTGAATGCATATTTCATACAAATTGACATATTGCGAAGCAAATCTGGACCAGGTCACAAAACAGTTGCCCTTGACCTTTGATGGCCTTGACCCAAAATGACCTTGGTATACATGTAAGCGTATCCATGTGCGCACACGTGTTTTTATTAAGGTCTTTGAATGCATATTTCATACAAATCGATATGTCGAAAAAACAAATCCGGACCAGGTCACAAGATATTTGACCCTGACTTTTAATGGCCTTGACCTTCAGCAACCTTGGTACATGTTAGCGTTTTCGTTATGCTTGCCTGATTCAAATGTTTGAAACTTCAAAAATTTCCAGCCGATTTCCGATTTTTCTGCGTCATTCGACGAGTTATTCAATGGCCATTAATGCCACAAAGTAACCAACTCCGATCCGTTCTCGAGATATTCAAGAAGAACAGGTGGGGGGGGGGTACAAAAAGACCCCCTTCCATTGCGCGTGTTAACCCTCGCCTGACGGGAGGGATTTCCACTCGCACCGATGACGGGGGAGGGGCAGGCACCCTCCTCGCCATTTCGCCCCTCATTGAGCTAGTGCCTCGGGACAAGAAGAAATCGATAGCCGTATGTCAAAGGAATCTAATGGTAACTGTGTCGAGTCTATCAAGTCACCCAGTGACCTTCTAGGCCAGGTCAAACTTTATGTTTTGGAGCCACAAATCTTTATTCCTCAGCGAAAAACGACAAATTTGGGGCGAAATAGAACTAAAATCTTCCCGCCCCCCAAATAAAATTGCGTAGGAACATTCTGAGGCCAAGGAGGTCGTCTAAGGTCACTGACCTTGTTTGACGTTAAAAAGGTCATTGATCTATCTAAAGTGACCTGCTCTCATGGACTGGACTACCATTCTGAACCGATTTCGTGCCCGCCATCTGCCGTTTATGCATGTCTCTTGCCCTAAAACAGTAAAAAACGACATTGGGCGCAAAAATGGCTGTGCAAGCTTTCAATAATGACGCCATGGCTTGTTACCCTGAGACAAGATGGTCACTCGTTTCTTTTCAAAACATGCGCAATGAATGTGTCGCCAACTATGCCAAATTTCACGGCTCTGTCGTGCACTGTTTTACCGTGGTCCCGGAAACAATGCTTGGGGGTGGCATCAATACTGCTCGTCCGACGAGAGTTAAGTTGTTATGATTGCGAACTGATAAAATATTGGGGGTCAAATTCCACATTGTGAGAGGGCCCAGCCCAGCATTGGGGGGGGGGAGGGGGAGCTCAACATTGGGAGGTCAGCTGAGCATTGGGGGATGCTTCTCCCCACCCAGGAGATACGAAGTTCCTGCCTTGGTAATGTGTGTATGTATGCCGAAATATACTCGGGAGAGTTAAGTGCTCGCATGCAAATAAACGCAGTATATGTCCTTTTAACTTCGTGTCATCATCATTAATCTGCCTTGGCAATGGCATTTACCATATAATTATCATAAAAGCTTCTTCTGTACTCAGTATGAGCCGTTCATTCATGCGTAACTTATTTCCAACGTTATTACTCAGAAATCGTTCAGCCGTCATTGCTCGGGTCGAATGTTCAGATCCAGTCAGGTGAAAAACTAATTGTTTGAAAGGGACTGCAGGGCGGACACGGCCTGGTCGGTTTCCACGACGCCCTCCACAGACGGTTTTTACAACCCTCCGGCAGGACACGTCACGCGATCAAGACGCATTCCCTCTTCGTAACCTTTACCAGGACGCCATTCAGAACGTTACTGATCTGATCAGTTTGACAGCCGAGAGAATTAGCGCAGTGGCGGATCTAAGAAACCTGACCAACGTCCCCGCCTGCCGAGCGCAAATATGGTTTTTCGTGTTTTGAGGCGTCAAATTAAAATATGAAATACAGGCTTGAAGTTATTTCGGGTACTCCTACGTCGCGGTAAATAGTTGCTCAAATTACATTACATCAGCACCATAAACACCGGAGCTATGGCCGGTTTCCACTAGAACCCTTATACCCACCATTACTTTTGTGGAGACCTGTTCGTGAAGCTGCTTGAAAAATTCTAGAATGCAAGCAAAACATAAATATAGAAACAAAAACAAAACCAGAGTGGGGCTCATGAAACCCTCCTCCCATATGGGAGTAGAGTTAAGTCGCCACACCGCTTGGTTTTTGATGAAAACAAGAAATGTACACTGAAAATGTAACATTTCCACCAAATAAAGGTGCGCTCAGAGATACCTATTATCACATTTGTGTCTTCACTAGTAAAGCATTATTTTGTTACAATTACTGACTGCGCATTTAGTTTCACCATTAGCTGTCGCTGAAGCACTTTACCAGGAACAATATCACTCCTCCAATGACCAAAAATAGGACGAACTGCTACTGTACTACACTGAAATCATCTCTGGTGTGTCTCAGTTTGCGGCGGAGCTCCGTGTCATTTCTGCTGTTTCTGCTGTTTCCCGCGCTCTGTCGGCGTGCTCCGCTGAACAGTTCTCCCTCGGCGGACCCGACTCCCCTCGCCGAGCGTCCGGCGGCGGTCAGAGGCCACGTTCCGGCCGCGTCGTCCCCGACGACGACGTCGGCAGCGTCAAATTGACCTTCTTAATATTCTCCGTATAGCCGGCGGCCATATTTTTACGGCCACTGTATACTTTGCATGGATAATTCCGTCTATTGTTGTACCCCGTTGAGAGGCCGGTCACGGAATAGTGTAATGGTTAACTGAATAAAGCGGCCGTCGTCGTCGGTCTCCGGCGGTCGGCGGCGGGGGGGGGGGGGGGCGCGGAAGGGCGGTCGCCGGCACCGCTCCCCGGGGAGGCGGCGGCCACGCCGCGGCGACACTAAATGAAATCCGCGAGTGTCACAGCGCTACATCGACCGGGCCGTCCACCCGCGCGCAAACACAACACAGCCTGTTGATTCGGCCACTCCTGGGCAGAGCCGCGGCACATTACCCTCGCACCGAAGCCACTGCTAAGCAATGACGGATTTGTGGAGGAAAGAGGCGCGTTGCATGGCATGGCTCGGGCAAGAACTGATCACTTGGTGCCGACAGCGTGTCGGTGCAATACCGTCTCTGGCTCTGGTGAGCGGAGAGAGTGCTCGCTGGTCGGAGGCAGCCTCCACTCTGTGTCGGATTCAGCCGTCAGTGTGCCCTCCTGGCAGCGGCAGGCCATTATTTTGCATACCTGAAGGATGCAGCGTTTACTCCTCGATAATTGGATTCCGACTAGGACCCAATATCCCGGCCCGGCGAAGGAAACTGTTGAAAATGCAGAGCTGGCTACCCCGTCCGCAAGTAATGAGCTTGGAACGTCCCGAGACGGTACGGCTCTTTTTCGGTAAAACGGAGGTGCTGTGAGGAGACCGCGTAGAGAACATTTGCCAGAAGCATTTTCTGACCCTAACGTCGCCCCGAACCAAACTGACCTGGAACTAGCACAGTGACTGGTGTGAGTGGGTGCGTCGGGTTGACATTTTCAGCCATCGGGTAGCATGAGTAGCGTATGTGATTTCGTATCGCTGAGTAAACCTGCCCATGATTTTATTCCTGATATTTTATCGATATTTTGACGATGGTATGTACATTATGACATTTTTATTCCGACAGGAGTAAGCCAAAGGGCCCTGCAGATTCCAGTTATGAACACGAGCTCTTTGATTTCACTCACAAAGAACTGGATTCAAATTTGCAGATCCTTTTCGTTGGCTGCAAAGCGGGAAGATCAGCCGGCAGGTTAAGAACAGACAAAAATAGGTCCGGAAATAAAAATGTTAACTCATACGTGTTTTAATTCAGTGCATATTACCAACGGAAATCTCCAAACTGTAGTGTATTGTGTACCAGTAGCCTCAACAGCTTCAATTTTATTCTGCTCTTCGAAAAAAATACTGGGAGGGACAGTTTCCCATTCCCCGCCTACCATGGCCATGGTTTAGAGAATACAACAAAGAGTAAATGGGGTAATGATACCTTAGATTTTGCTTGAATTGATGCTACCACCCCTAAACCTAGCATTTTTTCCTTTCAATGAACAGGTATCATCATCAGCACCATAATATTCCTTTGGCAGGTTATTTGCGTTTTAGTTGTGCAACACAGATCCGATGTTAATCACGTAATTGGAATGTTGAGCATCATATGGTTTCCTTCAAGCCACAATTTACAAAATTCGCACTTCTCACACAGGCCAAAGAGAACCATGGGCGCCTGTTTTGATAGCACATTCTAAGAGTGCCACGCTTTCATCGATATCTAAATGCCAGCGGAGGGACCTGCGGTGGCGGTTGGGGAGGAAATGCGGAGAGGCAGTGAGATCTAATTCGATACTGTTGATCAGATAACAGAACCAATCAGAGCAGGTCCGGCAGACTACAATCAGGTCTCCTCGTCCCCGTACCAATCAATGCCGCAAACGCGACGAATCGATGCACAGCGCCAGTTTCGCTACGCCTTGGTCGTGGATGCGGTGCGTTGGGGCCCGCGGGATTACTGGGCGGCTTTTGAGGCCTGGTTTTTACACGTGCGGAATTCCAGAGCGCGCGAGGCCCGACTGACAAGGCTTGGCCCGAGTCGATGAAATAGACACCGTCAGAAAACAAAACGCATCAGCTGAGTGCATCGATTATCGTATAATATCTTCCGGGCGGTTTGGTTTCTCTAATGGACGCAAGACAATGGAATCTACGATAAATGAGGCGGTCCGAGGATTTGGCTGACCGCCGCGCGGCCGAAGCTGGCGCGCCGTCTTCTTTTCCGGCGCGGAAACAAATGAGGCCCGCCAGCCGACCGTTACGGAGATCGAATTTAAACCAGCTATTGTTGCCGCCGTAGCGTTAATTCGGGCCGAGCGGACCGGCGAACCAACACGCGGGCATTTGGAAAATTGAGGCAACGCATTGATTGAATTAGGGTGATCCACGTTGTAAAGGCGGCGCGCTGACGGTCTGAGGTCGAGTCGCCGAGCCGGCGGCGGCCGGCCGTGGCCCGGCGCCGGCGCCAAGTTCGCCGATTATGACTGCCGGCCCTCGGCCGAGAGAGATGGCGCGCTAACTGGGCTTGATCGCCGGGCAAAAGTTAATTGCTGAGGGTGCCAAGGCGGATGAGAAGAGGGTGCCCCGGGCTGTCCATCGACTCCCTCCGCCTGCCGCCCAGAGCAGAGGGCAGGGCCCAGGGTCCCGGGGAAGTTCCAGGTAACAGTGATGCCGAGTGAGAGAGCCCCGAGACATGGCCCAGATGGGAAAGGTAATATTAGTTGCGATTTGATACCGCAGTCAGACGTCTGAGCCAGCGTGTAAGGATGTCATATTAAATAAGAATACGTAAGGAAGACAGTAAGAATAGGCAGGAAGGATAAGTCACATAGTAAGTCAGTCAGTTAGTAAGGATAAGTCAATAAGTAAGGTAAATAAGGATAAGTCAGTTACGCAGCTGATGATGCTGAGGAACGATCACGACCTAAATCGACTGGATTGAATGTGGATTAAGTAGTACCATGTTTCAACCTATTCCCAGAGGGACAGCGGTATGGCCGATTCCCGGCAACGGGGGCAGATTCGGACCCCACTGAGATCTCGAGAACTACTCGTCCGATTTCATCGCAACGACAGCAATCGACTTCCCATGACGTAAACTACATTTTTACAAAAGCAGTTTTCAAAATTTTGAGAAGCGTAGATAAAGTGGGCCAAAAAGTCAAAATTGGGGACATTTTTGGACTTCTTATAACTCCGTAGTTTACGGACCAATTTTGATGAAACTGGCATGAGTCGAGAGATTATGAATGGGACTTTTACCACTGGTACATACATTTGAAATTCTGAGAAAATTCATAGACGTTCACAGGATTTCAAAAACAGGAGGATTAGTTTTTCAACAAGTGAATAAACAAAAAGGCAAAAGCACTTTTTTGACTTCTGCTAGTCATATTATGCCAAATAAGTACAAATCGTATTACAATGTTTGTATAATGTTACCGTAGGCGGTGCCAGGGACATCAAGAAGGAGAAACTGCTATGGTCACATGTTCTTCAGATCAACTCTTGACCTCTGACCTTAAATGACCCTCGGTGACCTTGGAGTCACTTGGAAATATTTCGTGTGCATTTGATATTATCTGTAAACGTTTTCAATCATTTGTATTCACTTTAAAATTCCATTTTACGACTATTGTGATATACGGTAGGCGCACTGACATTTTAGGTCATAGCTTCGTGATCCGACCTGATATCAAGCTGAACTTAATATACGAATAGAGGACACCATTCGACGTCATACGTATTTCGGGTTTGGCATTTCAAAAAATGGCGCCTAAATTATCACTATAAAACCAAATTTTGACTTTTGGCCTTGGCCTGACCTTGTAAAGTGACCTCAGATAAACACATTGTATTTGCAAGTTGCCCAACTATTTAGCTATATTTCCATTCAAATTTTTAAGTTCTGTCTTAAAAACGCTAGTTTTGGCAGGCATTTTCCCTTTACCCTCAACAGGGCCAAAAATGGCCTGAGGTCCGTCCAAAAAACGTTGCCTGGCTCCGCCCCTGAGCAAAAAACAATCTCAAAATTTTGTCGCAGTACGTAGAAAGAATAGCTAGGAAAATTCACTAGGTTTCGTGAAGCTGCGTCGAAAAGCCTGGAATTGGCAAGCAAAAAACCCGAGGGCGGCGGATTCAGCCCCTACCTTAAATAGGGTTAATCATGAAATCAACGTACAGATAGCCCGATCAGTTGTCAAAAAGTTATGCTGTTTACCGACGAATGTTTACATTAAATTCAAAGAGATCTAGGTTTTCTGGTGGAGTCACCCCTCTTTTATTAGACAAACTCGATTAAACATGGACTAATTAATGCAATGCTTAGTAATTAACTGAGTGTATAGACAGCCCAAACAGTAGTCAAAAGGTCATGCTCCTTATCGACAAATGCTGACGTTACAATTCAAAGAGAACCAGGCCTTGTGGCGGAGTCGCCCGTCTTGCCATGTATAGGGGATTACCGAAACGATAGAATTTGACGTTTAAGGCCATTTCCCATTTATTCGTCTCATCGAAGGCGATATCATAACACTCTCGCCTTTCGCTCGGCGAACATGGAGGAATCCTGATCACCGACTTTTCCGTCGGTTCGAATCGTCTTCAGTTTGCTCCACCGTCGGCAGGCTCCGGCTGAAAAATGCTGCCACTGAGGCAGCCTTCTCTCGGCAGACTATGTTAATTTCTAATAGCTCTCCAGGCCGTCGGTAGCGGCTATATTGGCCAATAAAAGCTTCCAATTGTGGGGCCGAACTTTCCACCGCCGTCGGCCGCGTAGTTAAATCCCGGCCGTCCTGTCCAGTGGCCCGGCGCCGGAGGGTTTTGGCCACAAACGGCACGGCAAACGGCGGCAGACGGGGATCGACCGCCGACGCCGATGCCTTCACTGGTCTTGCACTGCGCCGCCGGAATAAGGCTTGAAAAGCGCTGCCATTATCGCTGAGTCATGTCGTTTGTCTGAGCGCTCTGCTGAGCAGCGGGAATAATTCTTCAAAAATGGTTAGGTTCTTAAATGACAAAATAAAATGCAGTATAATTGTTGAATATGTACTACGAAAAGTACAACAATGTATGCCTTGTAAAATGTTAGCTGCCATTATCCAACAATATTCTCAAAGAAATAATACCGTTGGAAAACTAGCTGGAAAAGCTGGAAAACTGTAAATATTGGCAGAAGTTTATTAAGACTGTTGCGTTAAACGAACTTCGAGTTGTTTGTTGATCAGATGAAACTTGGAGTCCAATGGGGAGTTAGAACGATAATTTTGACAAGTTATCAGTAGCTGAGAGGACTCATCCAGTGATGAGATGCCTCTCGACTTGGACAGTCGGCTCATTATTTGACTTTGCCAGGCCTACGCCAAAGTTTAATTAACGTATTGGATCGGAGGCGACTAATGACCGGGTGACAGCGGCTGCTTCGCCCTGGATTGATCTGAGAGCGAGGGACCTCTCGGCCTGTCAAGACCGACAGCTGCCAATCGAGTAAAACTAGGGGGTTGAATATCAACGCACTACAAATTACCACCATATTCAGAGGGCCACGCATCTGAAAAAAAACAGTAAAGTGTAAGAGAGCTGTGACTCAGACTCAAGGGCTAGCTTTCGGTTTTATGTAAGCATACAGTGTGACGAAGAAATTATTAATGCATGAAGTTTTCAATTTGCAACCCATTTTGTAATTACTTTGCCATATTTATTGATAATCTTCGCGTTTAAGAATGGAGACAGCTATCCGGTTGATGTGTCTGCCATAAGAAACATCGCTGATTTTTTATAGAAAATAAAATATCGTTTAGTACGATTCCGATTATCCAAAGCCGTCCTTATCACTTCTGGACAAAGGAAAATGACATGCCTCAACTAATGTAACAAAAACAAACAATACGGCATGCCAGAAGACTTCATTGTACGAACTCTGACCTCCCAACCACGTGAGCCAAATAAAGACATTTTCACCCGGATAACTTCGTGTAAGAATGGGTGATTCACCTCGCCACAAATGATTTCTACACCATTTACTTTATGCTGTTTATGAGACATTGCATCATCTTGTTCTCCCTCCTCTCTCCTGACGTGGCATGTACCTGAGCATGTGCAATAAATTTTGTGTATTATGGAATTTCTGAGGCATGTTTTATTACACAGCAAGAATAAGCAATGGGTTTTGTGGACTATAGAATTTGTGGGCTATCTTCTATTGTACGGAAAGGATAATTTTCTGTCTACCACTGTTTTTCTATAACTGCTTTTCGCCGTTGCGCCATATGCCTTTGTTCTTTCCGTTCTGAAATGCATTAAACTGTTGTACATGCATCGTTGTTTTTGGTCGTCACAAAAAGTGGCCGCAAACGGCGGAGGAAAACAAATTCATCTACAGCTGATGTATACGGGCATTGCAAGCCTCCACCAGCACCATTAAAGCGTATGTGTGTTCTGTACACGTCACTTTTTATCGGAAGATACAGTCGCATTTTTAGTCCTTACTTTTGGTGACGGCGTAGCGGCATTTCTGAAACAATCGCTCGGGCCCAAAATAATGTCGACATCTGGGCGAAATATCACTTGCGGTCTCGTCGACAAATACGATCTCACAAATTTATACGTTCATCTTAACCCATCGCCCGACATTTGACGGGGAGCCTGCACGCGCTCCGCTGCAAATGCGTCCACGTCACAAACGGTTTAATATGAGGGCCGGCCGTCTGAGTGGCGGCCGCCCGGTGCGGCGCTCTCGGCTCGCGCGCTGCAGGCGGCGCCGGCCCTCCCGGCGCAGTAGCGTCGCTTGTCAGAGCGCCGGCGGTAAAACACGGCCTCCGGTGACAGGTAATGAATTAATTCCGACCAACACCGGATGTTTCTCAGAGTTATTTCGGCGCGGACGATATCAGTTCAGGGCGAGAGGACCGCGGAGCCGTATTCGGCGCGTCGGCGCGCTCGCCGCCGCTTGGGGCGCGCCGACGATATATCGACGGCCAGATGACCGGCTGAAAAATGCTCGCGACCAGCGCGGCTTTCGGCAGAACCAGAGCGGTTCTCGAGTGGGCAGCAGAGAAGGTTGATTATTAGCCCACTTTGCAAGATACCTGGCGAATCGTGAAAGTAAAGAAGTTCTTATGAAATGCCTTTCTAACCGAGAGTGTGTCTCATTTTAGCCCTGTGTAAGCAACAAGAAGCAATAAGACGAACACACCATCTCCTTTCAGTGATTTTCCATCACGCTCCTTGGATTTCGAGAATAAAAGAGTTTGCCTGGCGATTTTAGATATATGTCAAAATAAGAGGGAAAAATAGCTGGTGTGGTCTCCGTTACTCTATGGGTACGCATTTCGCCTGATGTTATCAAATGCATAAATATCAAATACATAAATAGGAACATAAAAGACATACTATTTATTGACCTGTGCAATGCTTTAGTTATAACGCTACCTTTATACTGTTATAAATTATCGCATGCTTTCCTCATCGGCACAAGTCCAACTTTGGGGAAACATTTAGTGAGCTCAGGCGGGGTCTGAAGTGGAACAGTCGCCACGCCAAATTTTCTCCAGTCATCTGGATAGATACCAGGTAAAACGTCAAAGCTCGGATCTGCTGTAAAATGCTGAGAGTCAGTGCTGGCTGATTACGAGCTGCACAACATAAAACTGTTCAGAGTCAAGGTCACTATTCTTTTATTTATTTTCCATGAACTACGTCGAAGGACAGATGTAAATGGCATTCGTACATGCGATTAATAATGCGCCTTACTGTGCTCTGCCAGTCGCGGAGTGGTAGATCTCTGCAGGTGTGTATACGACGGCTAGTCGGCCAACGAATTCCGGACAGTTGAAAAATCGTGACACCCTCACTATGAAATGCCGAATGCTGAAATGCGAAATGCTGATGGTCGCGAGCGCTGACCGCGCTCATCACCAGAGCGCTTGTTCGGATGTTTATCTTTGCGAAACGTTACACTGAGCTGTGAACCTTTATGGTGGGAGAGAGCAAGGAATGCAACGGTGCGGGAAAACATGAGGTATCGTATTTCGCACGACTCGGCTGTCATCTGGTGTGCGCCGCTACCGTGTGCAGCACGCTGCAGATGTCACCGTCACTCTTCCCGCGGTCGCCGACGGCGGGCCGGTTAGCCGCGGTACAGCGACGGGAAAAATGCTGAAGGCCAGGGGCAGCTGGCAATTCAGGCTCGTGGTCGTCTGCTGAACGCACAGCTGCCATCCGTCTAATCAGGTGCAAAAATGAATCTAGTTAGCGTGGCTCATTGTTTTCTCTGGTTCAAGGCCGCCTCATCCCACCGAGCAAAACTATACTCTGTTCACGTGATGCTCTGCTCCATGTACTCGTTTAATGCGTCTGCGACCTCTTGCATCCATGTGCAAATTTTGGCTGCGATGCGCATATACGGTGGCAATTGTTGGTACATACTGCGGACTCACTGTCAAAGAGCGGGAAGAACTGCATGGGCTTGGGACGCCTACTGCCCCTGAACGGCAGTGTGCTGGTTCTGCCTGCGTTTCGCGCGTGGAACTGCATCACGTTGGCGGCGAGAAGACGTCTCTCTCTCTCTCCCTCTCTCTCTCTCTCTCTCTCTGACGGCGACATTGCGAATATCTTCTTTGAAAATGCTCCTCCAAATCGACTTTACGACAAACCTTTTGGTGTCACTGCCATTCGAGACGTGATCCGGACTGACGATCATTTTTCCGCTCGGCGGACTTGTGGACGTAACCGCGTGATACGCAGTCGCGGCAGTTGGCGGATGTCTCTCTACGTCTTTGGATAAGTCTAAGGCTGGAAGTTACACAGACGCGATGCAAACCTAATGGCAGGTTTACATGACCGCAATTGTCATGTATACGCATGGATGGGGGTGTCACCTGCTTCATTCAAAATCGAAGAAGCTGAAAGCGTGCAAAGCACGCTTTTAACAAGCGAGATTTCATGCGTGGCAGGCGCTTGAAAAAAAGTTCAGATCAAGGTGTCAGCCAGTCAGTCTAAGCTTCCGGGTGCTTAGCGCCCGAACGCGTCAGCCGATCGCGACACCAGTGGCACCATCGGGTGTGCCGACTAGGGGGACGGATTGTGGTGCAGTATTCAATTCATAGCTTGGGCCTCACTTGCGGGTGCGGCTTTTGTGGTCGGCACTCATATGCAATCCACGGGACGATCTCCAGGCAAATGTTTCGATTTGGAATCAGGAGCCTCTGAATACCGTTAGAAGTGACCCAGGCAGCTGAAATTTGGTGGGTAGATAGACCAGTACCAGGGCTATGACACGATACCCCACAAGATGAGCATTGTCTAAAGGGCCCTGTGCAGCGCACGTGCGCCTCTTTTCCACCCTCGTGTCTCTTATGGGCCAATTGCCGGGACGCAAACGGCGCATTTCGGAGCGATGATGGCGTGGAAAGGCGGACGGGCAGCTGGGCAATCATTGTCAATGGATTCAGGCCGAGACGGGGTGCAGCTTGCACATGAAGCGCGAGGTGCCCAAGATTAACATTTCTCTTTCACTGCCACAAACCGCTACCGCTTGGATGCTGAAAATTGCCAGTCAGGAGCACGTGATACACGGTAGTCAATATATATGGTTTTTTGCACGTCAATAGCTTCAGCCTAGTGTGTGCGAGACACACGTGCTGAGGTGTACCCCTTTACCATTCATGCCTTTGGTTTTGGAGCCGTAGATCCTGGATGTGTCGAATTTCGTGGTGGGTTGCAAAGTCACAAACTCTATCCAGAACAAGCAACATTTAGGACATAAGTGGCCAGATGTCATCCATATGAGCGTACAACTTATAGGACTTCGGATTCTCCGTTTGCGAAAAGTTTGTGATACCTTAGTACCTTTTTTTAGATGACGGTACTACGCGGGTGCACAGGTCTGCGTGCAGTATAAAGGTTCGATTCTGACCCCAAACCAACCGTGTGACGAGTTGATTTACCTCTAGTTGTGAAATGACACAGTACAGCGAACAACTAAATATAAGCAACTGCAATGCAGAACGTCGCAATCTGGAATTAGTGTTCGATGTGCCTTAAATGGAAACCAGTTGCTTTAATATTTCAGAAAGTTTTCCGTTAGTTTGAAAAAGCGAGCAACTGTAGAATGTAACCAGTTGCATTTGTAGCAATCAAAGGGCGAGTTACGTTTTGGGGAAGACATATCTGAACCACGACATGAGATACGATATAAATTCGGTGATCAGCTCGGCATTCTGAGTAATGCTTACCTATTGGTTTGCCAGAGAAAGCTTCAAGACCTCAGAATACCGGACGCAGGCCAGGCCAAGAACAAATGACTGCAAAAACCCAAACCAAATATGAATCAGATGAACCGACCTCATGCGTCATGCCGAATCATAACTGAAAAAAATGAGAACGATTTTTACCCGCAATTTATCAGTCACCTCGCTTTTTTCCCTGCCGCAAAACTTCGCAATCGAACGGCACAGCGTGGTTAAGTGTTTCAGTAGGTACATCAATTTCGCAAATTTTGTTGCTTTTTTGCCGAGTTCACCCAAGAGCAGGCAAGCATGAGTGATAAGGCCGACGATGCTTTACGACTTTACAGTTTTCGTTTCGAATCTGCTTCACCTTTATCGATGCACTGGTCGTGTGAGTTGGTTGATGATGTGCAGTATGTGTTATTTTGTCACGAGACCTCGATGTAGCATGACCTCACATAAGGCCATCATAGGTCAAACCTATATAACTATAATCTCTGAAAGAAATGTTGTTAATTTAAACCGTAAACTCAGTTGTGACAACCGTTTAAACAATTCCTGGCACAAACACGAGTAGTTTGAGGCATTTGATAGAGCATTTAATGGACTTTTATGCGTTATATTAGGCTTATTCAAAACTACCATGTAACTGACCTCTTAGTGCTGCATAACCTAAGTTCACAAATATAAACACTTTCATAACATGGACGTGAATTGGTGCATTTTGTGCAGCACTATGCGTACGTAATACAGGTCAGTACTATGTACTGTGCGCCAATTTCGGTTTGAGACGCCTGTAATGTCAGATTTGTGCTGAAGAACGACACTTCTAAATCGGTCAAATGTTCGCTTTTGGCACAAACTATTTTCTAAAATAAAATCATTAGGTCCAAAAATGTGTCATACCCTGAGCAGCATCAATGACGACAGACTGCTTTTTGAATCAGCCGCATCGATCCATTGGTTGCGGCGTTATTGAGCGAGGGCGTCTGATGGCCCGGCACAACAAGCAGAAATTGTCGAAATAGGCCCCAGCAACTGCCAACTTAAGAACGTAGAGAGCACCGAACGCGAAAGAATAGCAGGTACGAACGTTAACACATTTAGAACCAAGAACGTTTTGTTTCTTTAAAAACAATGGAATTTAAAACGCCTTTCATGGAAAGTTTTTATTTATATCTAGTAACGAACCCAATTAAACAATAGCCAAAGCACGGGGACTAGATGACAAATGTTTTCGAAACAACAAAATAGAAACAAGAGCAATAGCTGGCAAATCCTCCTATTTGCACAAATTTGTTTTCAAGTCTTAAAAATGTCCGCAACATATGATTTGGTTTGGAGATAATATGGGAAAAAATATTCGTAGTGTTTGTATTACCTGTTCAGATTGGATATCAAATGTGCCTAAATGGGATCCCATCTGCCACTTATAGAAATAGGTGAACGTCAAAACGAGCATTGCCTGTTTGGGTTCCGGTAAGATGACAGTTGGAGATATTGAAATGATTGGACTAAGATCTTCCCATTATTTTCGCTGTCTACCCTCGGCCTATTATTAGGCGACCAGGACATCGCACCCTTATTCATCATGATGCAAAACACCTTACATTAATTATCAGTGCGATGAGCTTTGAAAACCAAGGAAAGTATTTCAAGTCGCGGCGCTCCCTGCCAAAAAAGAAGGCAAAATAAGATGCGGACTCTAATGCAGCAGAATTAGCAGCGTTACTAATCATTAAACGAAAGGAGGGAGGGTAGTCCAGGCCAAGAAACTTAAGAATGTCCACCACATCACTACCATAAACTGTATGTTCGGGGTTAGTGTAAACCAAAATTACTTGTTTGTTGAATTTGGGTAAGGGCACTGGTTGGCCCATTTCGTCAGTGGCCGACCCCTGAGCACCACACAAGAGTTCGCATCAACAAGATGTGAACTTGTGGTTTTTCGTACTCTTAGCTACTCGTATATCTAGCCTTAGCTGTGTATCCAACATATTTGATCATTCGTTGATGTACACTTTCCTGTGACGTGATGTGGCGTTATTTTACTGACACGCCCAGTCATTTTATCCAGCGGATCGATGAACAGCTCTCTTCCTGGTTGACAAAACAGTCCGACACCGTGATATCAAAGAAAGTTGAACGCGTGTATTTGATGAAGATGGAACCGAGTTAAACGTTGTTATGTATCACGAAAACTAGGACAAATGCGACGGATGCCCTAAAAATAGCCACTGGTCTGTCTTATAAAAATACGATTCATCCCTCACAAATATCTGAAGTTTTGGCTTCCTAACACTGTTCTTCTCCGTCGTCCACACGTAAACTGGATCTTCCTATTCTGTCAACGTCAATATAAAACGTTTCCGATCGCATACTTAGAGAGATTCGAGGATCATAATTGTGCTGACATCAAGTAATGATGCACCGGATCAGGACGGATCGGAGTGTCGGATACCCGGACGGATATCGGATATTATGCTCACCTATTCTGATGTACTGTTTTTGCTGAAAAATGTAACGAAAAAGAGTAAATTAAAAAAGGAAAAGTCTGAAAAAAACTGAAAAAAATATTGAATAAAATGTTAACAGTATGAATGCCTCACCTTAGTGCATACACTTACTGTGAGGTTTCCAAAAGTTTCCTTGTGAAAAAAATGATTAAATAAAGAACGCAACAATGTTAGCGGAACTCACCGCCTCTCATTGCATTCAAAGACATGGGTGTAACCACGGTTCAGAAATTTGGGGGGGGGGGGAAAGGTGGCTGTAATTCACCAAGAATAGGCAGGAGGAAGGGAGGGGGAATATTACCCTTTTCCGGTCGTTGCATGATAACGAACGGCTGAAATTCGTTTGATTGATTTCAGAGTTCAGGCAGTCGTGTCGCCAATGGAAAGTATCTATTTGACACTTTAAAAATAAGGGGGACAAGTCACCAATTTGGAAAACTATGTGGGACATCCCCCCCACCGCAGCCCCCGAGTACAGAGATCACACCCATGGGCAAAGGATCCAGAATACGCAGAATGCCATTATATCGCCTTGGTAGAACTAGAATAACTGGCTTGATAAGCATTGTATACGAATACAGAGTATTCGTATGGAATGATTAGAATTGGAATTAGAAACAGTAGATAGAATTCCTTCATGCATTTGTATCAGAGGATTTGGGAAAGCGAAATGTCCGAAAAAAGAAAGGTAATACAGCATAAAATGGGTTGCTGAACACATGCTGGCTATTGTTTCACAGTTCTGAGCTGGAGACCCACTCTTGCAAAATATGCCTCAACCTTGCCAAACTAAGAAGGAAAAGTGGTATTCCAGACAAACCTTGGAACTGCCAGTTAAATCGACGATCTAACAATGCATATTTCTCCTGAAGCGGTTTCGTGGGCAGACATTGGAACATCTTGATCGTACACCGGCAGTTTGAATATCCGACAACATCCGGCCGGATCACAGAAATATCCCGCTGGATATCGGATACCGGATAATCTCTAGTACCCGGCCGGACACCCGGCCGTACTGGATATCCGGTGCATCCCACCATCAAGACAAGCTTGCCTAATGTTTGGGAAGACCTTGAATTACCCAAGCTGCTTGTGAATGTCAGTTATTTGTTTTCTGCATTGTATCTCTGGACTGCCATATTCTTATCAAATAACGAATGGCTGAAATACCGGCAGTAAAGTTTCAAGAAAGTTTCAAGAAAGGAAGTTTCACATTCTGTTGGCTTGTAACGCATGGCATTATACGTAACACATGGTCCGACAACGAAAATGACTTTCCCAAAAATCAGTGCGTAATGGGAGCTGATAATAACCTGAAATAACTGGCTCAACGTAACACGAACATTGGATAAGTAAGTACCGCATACGGGCTTGATGGTTCTGTGCACATTTTGCACATTGAGTAACAATGAATGTTTCTTCCATGGCTGATATAATGTTCGCCAAAAAGTCGATGCCGTGTTCAGCACAACCAAACCTGTCTGGCAAACGAACAAAGGTCGCAGCCTGCCAATATAATCGAAATACATAATGAACATGTGCAAGAAAACCATCGTAATGAGATATACAAGTACTGGAGTAAAGGAAACTATACCCCGCTGATGATTTTACATTCGATATCCATTAACTCTCGTTTAGGCACATGCGTGCGAGCGTAATACCACCGAAATCGAAGTTGCCTGATTTTAACAGGGTTCCCTTGCGATGTGCTTTATGCTCGTCATATCACATCGACCGTTCAATACCATGCACATTTTGCGTTAGCGATAAAATGCATGAATATGCTTTAGTTGATGAAAATACCGTGGTTATGTGGTTTAATGGTTATCCAAGCTACTCATGGAAACGACTCTTTTGAATGCATCCGGACCTACGGTCGCATACTGGTGCTGAGGAGTAATCGGAGCAGGGTCGCTGTACGCTGGAGCCCTGACCGCCGGCGGTGTTTACCCTCCTGCCATCACTGCTGGCGGCACGCTGCAGCTATGCGGCGCACATGTCCCCCAGACTCCCGGGCACTCCCGGGCGGTGGGAGTCTTCACCCTCCCGCCAGCGCGGTCAGTGCGCGCTGGTCGTGCGGTTCGCAGGTCCCGAACACGCTGAGACGGCGGGGGTCAGAAGCCAGGGGTCGGTTCACTCCGGGCACGCTGTCAGTGCAGGTCGGAAGCCAGGGGTCCCCCATCCCCCACCCCCGCCAGAACGTTCAAGCCGAGCCGGCTGTATCCCGTGTCCTGTCCAGGGTCATGTCCCACGTCCCAAACACCAGGGCAACAATGGAAGTCAGGAACGAAAGGCATCTATTTTCCTGCCGTCACGGTCCGTCCAGACCGGTTGAGTGACGGCTGGCGGGAGCACAGGACAAGACCATGCTAGAGAGGACAGCAGGACGGGATCAGGCTTAGAATGGTGCCAGACCTGGTCAGGCTACGATGTTAGCTCGTGGTCCGACTGGGAGGACACCAGCTCTCGGTCAGGCCCGGAGGAACGCGAGACGGATGAGTCCGAGAGGACAACAGGACAGGGCCTGGGACCGGGAGGACAACAAGACGGTTCTGGGACCGGGAGGACAACAGGACGGGGTTTGGGACCGGGAGGACAACAGGACGGGGTCTGGGACCGGGAGGACAACAGGATAGGGTCTGGGACCGGGAGGACAACAGGACAGGGTCTGGGACCGGGAGGACAACAGGACGGGGTCTGGGACCGGGAGGACAACAGGACGGCGTCTGGGACCGGGAGGACAACAGGTCAAGAGTGTTAGGGCCGCCGTCGGCCGGTTTCTGCGCGCAAGCGGCGAACGGCGGAGTTTCGACACAACATAATGGGGAATTTTCTGCAAGACGGGCTTCTGTTTGGTTTCCATCTGTTCCAAGTCAACAACAAATATGTTCTTGTGACAGTGTTGCAGGATTTCAAAACTGATACCAGATACAACTCTGTTTAGTAGGCAGGCGTAGTACCTACAAAAGAGACAACGGACGAACAATATTCGTCAGGTATATGTGGGTAAGGGTTGGGCACAGACTGTTGTGAAGAACTGAGTGATTTTTTGTCCCTTCTTAAGCCGCAGTTTTTCCAACATTTTGTTTCTCTGTAGTTCTCCCCCAGTCCACTACAGCCTAAACGACAATGACATTTGTTCCATCCAAAATGAAAAGAACGCTTTTAGAACTCTCAAACAATTTCTTGGAATCTTGCGATCCGAAACTGTTGAAAAACGGCATTGTTTGCGACGTTACTCTACAAGATAATGGGTTCAAACGAGCAGAGTAAAGGACATTTGGCCCGAACAGAAGTCAAAAACGAAATTTTATTTGGGAATCATGCCAAGCACACTTGTGTTCTCATTTAAATGCATACTGGTCCAATGTAGCACACTGCTGTCATCAGGTCTTATCAACATTGCTCCAAATGTCGTGTTTTGTTCCTGCATTTTTGCTGCGGTAAATGCGGCAAGAAATGATCTAAAAATCCTCTTCATCATTTTCATCAAGACAAGAAAATATTGCAATACAAGATGACTATGCAATCTAATTCTCATGCTCCGCTGTTCTGCTTCGAAAATCCTAAATCGCATCAAAGCCCATAAATTCCGGGATTTTTGGACGGAATGTTGCATGCGGGGTCGACGGGTACGCCGCTGCGAAAATACAGGCGCCACACGCGCTGCAAAATGTGTGGAGAAACCAGTTCCACACATCCGTGATGCCGTTATGAGATTCTTTAAAAATAGCCAGATGGTATCGAAAGCAGCATTACCTTCAACTGCAGACACCCGGCTTCCTCAGTTAGACAGGCACACAGCTGTCAAATCTGTCACTGCTCCATACCACAAAGGCCAGAGCCGTCCGGCGCGCGGAACAATGTGCTCTTCACTGCCGAGGAACCGCGCCCGATCGCGTCACGTGGTCCGTCGCGCGGCTCCGTCTCACACCACCTCTGCCCGGTCGACGATCCGTGTGCGGGCCTGGGCCCAGGTCGGGTCAGGCGGCCTCGGCCGGCGCAGCTCTCTGCCCAGCTCAGCCGGCCGCTGCCTCCGTCACTCTGCCCGCCGCCGCTGATGCGGCGCCTCTGCCGGCCGGCCAAGCTTGCCGGGACGGCCACCAGGTGGCGGGCCGGTCGCCGGCCGGGGAGGAGCCTGGCTGCCGGGGCCGGCGGCGGCCGCGGCGGCGCGGCAGCTCGGTCCACCGCCAGCTGACTCATCACTCGAACCTGCGTCTGCCCGGCGGTTACCAGAGACGTTGCCAGCAGTTCTTCAGAGTACCGCACCGTTTCCCTGCGGCTCCAGTTCGCTGCAAATCGGTTTGGTCTCCTGGACAAAGCACTATCTCAAAAACTCAGTTCTTAGATCCCTGAGTGCTATTTAGCTTCGAGCACACCGGTCACCTCAGAACCAGCGAATGGCACTACCACTGGTTAGCAATCTGACTAACAGACAGTTTCCTGGTTCGTTAGCTATCTGGTAAGGCGACGACAAAGTTTGGCATAACAAAAATCCGCCGGTTCCATCCTCAGTTACCTCACTTCGAGGATTGTCCTTCGCACCGCCTGAGACAAAAACCCAGCCACGGTGAACGCCTGCCAAATCTTGTAGCGGCGGCGATTAGACGTGAACCTTTTTAAAGGGAGCCACCATTCCATTACTGGGGTCTAGGGCGGGGGAAACTGAGGCAGACAGTGACGCAGCGGAAAAATAACGGCACCAGTCATCGAACAGTTCGGCGCCGCATAACGCTCCTGTCTTCTCTGCAGAAGCCAGTTATTTGTCCGTAGACTCCGCGTCGTTTGTAGCTTCTATGTTCAGTAGGCCGGCAGCAGTATAAACAACTACTTTGAGGTTTGAACTGAAGTAGAAATAGTGACACAAAACCCTGAATGTGTGCATTTACACAGCCGTGCTTTTTGCTCTTGGTGTAGACATCTTTCCTCACCATTCTGATATGGTCATATGCTTAAGTGAGGCTCTTGCTTGCAGCTTAGATAATGCAAAAAATCGAGGACGTGTAACACCATGCATAGAGCATGTGATACCAGTGCTATCCCGAATGTGGTGTTTAATATGCAGTGAATAAGTATCTATAACGTAGAGGAAAGTTAAAGTAAAATTGTTCACCAGTATCGATTTTCGACCAATGAAAGACGATTATTTGTAGTATATTATCTTTTTCTAGCAACCTTGCAACCTCTCTTCGGAAAACCACGGCAGCGCCTTGGCCGCCGTTCCCCTCAAGTCTCTCATTGGCTTACGCTGGCAATGAACACTTCTGTAACTAAAGGCCGTTATGGTGCAAGGTCTTTAATCATCCTTCCGTTAATGAACAAGACTTAGCCAGCTCAGAATCACGCACATTTCTGCGTGCTTCGTCACTTTTGATCCTATCCCACTGCTTTCCACCCCGCTGAACCAATCTCTGTAACGTCCTTCCACGGTAGACCCATCTTATCGCATATCACGACGGTCCCGTCTAGTGTCGCCTAATTCTCTCTTCCTTAAACAAGGTTGCTGAGCCGAATTCTGTCTATACAAAATGAAAGCGTTTCCACATTGGTCATGAATATTTTCTGGGAACAAAAATGTGCCATAGATTCGCAGTGACTGTTCACGGTCTCCTTTTGTGATAGTTTCATTTACTGCTTGGCGCTCTTTGCTTTCTGGTTGTCGCAGGATCCCACATGTCTTTAACACTAAGGTATGTACCCAATTATGGTTCATTGCTGTATGTCTGTGGATTTTTTTTAGGCCTGACTTGCCATTGAATCGCCACCCCTTAAACATAAGCGTAAGTAACTGCCTCCCAAAACAAACAAAAAAAAGCAAAACAAGACAGTTAAATAAATCCGCTTGCAAACATATGTGCCGAGTTATATACGAAAACATATATCCGGAATATATTTAACATACATACAATAAACTTACATACAATAAACTTTACACAATGTAATTTTATACAATAAAATTTTACATACAATAAACGTATATTTATATGTGGAAGCATATAGCTTTAACTAATTGCGTCATGCCAGGGGTACAGAGAAAACTTGCATGAACGACAATGATAGATGCTCCGCCAGACAGAAGCTCTACCAGCTTGGTGTACCTCACCAACATAGCCACCGGCCTGCAGCTAAACCTTGGTGAAAATCCGGCAAACAGTATGGAATGTGGGAACAGAGTACGCAGACACGACTTCGTTTCTTTTTATGAAACCCGAGAAATACAAAAATTGCAAAGAAAACATTCAGTGTCATGACGTCACTGGAAGAGTGGCGTCAGACACGCAATGGTGTGACGTCGTGCTTCCCGGAGTTATGGTGAGCCAAATATAGGGAAACGATGCACTGTGATGACCATTCGTGCAACATCACATTGACAACTTGATCTGCATTGCACTGACACCTGCCAGACCACAATGACAAATGCTCGCAAAACAAAAAAAACCGTCTCCGCGGCACCACACAAGCATCATTTCTGTTGCATGACTCGGGACTCAGGCCGCCATTATTCTCACGAGTGGCAGTTGCTGGCGACGGCAACGAACTGTTTGTTTTCCGCCTTCTTTTTCGACGCATCAGTCAGGCTTGACCATCGTACTAGTTGCAGTCGGAAGCCGACTGGTTTTGTGTCAAGTCTTATGTCTCGTCAGGCATCAGTTGGTCACCTGCCCACGCACCGAACTGAACCGCAACGAGTAAACGCTCTCGGCCGAGGTTATCAACAAAACTTGGCCATTAGTACTACGACGTCACCCTACATCTAGCACCCCTCCCCAAATCTGGCAAAGCCCTTCAAAATGGTCCAAAATCGTTCACATAGTCTGTTCTAGCACCGTAAAGGAAGAGTTTTGGGGCAAATGAACTTTGCATCACATGATTTCTACATCCAAGCTTCTAAACTTCTGAGTTCAAAACCCCATGTAAAGGTGAACAGCTCCCGATAACCACAGGATGTTTAGGACTTTCTTCGCACACTTTTACCTTCAGTAACCCCAACCACTTACATGACAAATATCGGACTGGTCAAGCTGGTATCACGTACAAAGTCCTTGTCTGTATCGGTTTGGCTGCAACTGCAGAAAAACCAAGGAGGTTTAAAAAAACCCCAAGTAAGTGGCGGGGTAATAACACATTTATTGATACTTGTGTCCGGCGAAGTCACGTTCTTTGTTTCGTAACCTTCCACGCCGGGTGTCGCAAGTAGGACAAAATGTCACTGATCATTGAGGAACAGGGGCGCAGGAACGCGGAGGGGTGGGGGACGGCTGCCCCCTTACTTTGGGCAACATTTAACATTATCCTTATGGCGGTGCATGAAAAGAAACGAGGTAAAATCACGTTAGTCCCCTCATCTCCACAGAAGTTCCAACGCTCCTGTTGGGGAATGAGAAATAAAATCATAAATTTTAGGCCAGCACCATTCCCGTCATTTCTTGTACGAAAAAGAGTTTGAAAATTACTTGTTCTGCATAAGGATACCACCATCATGAAAAAACAAGGGCGTAAGAAGAAGATTTCTAGAGACTTGCGGTGGACTCAAACCAGACCCGTGTTTTATTTTTTTTTAAGGAAGAATCTCGAAGCCTGCGTGGAAGACACGTTTTTGAGGGGGAAGGGCATGACGGAGGGGGGCTGTCCGGACCATTCATGGCTGCCGCACTGACATACGTCACCCAGCCCTGGATTATTGCTTCGGATGCAGAGTACCTGGAATATATTGGACAGAGGAGCTGGTGCCAAGGGAAAGAGACCTATGGCAGTTTTGCAGAGGTTCAAGTGACGAGGTTTGAGATTTGCAATGCCAGGAGGATTGCGGATGTTCTTCCGTACCAACTTCGGCACTTACCGTCGTTCACCCATGCAGTTCGTCAACGCCAATTTTGCAGTTCCTCATTATGAAGCCATGGCTGGAAATCCCGGGGGGATCAGGACTCTCCCAAGATTGGAAACCGGGTAAACCTGGGGGGTTAGTGGGTCCACTGCTTTTGGCCGTCCTGATTTATATAAATGGATCATCTTTCTATGATAGACCACGGTTATTTCAGATGTAAAGTACGTTGATATGCAGCATCGCTTGCATATAAATGAGCATAGATAGAGCATAGATCTTTCTTTATATTTCCAGCCTATCTTTTACAAATTTTGCCTCGTTCTCTAGATAGTTTCTTCGGTAATATTCACTTTGGTAATATTCTTTGGTAATATAATGCACTACATGAATTCTTTGGACTTTTTTGTCCGGTCCATACAAACCGGGGTTTGAAAAAGCCGGCTTAAATTGAACTGATACCAGTCCGTGCGTTTTATTGATTTAAGTCGGTTTTAATTGGCTTAAATTAATTAAAGTCCGCTTACGTTTCCCCACAGAGACAGTATCCTAAGAAAATTCGTGACTGGCTCTTTTTTAGCTGATTAGCTATTCACAACCCGTAGAGGAGTCTGGAGAGGGACAGTTATTTAGGCATAAGACAATTTCATTAGATATATTGATTTAAACATTGACCCGATGTACATCCATTTCTGGATTTTTTTCTGCGTGCAGTCTTTTTACTGCGACGTGGTAGCAATGTGACAGCGATGAAACCTGAACAAATATTTCACCCCACGACAAACAACAGGAGCCAGTTAACTGATCCCTGACCTGAACACAGCTTCGTGGCATGTAAAACAGCCTGAAGCCAAAACTGCATGTCGTGCACAGACGACCGAATGACGCCAGACGAGACACAAGACTTGACTCAAGACACGGACGCTTATGCCTAAGACGCTCTGCGTCGTAACTCGCGACAAACAAACAAACAAACAAACATGTGATAGACAGCGATAGATGCAGCACTGCAATGCTCATGTAGATAACCACATGACCAGGAAGGTAGGACAAGTGGACACGTATAGGTAGAAGCATGGTATTCTGGAAGAGCTGCTGCTTAACCCTATTCCCGGAGGGCTAGACGGTATGGTCGATTCCCGGCAGGGGGGCGGATTCAGCCCCCCCCTGAGATCTCGAGAACTACTCGTCCGATTTCATCGCAACAAAACGCAATCGATTTGCCGTGACGTGAACTACATTTTTATAACAAGAAATTTTCAAAATTTTGAAATTTGTTGATACAGGGGGGCAAAAATGTCAAAATAAGGGGTACTTTTGGACTTCTTATAACTCCGTTGTTTAGGGGCCGATTTCAATGAAACTGGCATGAATCGAGAGATTATGGATAGGGCTTTTACCATGGGTCCATAGATCTGAAATTTTGAGAAAATTCATGGGCGTTCACAGGGTTTCAAAAATAGGAGGATTAATTTTCTAACAACTGAATGAACAAAAGAGGCAAACACCCTTTTTTGGCTTCTGCTAGTCATGTTATGCCAAAGAAGTACAAATCGCATTACAATGTTTGTATAATGTTAGCATAGGCGGTGCCAGGGACATGGAAAAGGGGGAACTGTCACGGTCACACGTTTCTCAGATCAACTTGTGACCTTTGACCTTAAATGACCTCCAGTTACCTTGCGGTCACTTGGAATGATCTCGTGTGCATTGAATATTATCTGTAAACGTTTTCAATCATTTGAATTTACTTTATTTCAAAAATTTCATTTTATGGGTATTGCGATATAGGGTACGCGCACTGACATTTTAGGTCATAGCTCCGTGACCCGACCTGATATGAGGCTGAAACTTGGTACACAAGTAGAGGACACCGTTTTACGTCACATATGTTCTGGGTTTGGCATTTGAAAAAACGGCGCCGAAATTATTGCGAAAAAACAAATTTTGACTTTTGGCATTGACTTGACTTTGTAAAATGACCTCAGATAAACAAAATTACATCTGCACATTGCCCAACTATTTAGCTATACATCCATATAACGTTTTAAGTTCTAGCTTTAAAACTCTGTTTTTGGCAGACATTTTCCTTTTACCCTCAACATGGCCAAAAATGTCGTGAGGTGCCTCCCAAAAACGTTGCCTGGCTCCGCCCCTGAGCAAAATAGAATTTTTAAATTTTGTCACGGCACGTAGAAAGAACAGCTAGGAAAAGTGACCAAGTTTCGTGAAGCTGCGTTAAAAAGCCTGGAATTATCACAAGCAAAAAACCCGAGGGGGGGGCGGATTCCGCCCCCCCTGCCGGGAATAGGGTTAAGTACTGATTGTTTAGCCCGAAATTTTCATCACCTGCCGAATTCAACATTCTTGTTTTTGCCATTCCGCATTTGTTCTTTCTTTTTCCTAAAAAAACCTGTTTTGTTCTTTTAATGCGGGAGATGAATGTCAGTTCATAGCGATAGCATTTTCGTTTCTTCTTGATAAGCTTGTGGACGCATTGCCCATTTTTGCAGGTGAGGAACCGGATGATATCCCAAAATTCGCGAACTTTTTTGATGACAGCATCAACTGCCTTCGAGATCGTCTGTTTTCCTACTTCACTGGTGTGCAAAAAACGGTGCAGGACTTGCTCAGAAAATGGCAAATTCGCACCAGCCAGACCCTCCAGTGCACGGCCTACCAAGAACACGTTGGTCAACTTCCGCATCTTGCGTTTTGTTTTCAAGGAAGATGGTATCATTGGGGACCTGGGGAGACGCGACAAAAGGGTCGTTTGCGATAAAATGGTTGTCAAAATTTGCGTTTAAGCTTTTAGGTGCCTGGTCATTCCAGGCGTTTACAAACGTCAAACTTCCTTCGATGTCGTGGATTCAGTTTTTCTGTCATTTAATCCGCATCATTGTGGGGCATGTAGCTACTTGGGTGGGTACTCGGTAACCGGTGGGGAAGGGCTAGGTATGTCCGTTTGGCTCCTTAATGATCAGAGACGCATGCCAAAAACAGCGGTCATTTGCCATAATAAACACTACGATTACGACGATTGTCAAATTAGGACTTCTCTCCCAAGATACGACCTTACCATCGGCAACGTAGGAGTGATTGGGTAAATGAGGCGCCAGACGCGGGATTTTCGGCTTACGGTCCCGTCGGCTGCAGCGCCTGAGAGCTGTTTGTTTCGGATGCTTGACAACGCTGTATGCCGCTGCGATACGACACAACGACATAAAAGTCACGTCCAGGTAGTTTGTTAGGTCAGGGTGACACTGGGCAAAACATGGTGTTTATGAGTTTCAAATTCCGGAGGTTTTGCATCTAAGGCTCTAGAAACAGTGCATGAAGCGGTCTTAATGTAACTTACTAGCTCAGCAAAGACCGCAGGTGGAGTAGCGTCACTTTCCGATAGCGCATAGAAAATCATTCCAATTTGTTGGATTCGCGGTGTTAGTTTAATATTTCTCTATGCTCAGTCCATGGAGAATTCAACGCAGCGGAACACCGACATGGCCGACTTCATGTGTGGGGAAGTTCTAAATATTATTCAGTCGTTCTGAAATTTTGAAAAGCCTGTTGCCATGCTTTACCCCACAATTTGCGTTGGCGTGCACCTAGAAATTCGGAAAGTAACAGACATATATTACCCTAGCGTCTCATCTTTCTCAAGGAGCCAATTTCATTGCCATCTCGTTCTCCAGACCTGGGCCCTTTGGAATTTTTGCTGTGGGTTACCTAAAGCCCCAAGTGTAAAACAACCCCAGAACCATCCAGGAGCTGAAGGCAACATACAGCGCTGCGATCCATTCCGTCAAATGTCGACCGTCACTGTGTCTGGAGAGTAAGTGTGTTTCTTCGCTCATCTGGAACAGGTAGTGCACCGGAAGAAGTGGAAGAGAGGGAGGGGAGGTATGCATTGCAGACAAAATCGCATTGCTAATGGTGTATGTTTGTCAAAGTTTTATGAACCGGTTGTGGATAATACACTCTGTACGTTGGATTGAAATGTGCCCGTATCTCTTCAGGCGCCCTGTATACACGCCAGACCAACAGTTGTTACTAAGTCCTTTGTTTTCCATCTGCGTTCCCGCACTTTGGTATGCTCGTTGTGATATTCTTGCTACGGCATCGGATAGAGACCTTCGACGCAATAAATGCAAGGGACGAATGCGTTACTTGGCCAACCTGCTTGCGTCTTGCCCTTTTTTTTGCCTTGATATGTTGCAGATTAAGCCGTCATAAACGAGTCATGAATCTTCTGCTCAATACATTTCGTCATCTTCAAAACTAAGAATGTTTCATTTTGCGGCAGCAACGTTATCAGATTTCTTAAAACCTTTTTGAACTAAGATTTTGATAACTCCAAATGAAACTTCGTGAAAGCAGTGTACCTAATTTCCATGGTATCAAATCTTTGTCTTCCACTGTAAAATTTTTGATATGTTGCCAAGACGTAAATAACGTCCTTCCAAAATATTCTCCTCACTCCTTTTGCAAGTTCGTTTAAAGACAGTGAATTTACGCCCCAAATCAACACTTTACGAGCAATCGTCTCAGTGAATATTCAGCCCATTCATTCAGCCCATTCAGCTTTCATGTGATTTCTCGTATAACCTATGTAATTTTTATGGCCGCCATGAAGGTTTTCATGTCTACCGTTCCCATTTCACCTTTATGCTGGGGCAATGTTACGCTTTCCCTACTAATTTTGTCACTCTTACTATTCCATAAGAGCATAAATAGCTCACGGTTAACGTGTTTAACAGAATTTTCGCATGGACTTGGAAGAGCAGTAAATAAATACAACAATTCTGACAAAAGCTTGCCTTTGGTAAGCAATGTTCTACCGTATACAGTCAGGTGACGAACTTTTTATAACGTTATTTTAAAATGATTCCAATTTCCGTAAATTTTCTTCCATAGTTCTCCAAGTATTTCCTGTTCATTGTTTTCAAACATTTTTCCAAGCACTTCAGTTTCCTTTGCCCACTTCATAAGTCGTTGCGAATGTTTTGCTTGTGTTGAACTTCACGGCCTACCACATTACCTGCGTCTTTTCAATGTTTGGATATAGTCCTGAGCATTTGGCACAGGCTCCAAGGTCGTGAAGTAATCATGTAGAACTATTTGCAGAATCATTGAGCATACAGTGTCCACATACATGGAAAGTTTTGCTCTCTATAATTTTATTGTTATCCATTTTATTCCTTAGTTCTGTCGTATCTTGGAGGCAAGACATTCCATAATCAGCAAAACCAAATAGCAGTTTCGTGCATCTCCCTGTCTAAAGGACCTCTTTATATTTATTTACATACGGGACCTCATTACGACTCACAAATAGCCGTTTAGGAAATTCTCGCTGTAGGGTTTCCGTACCGTATTCTGACCCACTGTAAGGTGTCCAAGGGAGAATTGCATTCCAAGAGTACTTCTTGAATAAATCGCTAGCTCACCGGGTGAAATGCGCCTTCGATGTCGAGACTGAGAAATAATCCATTTTAACCACTTTGTTCAAGGAGTTGCTCTTGCGTGATATCCCCCACAAGCCTTAAGTGTTATCCCCAACATATCTACCCTTTCTAAAGCCCGTCTGCATGGGACTTACCAATCTCTTCGTAAAACACTTTAGTCTGCTCGCAACAATTGCCGAGATAATTTTGTTCAGGTAATTAACGCCGTAATCGAACGGTAGGAATTAATTTCATCTCGTAGTTTTCCGGGCTTTGGTATAAAAATTATAATGTCCTGTCTTAAAGTATGAGGCAGTGTTATGCACGATCGGCTTTCTTTAAACATGCTTATCATAGCTTTTTTTGTCTAGTCAGAAAAAGATGCAAAAAATTGTCTAGAGGGAATCCGTCGTTTCCCAGGGATTTGTTGGTTTTCATATTAAATATGGCTTGGCGTTTTCCTTTTTTCTGAATGTCTGCTTCCATCAGTGAACACTCCATTGTAATTAATGAATGCAGGTGCCAGTGACTCCAAAATTCTTACGTATCGCATTGTGTGTGATGATTTCTAAATACAACTTGAAAAGTCTCAGTAATGTGGCTCATTATTTTTTTGTGAACGAATTACTTCTGTTGCAAAGCTCACGCCATGTCTTTGGAGTTCCCGTATCTGAAAGCCTCCCAATTCCAATGTTTTCTAAAGTTCTCTAAATCTTGGAGGTTTTCATTCAAAAGCCTTTGGTTTATGAAGACTGTCTAAGGCTCCCAGATGCCTTCAACTCTATTTCCCAGAGTCAGCACCGAAGGGAATCAGACAAAGACGTCGGAGAGCCCATTAACCCTATTCTCGGCAGTGGGGGGGGGGGGGATGAATCCGCTCCCTCGTGTTTCTTGCTTCCCAATTTCAGGGTTTTTGATGTAGCTTCACGAAACTTGGTGAGTTTTCATAGCTATTCCATTTACGTAGTGCAACAAAATTTCGTAATTCTATTTTGCTCGCGGGCGGAGCCAGGCAACGTTTTTAAGAGGCACCTCTGGCCATTTTTGGGCCTGTTGAGGGCAAAAGGAAAACGTGTGCCAAAAACAGTGTTTTTAAAATAAAGCTTAAAGTTTTATATGGATGTATAGGTAAACAGATGGGTAACATACAATTACAATTTTGTTCATCTGAAGTCTGTTCACAGAGTCAGGTCAAGGTCAAAACTTATGTTTTGTTTTTATAGTAATAATTTCAGAGGTTTTTTTTGGAATTCCAAACCAAGATAATATATGACGTAGACGAGTACTCCCTACTTGTGTAATAAGTTCCAGCTCGATATCAGATCGGGTTACGGAGCTATGGCCTAAAATGTCAGTGCGCGTACCCTATATCATAACAGCCGTGAAATGGAATGTTATAAATAGAGTGGATTCAAATGACTGGAAACGTTTTCAAATAATGTGAAATGCACCCAAGATCATTCCAAATGATTCCAAGGTCACTGGAGGTCATTTAAGTCAAAGGCCGTAAGTTGATCTGAAGAACATATGACCATGACAGTTCCCCGTCTCATGTCCCTGGTACCGCCTACCCTAACATTATACAAACAATGTAATACGATTTGTACTTCTTCAGCATAAGATGACTAGTCGAAGCAAAAAAGTGTGTTTAACTTTTTTGTTAATTCGGTTTTTGAGAAATTATTCCTCTTATTTTCAAAATCGGTGATCGCCTATGAATGTTCTCCAAATTTCAAATGTATGGACCAAAGGTAAAAGTCCTATCCATAACCTCTCGATTCATGCCAATTTCATCAAAACTGACTTATAAACAACAGATTATAAGTCCTAAAATATCCCCCATTTTGAATTTTTCCCTTCTGTATCCGTCCCTTTCAAAATTTTGAGAATTTCTTTTTACAGAAATGTAGTTTACGTCATGGAAAATCGATTGAGGTTTGTTGCGATGAAAACGAATGTGTAGTTCTCAAGATCTCAGGGGGGGGGGCCGAATCCGCCCCCCTGCCAAGAATCGGCAAAACGGTAGTCTAATCCTCCGGGTATAGGGTTAAAGCCTCAACTACATCAGTCGTGCCACAGTGCCGCTAGGTGAATCATATCCGTAATGTTAAAACTTTTGCCGATACTTCCTTTTTAAACCTTTAACCCGTCCCCGACTGGGGGGTAGTTAACTGCCCCCTTGAGGTTTTTCTGGGATTGCGAGAGAACCAACAAACACAGAGTCACGAAACTTTGTGTACCTTTTGCTTCATCAATTTTACATTTCGTGTCAAAATTTTGACTTCAGGTCACGTCAGGTGCTTGACCTAGGTCAGGTCAAACAGACCTATGCCCAAAAAGTCTAGCGCCCTGTAACTTTTTCGCAAAACAAGGTATCTCAATAATACTTTCAGGGATAAGTGATCGTGATAGATGCAACAAATCTATTATCTCAGATTTTTCGGAATTTTCCGAGTCATTGACCTAAGGTCAAGCCCATTTTTAAGACATGTCGTCGTTTTTTCCGGAAATTGACGGAATATTTCATAGCATTTTTAGTGTGGAGTCAAGAAGACATTTAGTCACCGTCATTGGGCAAAGTATCAATGACTTCCAGCCATTGACTTGAATTCAGGTCACAAATAACTGTAGTGATCCAAAATGTACCACCGTCAAAATCGACGATGAATTACTCGGAATGGGTAGAAAATGGCAGAACTAGCTTGCACAGACGTAATTGATACCAGGAACCTCAAAAAGTCTGAAAAAGTAGCATATTTTGGAAATAAACAGGCTCTCGCGAATAAAGCTCCACCAATTGTGTAGATTGGTAACTAATGCATTTTTCCAAAATTAATGGAAATGAAAAACCATCACAAGAACCACAAAGATCAATAACATATACACAGATCGTCTTTTTCGCGAAAATAAAGGAACGCTAAAATTAGTTCCCGTCAATTTGGTACCGCATACGGTAGCGGCACACACCGACAGCTGGCGGGAGAATTACGGTGTCTTTAACTCAACGTTTCGGCGTATACATGGAACAAATCTGGGGGAATTAGACGTGTATCGGCATCCGTGGACCTTTACTTGTGCGCTGGCGCCTTTACCTATGCGTTATTAGTCACAGCCCTTGAGATTCAGGCCATTTCTTCGTCTCATGCACTCGGCTATGAGAAAACATCTATAGGGGGTAAATTGGCTTACAAATTATCTAAAATTAAAAATGAGACCAGTTTCGAGCTCTACTCGTCACAGGCTTTCCAATGGTATGCTTATTTTTATCGTGCGACCAACCGTTCGTGAGTTAGAGGGGGGCAATCAACTGCCCCCCCCAGTCTCCGATGTTTGAGACGGACCGACGGTCGTGCGCGGGTTAAATAGCTTACACCCGCGGAATTTCTGAGCTCTTGCATCCGCCTCACATCGGCCAGTTCTTCGAGATTTGTGCGTTCTCACGCTCGTTCATTGGTTTAAGCCGTCTTTCCAGAATATTTGGATTGAAAAACGCCTCCTAATTGGTTGTATATGATATCATAATTGCACTACCCCTTTCATTATTTCCGTTCGTAGGTAGTATATAAGCAAGGCCGGTTTTCACTCAGTATCTATCTACCTATCTATCGGCTCAACATGTGGTGGACCCCATGACGCTCCTGACACAGTGAAATGCTAGTGCTGTGAGTGGTCAATGCTTGACGTCAAAAAAATAGGTGGTGAAAGCAGAAGCTCTGTGTGTCCGACGAATAAACGAAGAATGGGCAAGGAAAACTTGTAAAGAGAGAAGTATTAACCTAAGAAAGATATTGGCACGAATGTGGTCGCCAATCGTACAACTGTCACGCCAAGCAGAAAGCTCTGCTACAACTTCTGAAGGCTTTCTAAGACATGGAATGAGCTTATTGATACAGTTTCGTCCCTCAGACTGAAAAAAGTAGAGATAAGACTTCTCTGAAAACTCATGCCAGTTAACTCCTGACCGTGTAATTCACCTGTCGACAAGGGGCTTGGGTAACTCCTCGAGAATGGCTTTATGTTGTTCAGGTTAATCCGCGACAGTCCTGGAACAATGTTTGCATTTGCAGACAATGAGCTCAGTTCAGATGTTATCAAGAAGAAATCCAGCCTTGCCTGTTTGATATTTGGCTTTCTAGTTCTCCGTCTAAACCTCCTGTCGTTGTCATATGTCTCATATATATATATATATATATATATATATATATATATATATATCACATTCAACCGATTCGCAGCTTTGAGTACTGCATTTCTAGCAGGAAGATTACTGAAGTTTCTGCAGCTGAAGAGATCCATGTTTTTATCTAAAACTAAATTCCAGTCATGCCAGTCATCACAGGACACCCTTCGCTTATATTTCTTATCGGATATTCTAAGTCATGAAAAAAATAAATGAGTCAGTATATGGTTCATAATCTTATCTAGAATGATTTAATAGAACCTTGCATTTTAATCTTTGCAATAATGCAGTTTCTATTTTGGTTTTTCTCAATAACCGTGAATACTAAGTACGATCGACTTGTCATAATAGCAACGCCATACAAGATGTTTGTGAACGGTGCGACTAGGATATTTTTTCCTCAGCTGTTGCGAAATGTGTGTTCCCGTCCCTTGGCACAGTCAATATTTTTAATCTTCTTTGCGGTAATTGACGCGAAATGTGGTTGTCCTATAACAAAACATATATAACATATATAACAGCCGAAACAAAATCCATGATCTCTGAGTGGTTTGAAAAATATCACGAAAAACAGAGGATGGACATATTTTTCCTTCTAGCCAGACTCGTGCGAATGCATGTGTGTTTTATCCTTCTTTTTTGGAAAAAATTTTACAATTGAAAATCGTAAGGCCTGGAAAGATGCTGAACAAAATCGAATCACTTCCTTGGGGATGGGGGTGGGGGGGTTTCCTCGCCGCTGCCTCCGCTGGGACCAGGATCCCTTGTCTGAAGAGAGATCTTCAGCCCTGCATGGAGCTAGTCAGGTGCGTTGCGTGCTCCTCAGCCAGTCGGAATAGTCCCGGATAATCAAACTGACACACTTGGTCCTCATGCGAAAAGTCACAAACAATACCGAACAATAATGGAATACAGAAAATACAGCACGGCGCCCTGTTTTTCATGCCTCGTCCTCATCTAGCCGCAAGATCCCGAAGCTAAGTTTTTCGGTTTCATCGCCGGGTGGCGGTAGAGTTCGGCCGTGGCTGCGGCCGGCGGTGGGGGCGGGGAGAGCGGGCGGCCGCGGCCGTGACGGGCCGGCCGGCCGCCGCAGTTGACCGCCAGTGCCGCTCGGGAACGATCAGGTGCAGTCAGCACGCGACGGCGACCGCCCCAAGGTGACTCGGCCAGCGTCCGGCCGCCGCCAGGTAACCGTCCGTGCAGCGCTCTTTACGAGCGCACAGGATGTTGCAAGGCTCAGGCCGAAGTGCTGGGCTGCAGAAGACAATTCTTTGTTGCTGTAGCCACCTGCACTGCCGCAGATGTGTACTCCCTGCAGGCATGCGTTGGGTTGGGGGGCGCGCGTTTCCTGAAATGACGGGACTATGGGCGGACCTGCCTGGTGGACAGCCGACGGGGTGGTCGGCCAGAGCACTCGTTTGTCCCCCGGTCCGTGGCTGCCCATTGGCTGCGGTATGGACGACGCGGGTCGCTGGTGTGTGACCAGTGACCGACCGAGGCTGGTCCGGCCCGGCACCGGAGCTGCCAGCTGACCCGACCCGGAGCTGGGAAGGCCGGCCGCCAGCCGGGCCGCCGGGCTAGAGAGCGTGGGCGCCTCCACCTCCGCCCCCGGCCGCTGTCCGCGCCGCTCCCTTCACTAGAACACGGCCGGCCTGCTGCTGCTGCTGCCCACTCGAAGTGAAAATAACAAACCGGTGGTCTGGCGTTTTCACAAGGTTGTGGTCTGGCCAGTTCCCACCGGTCTGACTCGGCGGGCGCGGCAGGTCCGCCTGGGTCGCCCGCTCGGCAGTCGGCCAGGAGCTGCGACGCCCCACGGGGATCTGCCGGCTGCGCGCTGGCGGGCGGCGCACGCCACCTCGGCCGGCGCCGCCGCAGCCGCTGCCGTCGGTGCGTCGTTTGCCGGCTACCGGCACTGGACGCTCTCGCTTTCGCGAATGTCACGAAAGTGGACAAAAAGTCGGACGGCGGCGGCGGCGGCGGCGGTAGCGGCGGCGGCGGCGCCGGCCGGTCGGTCAGAGCCGTAACGAAGCGCCAGCCGGCCGGTAAAAACGGAGCGGCGCCGGCCGGCGCCCTCCCGGCCCAAATGGGTTCTCCAACCTTCTGGCGATTACCATATTAACCGGGGCCGGGTCATAAACAGCGCGTTCGGCTGGCCGCGCTGGCTTTGTTTTAAACGGCTGCTGCGGAGGACTCCAGACGAAAACTGAATCTCCGGAGCCGGCGGAACTTCACGCGGGATGGGGCCGCCGTAAACTTATCTGAGAAAGTGAAGAACGCAGCAGAATGCTGGGCGCTGTGTTTTACGGAAATATCGGTGACTGCTGTCTGGTCCCTCAGTACGAGTCGTTTGGCTGACTGGTTTACATTGATTTAGGATGTGCATATTCGTCGACTTCTGGGCAATAACGCTGTATTTTCCCCACGACCTCAGCGTTACAGTTCTAAAGTCTGGCTTTCACAGCACTGTATTCTTTGCACCTCACTTAGGAAGACTATAGCGATAGTGGCCGGTAGCCCACATAGTCGGCCGTGTATTTCTGTGCTCTGTTCACGCCGGTGCATTCATCTGGGTGGAGACTGATGGCCGTTCCGTGACGGTCGTCAGACGTCGGCCGGACAGGCTATTCCCGTGTTCTACACCGTCTACAAGGCAACACGGCATTGTTCTGTAAAACATTTTTAATGGCCTGAATAATTCGTTTTGCAGGTGGGCTGGACCAGGTGTGTGTGGTGAGCGCTCCGCCGCCCACCCGGGCCTGTTCAGCTGGTATCCTTGGCCTGCCCAGCTGGCGACCAGCGCTGACCAGGCGGGCCTGTCCAGCCGGCGTTCGGGGCCTGTCCAGCCGGCTGCTGAGGCAGCGGCTTCTCACAGCAGTGCCTCCCCCTCCCCCCGAATCCGACACTGATCGGCCAAGATGAAGTGCTTCGGAACCAAGAACAACACTTACCACTGCAAAATTGTGCTGCTGGACGAACAGGAGCTGATCCAGGAGATTCAGGTGGGTGGAGACGCCGTGGGGACCTGGCTACGACGTGCTTCTCCTTTAGTCCATTTTGTCTTTCTCGTATCAAGAGTCAATCAGCCGTGTTCAATGTCCCTTTGTCTTTTTGAGCCGTTGGAGAGCTCCTTCCTGAAACTGGGAAATTTGCGATGACTTATAGATTAAGCTCTTCATATCCACAAGATTCATCGTGGGGATGAATCTTGTGTTTGAAACGGTGAAAAAAACAAACAGCCACAAGGTTATGGTTGCTCGGAGACCTTCGCTGTGCGACACCTGACCACAACATCCGCGGAACCAGTAACATATTTCCGCCTCTGTCTGGTCTAAACAAACTCGTTTCATCAAAAATGGTAGCTAATAATCTGCGCTTGACAAATTCTCATGACGTGGACCCAATTCGATACCCGGGCAAAGCCGTTTGCTTGCAGCCAGCATTCATCACCTTGATAAGCATCTTGCCTGAGCCAGGACATTCTGACTCCTTGCCTGCAGGATTGGGTACTTAGTGGCAGTTTTTTTGTAGAGGCCACACGATAGTGTGCTGCGACAGGTTTCTGCGCTTTTCTGCATGGTGCAGTTGCTGTCCGCTGGGTGGGTTTGTGAGTTTTATGTTCAAATTTACCACGTACTAACAGCGTATCAGTGCTGCTGTGATGTAGATGACAACTATACTGTTAGACGTTGACTTGTAACGAATTATAAGCGGGATGGAATCATCGATGATTTGTTCACGAATTCATTGAATAAATTTTTATCCGCTTAGCGTGATAGCGGTGGCTGCAAGTTCTGCATTTGTCAGAAAACAGCGAGCCTACAGGTGAAACCTAGAAGCAGACGTCACTATACAAAAATGATTTCGTTGTAGAAAAGTAATGTGATTCTGCAATGTTCAGCTACAGTTGTCGCTCTTAAATTCAGTTAAACCGACTTATAAATACAAAAAGTAGGCGAAGCACCTTGTTAGTTGTTACAACTCCTTTTATTGCATTCAGTGAAAACGGAAATACTTCGTTTCTTGCCATAATGACAAATGCCCGTCGTTGCTTCAACAAATTAGTATATCATATCATATGTATGACTTTCAATGGTGGGCTCATGTGGATGTTGTTGATTTTATTATGCTGGAAAGAAATATTCCGATATGTATGGAACAGGACAGACACACGATTTGTGCTTTGCGAAAGGAGAAATGATTTAGACTCTAGCTATTTCGGACATACAATGCCCCTTCCACATCGCACTCGGACAAATAAGAACTTGTGATAAGCTTTTTGTTTCGCGTGAGGCCTATAATGAGCTTATAAATATGATTTATAAAAGTCAAATATAATGCAGAATGAAGGTGTGTGGTCATAAGGAGCAGTGTTGTGCTGTGCTGCAATTCTGGCAGACCATTTTGCTTTGAATAGTGCAGATTGTGCGACATAAAATTTTCGGTCTGACGGATGAGCTTCATTTGATTTTAAGCATCATCCTGCAATAGTCTACGAGAATCCAGTGAGAGCGCAGAGCCTTGAAAAGCTGGGGTTAGCCGTCGACTGCGTTCGAGGAACTTCAACTCGACAGTAGGGCGAAACCCGGAGACTGCGGCGGTGACTGCTCAACTACCACCCAGCCGCGCTTCTGCCCGGCGGTGGCTAAACTATTGCCTACATCAACCCACCTGGTTGCGTGCTCTCTGCACGTTTGAACCAATGCCGCGATCATTTCACGTCTGCCGACCATCTCCGCCTGGGCCGCGCGGCCTGCGGCCGACCCCAGCTCGTCGGCCGGCCAGCCCGGGGCGATTCTCAAGTCCGCACAGGTCCGGGAGTCCGCAGGTCTGGACGGTCGTAGGTCCGGTATTCCTTGTCTGGAGTGGTCCAGGCAGTATCTGCGCCACACGCCCACATCAGTCGCCCTGCCAGTGGGACGGGCGGCCCGGCCGACCGGCCTGTGCCCACGTCAGTCACAGTCCGGCCGGCCTGTGCCGGGTCAGTCAGTCCGGCCGGCCTGTGCCCGGACCGCAGGCGGCCCGGCTAATCGCCGCCGCGCGGCCCGGCCGTGCCGTCTGATCGCTTTATTTTTCCGGATGGTGCGCGGCGCGGCGGCCCGTGCCCGGCCATTAGAGCGCCGGCGGCGGCGGCGGCGGCTGGGCCCGCTCCAGCCGCCGCCGCCGCCGCCGGGCCCGCTCCGGCCGCGTTTTATTGGCCTTTGTGTACGGGCGGCGTCACCTCCATCAATCTGGCGGCTTTACGGCCGGACCGGACGCCGTATATCTGACGCGCACCGCGCCCGTCTCCGGCAGGAATGCGTCACGCGCCGTCCGGCCGGCCCTCGCGCTGTGTGAGCGGCAGGGGAGGGGACCCCCGGGCGGGCCAGACGGCGGCGGGTCCCGCGCTGGTCCGGACCGGCCGCACGCCGCGGCGGCGGCCCGTCACAGGGTGGCCTGTCGCCGGCCGGCCGGCCCACGGCTGCGTGGGGCGGCCCGGAGGACTTTGATCGGCCAGCGCCGTCCGCGGAATCGCCCCTTCGTGTGCAGGATGAACAGTCTGTCGGCTGCAAAAGCATTTTAATCTCGGTTATGGCCGGGCTTGCATGCAGCCGCCGCGGCCGCCGCCGGACGAGTCGGTTCTCCGGCGAGTGCAGGATGTGTAATTTGTCTCCCCGTGACTGATAGGCCGGGGCCGGCCGGCCGACCGCCACTTCTGGTGTCGGCGCCGATCCGACGGGCCCGGTCACGACCTTCTCGGGCAGACGCCAGCGGCCAGGCTGAGGGCGAGCGGCGCCAACCGGCCTCCGTTCGCCGGCCACGCACCGGCTTTACCCGGATATGGGTTTGATAAATCTCGCAGCGGCGATTACCAGTCAGATGACGTTCACCGCCGGCGGCTGGCTTTGTTCCGCCTCACCTGCGAACCTCCCGAGACGCAGCTTCCCGGTCCCGTTCCCGGTCTCGTCTCTCGGTTTCCCGGTCTTTATAGCCCCGGCACAAGGCACCCGATCCCGCCCAACCATCCAGGACAAACATCACGGTTGCCCGGGACGAGGCAGCCCGGTCCCGCCGAATTGCCTTGGACCCGTTGCTGGGCCCCACCGGACCCTGCGGGACCCGGCACTCCGAAATCCCGCCGAATCGTTTAACGCGGCCGGCGAACGCCGCCTTCCTCAAGGACCTTTCGTCCGGCCAGGGACGCGCCGGGAGTGTTTGCTTCCCTGGAGCGCCGATTTCCACACACCGTCGATAAGAGGCACGCGCGCTCTCACCGGCCGAGCTCAGGTTTCCGACGGCGGCCGCTCGAAGGCGCGAACGGCGCCGGAATGCCAGATGCGTATTTAATGGGCGCGCGGCGGCGGTGGCACGGGCGCGGCGCCGTCCATGGCGGCGGGGCGGCGCCGCCGCCGGCCCGGCCGGCCGCCGCCGCCGCCGCCGCCGACGGCGCCGCCGCCACTCGGCCCGCCGGCGGTCATCTATAAACATGTGAGCCGGCCGCCCGCGGCACGCCGACCCTGTTATTCTCCGCATAATCTGCGGCAATTTATCACGGACCTGCAGAGAGGATTCCAGGGAGGCGCGCGGCGATTTAACCCTGGGCGGCGTCCCGGCCGGCGGCCAGATGAGGCCGATCCCCGCACCTCGGATACGTCATAAAGCCTGTCGAAGACAGGAGCGTTTTCACCGGAGGCTGGCTCCAGTATGCCGAACTTTCTCCCGAACTGAAGGCATGGGACGAACGCAAACACTGATCGGACGGGATAGCGGCGTTGGGCAACGGCCGCCGGTCGCCAACAGAGGTACACTGTCGGCAATAAAGCCGACCAGAATCTGGACATTCCATCGACTGACGCCGGTGCCTTTCGACAGGCCTGCCCGCCAGCAGATGAGGGTAGGTCCGGTGTTCGCTTACAAGCAGTGATCGAGCGGAATTCATCTATCTCCGATATGAATCGCTTAAGTTCCATTGCCCTGTTTGCTTGTATTCCATTGCCCGGTACGTGAACATTGAGTGGTTCAGATGCAGCCCGCCCTCCGACGGTGCCACTCCCGCCGACCTGAACTGTGCCGCTGAATTCTTCCACGTCAACGGACAAACAACTCGGAGCCAAACAGATTAGACATACGGAGCGGACCGGGTCGGCTGATTTAATTAGGTGGCCTTGTGGTCGAACGAGCGCTGTCGGCGCGCGGCCCCGGCGCGGGAGCACTCAGCAGCCTGCCGACGCTGCCGTGCCGGAGCCAGCCGCGGCGCCGGCCCCGCGCGCCGCCGCGGCGCTCTGTCATCGACGGCGCGAAAAACAATGCGGCGCCGCGCCCGGCCGCCGACAGCCTGGCATTAGCCGTGAGAGGCCGCCGGCAAATTGGCACAAAGAAGCGCCGCTCAAATTGGACGCGAGCTGGGCGCGACCCGGCTGGCCCAATTACCGTCCGTGTCGGGCCTTGTCGGGCCGGGCCGAGTCGGGCTGGGCCGTGTCGGGCCCGGCCGCCGCAACCGCCGCCGCTCGGAGGAGACGCCGGCCGGCCGGCTCGGGCCGCAGCACGACACCGAGCCTGAGGCGAGACGGCGCAGCGCGCGGCCGGGCGGAGCCGCGCCGGGCCGAGCCGAGTCTGTAACGGTGCTGCCGCCGGAGAGATGACCTCTGCGCCCGGGCCGGCCCGGCCGCCGACGGAGCGTCTGCAGCTCCGGAGCAGGCCGTGGCCCGAGACAGCCCGGGAGAGGCGCCGAGACACGCGCTCTCCTTACGTAATACCGACTCTGGACGGTCTCCGGCCGACGGCCGGCCGAGGCTTTGTGAGCCTCTCCGGCCGGCTTCCAGGGCGAGGCGTTCGGCGTTCGTCACACGCCGAGAGCCGCCCAGCTCCTCCCCCTCCCTTCCCCGTCAGTCCGCTCTCTGCACCGTTCTCCGGGACTTTGACGAAATACACCTGCGCCTAGTGCGTTATTTACCCATGATTCCAGGCGCCTGTTCAATCTTGTTTTCGAACTCCCACGCCGTTGTTCTCCCTGATCTTGCGTGGCAGTTGCTCTTGGGGAGCCAGCTCTACCGATTTGGCCCTGCTAAGGTGACTCAGTTGACATGACGTTAGTGAGCTAACCCTACTGAGCTGACCCTGTCCAGCTGAGCCGGGCTTAGCTGGCCCTGATGAGCTTACCCTGCTGAGCCTGACCCTGCTGGGCCTGATCCTGCTGAGCCTGATCCTGCTGGGTTGACCCTGCTGAGCCTGGCCTTGCTGAATCTGGCCCTGCTGGGCCGACCCCGGCTGAGCTAACTCCGCCTGACGTGACCCCTGCTGAGCTGATCCCGGCGCGTAGTCGGCCGTGACCGGGATGGCGCTCAGCTGGGAAGGTCCCGAGCTGCCGACAGCTACTCAGTACGTCATGAATACTTTAACGGGCCGAGCCCAGCGGGCCGGAGCGAGCGCAGACGGCGCGACCGGGAACGGCGCAGCGGGCGGACCCACCGAGCCCCGCCAAACACCGCCGGCGGAGCCGCACTGAACCGGCCGCACCGAGCTCATCCGACACCAGCCACACCAATCACTGCCAACGGAGCCGCACTGAACCAGACACACCGAGCACATCTGACACCAGCCATACCAAACACCGTCAACAGAGCCGCACTGAACCGGCCACACCGAGCACATGCGACACCAGCCTCACCTAACGCTGCTAACGGAGCAACACGGCTTACCGAACCATCCCGGCTCTGGCGCGCCGGGAAAACCGCACCTGTTTCAACAGGTGTCCATCATACGCCAGCTGACGCAAAAAATCTCCCCTCGAATACCGCTGGCCATTGATATTGATGAGATTTTCAAAGGTCCCAGCGTGGTGCTGACAGGGTAATACAATCCAGGCCTAAACATCTTGATTATTTTCGTCTATTCGTCTTGTGGAAGACGGGCCATAAAAGATCGGTGAAAGTTATCAACACCGAATAGTAAACAGATTTATCTATTTTCGGGGGCTGGGCCCATTAAAATCCGACCTCGAATGAATGAGGAGGCTCACTCCGAAGGCCGACCTGTGACCAGAATCCCTGGTTCTCCTGCATACAATCAAAGAGAGCCGGCCCCTGTACTTTAGGCATCTGTAAGGCGCCGGAACCATCCATTTCCTCGCCATCTCAGGAAGGCGTGAATCGCCGTCAGGCGCTGACGGACATACCTGAACAGGGCCGGCTATCAGTTACCGGCGGTATTTGTGAGCGTTATTTGTTGGCGCGCGGCGGCCGGGACGACCCTGGGTTCCGGCCAGGTAGAGTCTTATCTCCGGCATCGCCTCGGCCCGTCTGTGGGCCGCTCGACATGGATCGCCAACTGCCGCCCTCCCTGCCGGGCCGAGGACGCACGCCCACGGCCGGGCGCGGCCTGGGCGTGCTCCCCGTCCCTCCGACCGGTCGCCGGTCGCCGGACGCCCGGTCGCCGTTTAGTGCGCGTCACGGCCCGACCGAGCGCGGCAGCGGCGGCGGAGATGACCGGTTCGGATCCGATCATCACGCCGCTCAGACAGCTGGCGGCCGGACGCAAAGAACGGGCCGGGCAGGGCCGGACCGGACGGACCAAACCGCACACGTCGCGGGACAGACCGTGACGAGCCACGAGAGTAGGAGAACACGGACCGGACCGGACCGGAGCGGGCGATACAGACCTTGATATCGGAGAGGGGGATCAGGTCAGGCGGCACCACACGGATTGGCAGGAGGAACCGGATCTGAATGGCAACATGGTCCCGGCGGCCCCTCCCGGCTCCTGGTCTGAATTGACGGACGGCTGAGCCACGCCTCCGATCGCTGCCCGTGCTCAGATCTGATCGGGTCGGAGAGGTCGGGCCGGGCCGGTGGCGCGCTACCACGCCGCCCCGGTATGATTTATCAGAGCCGGGCGGCGCGGGGCCGTGATGGAGTCGTTACTGTCCAGATGGAGTCGATAACGCAGGGCGGAGGATCCACGCTAAGCGCGCCGCCACTGTTGCAGGACACCACCCTGGGCCAGGAGCTGCTGGACAACGTGTTCCGGCACCTGAACCTGCTGGAGACGGCCTATTTCGGACTGCGCTTCCTGCACTCGTCCAACCAGCCGGTGAGTGAGGTGGCGCTCCCCCAGCCAATCCCCCACCCTGTGACGTCAGCCGTCAGAGGGCTGAAAACTCCATGTCAGCGCTGCACGAGCACTCCCAGTCAGAACGTCACGCTTTAAACTCTTGCTTTTGTCCGGTCATTAAAGCTCGTAGAGCGTTAACTGAATCGCCTTACGATTTTTCTGTTGGTAGGATTGAAGATGAATTCTGTGGTCAGTCATCGAAAGGTTCAAAGACGCGACATAAAGACCAACAGTGCAAAAATGATTGGAGTTTGTACGTTCCCATTCATCTCCCTGGCGTCCATTCAGCGCCCGGTGCGGATTAGCGGTCGGTGAGCAGTGTGCCGCGGCAGTGGCCGGTTGCGGCCGGCTTACGCCCCGTGTCGGACGGGGCTGCGGCCGGCTGATGATCTGTATCGGTCGCCATCTGGGGCCGCCGCCGGACCGCAGGCCGCGTCACTGGCGGCGCCGTCACGCCGCCGTGCCCGCCGCCCGGCCGGACCGGGCCTGGACGGCGCCGGGGACGACGCCGGGGCCTCGGAGGAGGGCGGCGGTCAGGCGGCCGCCGCCAGGCCGGGCTCCGGAGACGCCGGCCGGCCGGTCTGAGGCGCCACCCTCTCCGGCCGGCCGGCCTCAGACCGGGCCGGGCACCATCAGAGAGTCGTCTGATCTGTGATTTACCCTCGTTAGTGACGGGCGATTTTTCAGCGGGCCTCGGCCGTCTGATTTGTAAATGATCCCCGATGGCAGCGGCTGATGCGCGCGAGTGACCCTCGCCGGTACTGGCTGATCAGCGAGTGGCCCTGGCCGGTCGGCGGGCCGCCGGACCGCCAACGGTAGGACACCGGGCTTCCGGCGGCGGTGCGATTCGATGGCGGCCTTTTCTCACGCCCCCTGGGAGGCGGCGCGGTCCGGCCGGCCCTAATGACGGCGGCACACGGCACCGGCGGCCGGCGGCCGGTCGGCGCCGCCGCTAAACACGGCCGTGACGTACGGAGCGCGGCCAGAGGCGTGCCCGGGCCGCCGTACCGGGCCGCCGGGTGGACCTCGGCCTGCTCCGGCCGCTGATGGATCGGCTCCGGCCTCGATAACAATGGCCGGCTGTTTTGGCCATGCCTGCTCCTTTGTGCTCCAAACTGCCGAGCGCTGTCTATTGTTACATATCAGTGGAGGCTCACATACGGATCAGTGTCGCTGCAGCCTTACGCCTGCGTTGCGGAGGGAGTGTATCACATTGGCATGGGTTTTTGCAAGGATAGCTGTAATTACAGATACCCTAAAACGAATATCTTGGCGTCATGCAGTGGCCATAAACAAGCGAACTTTGAAATAACCACAAAACGCCAGGCTACCATTGGTGGACGGCACGGACTCGGCCTTACAGTTTAGTTCAATACTGGGCTTGAACGGACCGCGAACTTGTATTCCTCACGCATATATATATGTATATATATATATATATATATATATATATATATATATATATATATATATATATATATATATATATATATATATATATATATATATATATATATATATACGTGAGGATATATACATACGCACACACACACATATACATATATATATATATATATATATATATATATATATATATCCGCACGATATACGACATTACCATACACTATAACGATGTGCAAACCATTGACCAGAATGAGATATTTTCTTCATCGAAATCCTGCGCTCTGCTAGATAATAGAGGCTTATAATCCAAGTGAACCGGGACGGACCGAATTGCGAATGTGTGTGTATCCGTGGCAATGAGATTTATATCGATGAACAGCTTTACGGAGTCAATGATATCGTGTGAATGTCAGAGCCAGTGGGACCGGAGTCCAAGTCTGTTGACGCACCATGTCCCGGGAAACCATTACGCCTCCAATTCTCATACGCGTCTTTGCGTCATCCATATTCAGCTGAGGCAAGTATTGCTTTGCCTATCAAGCAAATAAGTCCCACTAAGGTATTTTAGAATGACTTTGATCTCCATCATCATTACGAACAAAATACAATGCGTGTCCGCAAAAACAAAACAAAAGCTACCGTAGACCATCCTCCGATTACCTTGAGTCCGACGCCGTTGGCGGAATGTTCTTTGCCATAACATACAGCCGTGATGGAATAATTTGATGGCCATGACGGTAACCATGAGGACTGAGGAGGGTTTACACCACCGGAGTTTTTGCTGTTCGAGTATGCCAACACGGGCTGAAAGAATTTCCACTAATCGGCTTTTGAAGGTCCGGAGCGTCCGTCCTCCGGTCGACATTCCTGAAAATTATCCGGTCGAAACCCCCTCCGACCCGGACGGATCAGGATTATCGCACTCCCGGAGCCACGACCGCATCTCACGTTGGAGACGTCTGGGTAACATAAACATCTCTGTTGCTGAAGGGCACTGAACTCTGGCTATCACTACAATCTATGTTTGGTGTATGCGACGCTCCGATACGGGATCGGGACAACCAGGCGTGACTGGTACCGAAAAGGGGCAGTGGTGTCGCATGCGGCATTTCCATCAGTGACATTTTATCTTACGGTAAGTCCTATTTGAAGACAGCTTCCTTGATACGAAGACGTTTGACCTTTTCCGGTGGTGCTGAGATCCGTCTCTTCCTAAACCCACTAACTAGGTTTGGGCGGCAGCAAATGGTTATAGCATGATTCACCGCTACACACAAGACCCGGAATTACCGCAAATGAACGCGTATCAAAAAGGAGCACTGAACCGTGATGCGCAGCGAGCTGGCTAAGCCATAGAACTTGTAGATCTTCAGCATGGATATATTCTGTACTAGTGCTACCTGTTGCAGTGTCATTCGCTCACTTCATGCTGCTGTAACAACTGCAGACAGGATGGACTGCAGTGGCAACCAGCAGAGCCACTTAGAGACGGGAAACGGCTTTTCTAAAGAATTAGCTTGCGGGATGCGCTTATAACAACAGCCGACGACGAGCTGTAGGGAAATTTCTGCTCTAAGGCTTCTCCCGCCGACCGTCCCACTCTCGACCTTCTGTCCCCCAGGTCGAGACTGTCGCGGTCACTGGGCTCCGACTCTGTCCGGCCAGGTCCGGCAGAGTCCGGCCCTTATCTGTCCCCCGGACCGGAGCTGTGCCTCTGCCCGGACCGACCCCTGGTCATCTGTCCCCTGGACCAGAGCTGTGCCTCTGCCCGGACCGGCTCCTGGTCATCTGTCCCTGGACCGGAGCTGTGCCTCTGCCCGAACCGGCTCTTGGTCATCTGTCCCCCGGACCGGAACTGTGCCTCTGCCCGGACCGACTCCTGGTCATCTGTCCCCTGGACCGGAGCTGTGCCTCTGCCCGGACCGACTCCTGGTCATCTGTCCCCTGGACCGGAGCTGTGCCTCTGCCCGGACCGACTCCTGGTCGTCTGTCCCCTGGACCAGAGTTGTACCTCTGTCCGAACCGACTCCTGGTCGTCTGTCCCCCGGACCAGAGTTGTACCTCTGTCCGAACCGACTCCTGGTCGTCTGTCCCCCGGACCAGAGTTGTACCTCTGTCCGAACCGACTCCTGGTCATCTGTCCCCCGGACCAGAGTTGTGCCTCTGCCCGGACCGACTCCTGGTCATCTGTCCCCCGGACCAGAGTTGTACCTCTGTCCGAACCGACTCCTGGTCATCTGTCCCCCGGACCAGAGTTGTGCCTCTGCCCGAACCGACTCCTGGTCGTCTGTCCCCCGGACCAGAGTTGTACCTCTGTCCGAACCGACTCCTGGCCGTCTGTCCCCCGGACCAGAGTTGTACCTCTGTCCGGACCGACTCCTGGTCCGCCGGAGGCGCGGCTGCTCGGGCTGAGGAGCAGCCCCCCCCCCCCCGCCGGACACCGTGTCGACGGCGGGAGTGCCATCGCGCCGTGACGACTGGGGTCGTGCTGGACTCGTCACCGGTGACTCACTGTTCGGCCAGCCGTGCCGCTAACGGACAAAGGGGTAGTGATGGGCGACGTCCCCGTCATGACTGGACTTTTTCGTTAACGCTTTGGCAAGGATCTCTCTGTGAAGCTGAAAAGAGTGGCTGTCGTGATAAAACTGCACGCAATCTCCCATGTCACGGTGTGCTGTATATAAATTTCACGGAGGAAACAGCTGACAGACATGGGTGACGTGAGAGGCCACGTGACGAGGCTGCGTGCCCTCAGTATGTTTGTTTAAAAGTCGCGCGAAACAATGAGCAACGCAAATTTGGGTTTTCTTTGACAATCAGAAAATCGAAAGCTGGTTAAAATATACCACATGCGAACTGACCAGTTTCTCGTGGTTCGATGTCACTAACATGCTTGCCAAAGTTCACATGAAAAGTAACGATCTTTCCTCCCTTTAAATCATTTCCAAAATTTAGAGCTATATTGGACGCCCCTACATCCGTTCCCAACATTTGTCTGGTTTCACTTCGTTTAAAACCAAAGAGCGCCACCCTGTCGATCTGAGCGGAGCCTGGTCCCAGGGACTAGGCAGTCCTGCATACCCGGGGCCGGGGGAGTGTCAGCGGCCCTGCTCTCTCCGGAGTGGGGGAGTGTCAGCGGCCCTGCTCTCTCCGGAGCTGGGGGAGTGTCAGCGGTCCTGCTGTCTCCGGACTGGGGGAGTGTCAGCGGTCCTGCCATACCCGGGGCCGGGGGAGTGTCAGCGATCCTGCTGTCTCCGGAGTGGGGAGTGTCAGCGGTCCTGCTGTCTCCGGAGTGGGGGAGTGTCAGCGGCCTGCTGTCTCCGGAGCTGGGGGAGCTGCCTCGGGCTGCGCCGGCGGTCAGTCACGCGCCGGTAACAGCCAATCTGCGGGCCGGTCAGCGGAACGGCGGGCCGTGACCGTGCGACCACCCACCGTCCTCTGTCGGCCGCCTCGGCCGCGGCCGGCGGCGGAGGCGCGCCGGCCGGGCCCGGCAAAAACCCGAGGGCCATAATTTTCACCCGATCCCCTCGTGGCTGAAAAACGCCGCCCGACGTCAATTAAATGGGGTACGTCGGATAATAGGGGAGCAATTTGGCCGGCTCCCATCCCAGGCTACGGTCATCTTTTGATTGCGCTTTTGACGTATGCTTCGATTGGGGTTCGGGTGGACGACTCTTAATGGCCCGTAAGCAATAACGTAAGGCGGACGCCCGGGGCGGCGATTTGCCTCGAATGACCTCTGGTCGCCGGCCAAATGGATGAACACAAGTGAGCCGCGAATGCACGTTACGTCTGAACGGTTTTACGAGGAGATACTGGCAAAGCCAACTTGGCTTGTCCATGCGGGAGACGAAATAAACGAAATGAAATGATTTGATTTTAACGGCCGGTTTTTCTTGGTCAGGTGGCCTGTATGCCAGGTGACCCCTTTCAGCACGATTCGTTGCCTGAGCTTAGCATCAAAGTGGCGGCTTGGGTCCCGTCATCTTGCGGTAGGACTGGTGTTAGGTAAACTGTAAACTCGGTCTTCTTAAAACTGAAAGTAATCATTAATTCTCCCTTTTTACCCGATAACAGATAGAAACCAGCTAGACATCAAATGCTCAGACGAACTGTACATTTTATGCTCATCTTGCATGACTTACATATTCTCAGGGGCCTTCCCATTTGCCTGTTTGCTCTGTTAAATGACGGAACAGGCCACTAAAACAAGTCGGCGGCCGTCACGGGCCATGTATAAGGTCGGCTCAGCAAGGAGCGACCGCCCGCCGCACAGAGCGGCAGATGGGTCGTCTGCGTCCCTCCTGCAGCCGGGACGTTGGACGTCACATCGCTCGTGAGCGTTCTGACGATGCGCTTTGAAGCCTGGTCTTTTGCCCAGCAGATCACGTTATATGACAGACAGTTCGCTTGCAGGTGTTTGGTGTTTTTCTGTTAATTACGGGTTGGTGAGTACTGTTCAACTACATTCGTGATTTTGTCTCCCGACCTGTGAACACTGTGTACAGAATGGCGCCATTTCATTTAATGAGCGCAACATTTCCTCCGTTTCAGTATTGGTTGGATCCACAAAAGAAGGTCGTTCGGCAGCTGAAAGGTAAGGCAAGCGTCTTATCAGTTTTTTCTTGATCACGGCGTTTTTTTAAACCAGCTTGGACTAGTCGAGATGTCGTATCTGTGCAGCCTTATACTGTAGATAATAAAATGGCCAAACCGCACGTACTTGAGATAAGGTTTCGCAGGCTACGTGGTCACAGATCATCCAGTCTTTGGTGTCCGATCGATTAAGTAATGCGTAGGATACTTCCTTTAGCACACTTAATGACCGTTAATGCAATGTAGTGGTGGACCGAAATACTTCATTAGATACGAAAATGTTACGTAACAAATGGAAACAGGCCACTTTTTGGATGCGAAGATCGCCTGTTGTGGCATGAGTGCCCCTGACACGCAGGTTTCACCTAAATGACACGGATATTTAAGTCCATTTCACTCGCTGCCTACCCAGTATATTAAGAGGCCATGAGTGACGAAAACATCCGACCCAAACCTTTCTTGCAACAGTCATTTGGGCCTCAAGTCTCTGTCACGCCGGCGATGTTCTCGGCATGACAAGACAAAACGGCCTTCCACTGAGACAAAGCGGATGATATTGGTTCGCTGTATACGACCTCGCTATTTACGTCATAAACCCTTGCGCAGGTCACGAGTAAGCCCGCTTTCTGTCTTGCGTGATGATCTTGGGAGGCATTACGCCATTGACTTACGATGGCGTGCTTTGTCGGTTAACGTGCTTACCGGCTTAAAATAGGCGAGGAGAGCTGCGGCGAGTCTGAGGCAAACATGAAAATCCATGCAAAGCACCAAGTTTCGCTTCAGTGCTTATTCATGGCATGCAGCAGTAACAGGCTTGTGTGAAAAAACGAGGAACTACAACACCAAAAAGTCAAAGAAAAATGAAGCAGAGAAGCGAGGTTTAATGCAAAAACGTGAGTGTTTGGTCTCCATGCTACCATGATAACGCAAACAGCCTTTGGAGGACATTTTGTCGTCGGAGTTCACTATGATAAATGTGTGTCATTCTTAGTTGCCTGTTACTTATTGGCTTCTGTAGTTTTATATACTTTCTGCTGGGCTTCCTTATTCTAATTCATGTCTCACATTCAACGTCCATGATTTTCAGTGTGGGAGTGTGCTGATACTTTTTTCAAATTACCTTGCTCTCTGTTGCTGTTGGTGCGTTCTTCAATGGCATCCAAGACGTTCTTATTTTGATGTTATAGTATGGATGCATTAACACCCGTCTACATTCGCCACTTAACCACCATCGACAGTAGAGGGATTATTACGACCCATTATCCAGCCATCTCCAAAACCTGACGCGATAGAGTGACGAAACAAAAAACTGGGGGTGTAGGTTGATCTTCGGACTTCACATTTATGCGTGTTGGACCCTTTCATGTCGCACTTTACAGACGACTTCAAAAGACTTCATGTTAGTCGTTCCCTGTCTTTATGGGATTCTGAATGGAATCCTATGGGACGTAACCTATACATTGCTTTTGAGGGGCCCAAGACGAGTTTTGACGATGACGATAAAGTCTGCTACTGTTACATGAGAGTGAACATTTCCGATTACATCTCGCCTGTCCGAGGGCAGCAAAATGTCAGCAAATGTCAGTTATTTCAGTTGATTGTTTTCGACTTGGATGTATCTAAACCAAGTAATGAATAAAAGTCAGTGACAGTATGAAGGTCAGTGACACCATGGGTGATACACATGCATAAGATTTAGTAAGGCTGAGTACCGTAAGTTGCCTAAAAATATTTGTTTTGCGGTGACGACCGTCATCGTACCTTGGCTTCTTCATGGAAACCGTCGAAAAAGAGGCGATAGGTCAGTGCTCTGCCAAGATATTAACCGCACATGTTCAAAAGAATATGTGAAATGCTTCAGAATCGAGCTATGCAAAATTTCGGAACGATCGATGGATGCATTCTGGGATAACTTGCGGGAAACACAAGGGGTTTTACACCTTTGCTGGCGCGGATTTATAAGTTCCGTGGTTGAACAATCACGCGTCGTGTGTATGATGTGTATGATGCTCCTGCCTGGAGGACTCATGGACATTGTTTTTCGCCTTATCCGACGCGTGCGTTAAAAGGATGGATCGCATCAACGCTGCTTGGTGCCTGGAGTGTTGTTGAACTGCGTAAGTCAAGCAGGCGCTACACCCTTCTGGTGATGAGATGTCTAGATTTCTCAGAACACAGGTCCAACGCTCGGTGCAGATACATTCCTGCAGCGTGAAGCTACAGCACATGTCCCACAGAGCGCGAACACTAGCTCCTGAAATGCCCGTGTACATCGCGTACACGGCGAACAGGTGGCGCAAACCACCAGTGCTTTTGTCCACAACAGCGGGCTATCATATGGAGATTAGCAGGCTTAAATTTGCTTACGACCGCGGAGATGACCAACTTGGCGAAATTACGGGTCATTACGCGGCTGGCAGAGCGCTCAGTTAGCCAGCTCCGGAGGTGACAGCGTGCCGCCGAAAGGCGCTCTGTCTGGCGCCGTGTCATCCTGACACCCCGCCCAACAACAGCGCCATCAGCAGGCCGCCGGGAGGCGCTGTGTCTGGTGCCGTGTCATCCTGACACCCCACCAGCGCCATCAGCGCTATCAGCGAGCAGCTGAGAGGCGCTGTATCTAGCGCCGTGTCATCCTCACACCCCACCAGCGCCATCAGCGCCATCAGCAGGTCGCCGGGAGGCGCTGTGTCTGGTGCCATGTCATTCTCACACCCCACCCAACAACAGCGCCATCAGCGAACCGCCGGGAGGTGCCGTGTTATCCTGACACCCCACCCAACAGCAGCGCCATCAGCGGACTGCGAGGAGGTGCCGTGTTATCCTGACACCCCATCCGACAACAGCGCCATCAGCGGCACGGCCGACAGCACGGCCATCGCCAGCGCCACAGACCAACAGCAGCACGGCCATTAGCAACGTCACAGGATATCGGCACCAGTGCCAACAGCACAACCAACGGCAGCGCCAGAGGAGCAGCGTGGGCAATAGCAACGCCAAAGGCCATCGAAACACCAAGGAATTTACATGTATTGCTGCAGTGATTGAGCCACGTTTCTTGTTCACACCTTTTTTCTTGAACTGTAGGAAGTGCCCAAAAAGATGCAGCCTAAGCAACTTGGAATGGATAACGTTAGAGAGGTTAGACTTGTGACGGTGGTAACTAAACCTGGGCTCATGTTTCAGGGACGGACCCATTCACGCTGTATTTCTGCGTCAAGTTTTACGCGGCTGATCCTTGTCGACTTCTGGAGGAGATCACCAGGTTAGTGGTACTATTTGCCAGCTCTGAGAACAGCGCTGCCTAGCCCGCCTCTTAACAGTTCATTTATAAGCAGAACACCTTCCTCTAATTAGTAATTATGGCTGAAAAGTGTTCATAATAGAGCTGGTGGAGAAAAGTGACGGAAACTGGGCGAGATTCATACGAAGTTTCCATGTTAATTTAGAATAAGGGGAAGATCTAAAAGACCACAGGCGTTCATTTTGTCATGAACGTTTGTGACTGACATTGTCGTCTTTTTAGCAGCAGGTAACAATTTGACGATTTCTTAATATATAAAACACGTAAATAAGGAAAATCTCCATGAAAAACGCTCCACGGTACGACGCTCGGAATGGTCTCAGCTTAGGTCATCAGTATAGCGCCGATTGTTGCTATTCTTGGCTCAAACTGGGCGTCGATGACATCATGCTGGCTGTTGACTCGGGTTTGTATGTTGCACGTACCTGGTGTGTGGCCGGCAGGTACCAGTTCTTCCTGCAGGTGAAGCAGGACGTGCTGGAGGGCCGGCTGCCCGTCAGCCCACAGCTGGCCGCCGAGCTGGGCGCGCTCGTCATCCAGTGTGAGACGGCCGGCGGGTCTTGGCGCCCTGTCCCCTTCCCCCATCAAACGACGTTTGCTAGTTTGATATCCGCTGAACTGCAGATCACGTGCCCTTGCTAGAGCGATTTCGCAGCCGGCCAATAACCCATCACCTAATGGCGATTCAGTGCCGAATGTGTGAACACATTTACGTTAAATGTCACAAGCAAACACCATCGCTCTAATCTGTACGCGTCCCCGCAAGTGCGAGAACTAAGCGATGAAATAGATAAAACTCATTTCCCTTTGATAAAGGTTAGATACAACTTTGCAAGATTCCCTAGACGGGTCCAGTCTTGTGCAATGTCTGCTGCTGCAAACGACTGGTTAGAATGTTGAATATGGAGTAGGCTATTTACGAGAAATCTGGTGTTAATGACGCCGCAAAATTGCTTGGCTGATGCAGTAATATCGTTTTTCCGCAGCTGAACTGGGCGACTATGATCCCAAGAGACACACGGACGGCTACGTCAGTGAGTTCCGGCTGTTTCCTAATGTGACACCGGCACTGGAAGAGAACATAGAAAAAATTCACAAAACTTTAGTGTGAGTACAGTGCGCTTTTTATCTAGCGGTTTTTTCGGGACCTTTCAGTATTTTCATGCTGCTCGGCGCGTGCTCAATGAGTTGATGCCATCACGATATCAGTACCCCTGAAGAGCTAAACAATCTGCTTCCATAAATTGTAATATTTGTTATGAAGTATGTATGTAAGAGCAGCGCTGGTGATTATATGAGTACTTTGTATTTTCTGCTTAGCCGGTGTGTTCATCAAGCTGAGGTAAATTTTCTAAATAAATTTTTCTAATTCTTGTCGTCGATTACGTGATGATGCAGCTCCGTCATGGGTGTCTTTAGCTGCAAAAAAATGTTTTGAACATGTCCTGAAAATCGATGCGTTAGCGCACCTCTAATGGTTTGGAACCAGTGCAGTCGGTACCCTGTATACATGCATGAAGCTGTCTGCTGGAATTAGACTGCCCCACTGCCATGTGAAGGGGTTTTAGAGGGTGTAAAGTCGGCCGGGGTGATCCCACTGGTATCTGTGGGGATGCTTTTTGCATTGCGAAGCAATCAACGTCCTTTTTTGCATACGACATACACCACTTTGAACCACCTTGAACATTGCTCGCTTCAGGATATGATATACCAAATTTTGCCTTTTCCTGCGCTATCAGTCATAGTGCAGTGAAGTTCGGAGACTGGGGGGCGTACTAGTCTTTGGCTCCAACGCGATGCAGAAACATGTAATATGACCGCAGGGCAAACTAACATTTTCTCAAGCGTCTCGGGGGGAGCAGGGAGCCGCCGCAGTCGGAAATCGTTGCTATGATGACCATTCGGGCCTGCTCCTGCTGCTCTGCTGGGGTTGACGCTTTGAGTTCGTGATTTGATTGCTTCTGGGGTCTGTGTTTAACAGGGGCCGAGTACCGTCCGTAGTAGAGTTCAATTACCTGGAGAAGGTGCGCTGGCTCGAAATGTATGGTGTTGATCTTCATCCAGTACTGGTGAGTAGCTCTTTAACTCTCTCTCTCTCTTCCCCCTCTCTCTCCTCTCTCACTCTCTCCCTCCCTCACTCCCTCCCTCTCTCTCTCTCCCTCTCTCTCTTTCTCTCTCTCTCTGTTTCCCGTTCTGCCTCTTTCTCCCGCCGTCTTTCCGTCTTTTTCTCTTCCTTTGTTTCTTCTCCTTTTCCCTCCATTTCTGTGGGTGTCTCTTCTATCATTTTCCATGTCGATATGATTTGGCTAATCTCCTGATATTAGTGATGTCTGCAAACGTTTTGACAAACTTTAGAGCACAAAACATTGCTGTGTTGGAAACCTTGCTTTCATGATCGTTATTCATAACAAAACGCAGTTAGGCACCCTCGTCTCCTGCACATGACATAAGTTTGGTTTCGTTGATGTATCACTGCTCTATCGGCTGTATTTCCAGGGCGAGGACCACACCGAATATTTTATCGGGTTGACTCCCGCCGGAGTCATTGTGCTAAGAGGAAAGGTCAAGGTCAGCAATTACTTTTGGTAAGATTTATGATCTTGCTTCTTTTTCGGTGGTTTTAGACATGCAGTAAACAAACATATTCGGACCGTCGTATAGAATGAATCAGTTCGGCGTCTTAGCAAAGACGTCTTTAACAAATCTGTCATTTTCAACGAAACATTATATCTTTCTTGGGTTCATTGTGTCTTGTCCCAATACAGGAGCGCGGTGCAAATTTTATAACTATCGAGCAGTTGATCTAATGTCGCCTCACATCGTTGGAAACCGCCGCGCGGTTTTTGTGTGTTATGGCATTCAGCATAAAGGCCGATTCGTTTTGCAGGCCCCGGATCTCCAAAGTTCACTTTAAAGGCAAATACTTCATGCTTCGAGTGCGAGATAAAAATGTAAGTATGCATTCATGCTGTTTTTTTTTGTCGGAAGGTTTTTGCGCCGGAATTATCCAAAGTAAGATGAAGGCAACGCACGCAAAAGTATATCACATTTACGACAGTCGGAACTCGTCATATGGGTGGGTGAATTGGGCCTTCGTTAGTGCCAGTTGGCGACATTATGAGTGGTACTTGGTGATGTCGTCAGTCTTGTTTGTCCGTCCTTGTTTGCGTCCAGTGTTTGTTTGTCGGGAGCATCCCCACTTAGCTCCAGGCAAAAGGGGTGCGCCAACTCTTCCTTACTTGGATGGCGCTGGGGGAGGGGGGGGGGGGGTAAAGCATTTTGGGCCAATTCTTTCCAGTCAAAGCCCATAGAGTCAGTGTTAACACGCGCACGACCGTCGGTCGGCCACGATCACGCTCGATTGGGGGGGGGGGGGCAGTTGGCCGCCCCCTCTAACTCACGAACGTTTGGTTGCACGATAAAAATAAGCACACCGTGGGAAAGCTTGTGACGAGTAGAGCTCGAAACTGGCCTCATTTTTTAGTGTTAGATAATATGTAAACGATTTACGCCCTATATATGTTTTCCCATAGCCGACTGCATGAGACCGAGAAACAGCCTAAATCTCAAGGGCTGTGACTAATAACGCATAGGTAAAGACACCAGCACAGAATTAAAGGTCCGCGAATGCCGACACACATCTAATTTCTCGGATTTGTTCAATATATACGCCGAAACGTTGAGTTAAAGACACGACAATTTTCGCGCCGGCTGTCGGCGGGCGCCGCACTCTGGTACATTTTGGCTCACAACAGTTATTCGTGACCTGACCTGAGGCCAAAGGCTGGAAGTCATTGATTCTTTGCCCAATGACGGTAACTAGATGCCTGCTTCACTCCACACTAAAAATGTTATGAAGTATTTCGTCGATTTCCGAAAAAACGACGACATGCCTTAAAAATGGGGTTGACCTTAGGTCAATGACCCGGAAAATTCCGAAAAATCTCAAGTAGCAGATTTGTTGCATCTGTCAAGATCACTAATCCCTGGAAGTATTATTGTGATACCTTGTTTTCCAAAAACGTTACAGGACGCTAAACTTTTTTTGACATAGGTCAGTTTGACCTGACCTAGGTCAGGCACCTCACCTGACCTGAGGTTAAAACTTTGATCCAAGGTGTAAAAATGATCAAGCAAAAGGTACACAAACTTTCGTGGCTCTGTATTTGCTCATTCTCTCGCAATCCCAGAAAAACCTTAAGGGGGGGCGGTGGACTGCTCCCCCAGTCGGTAGCGGGTTAAATCTGGTAAATTTAAAAAAAAAAAAACTAGGCAAAGCTGTTCGCCTGCTCCCTCCTTCCACGTCCCTGCAAGTCAATAGCAACAAAGCATCCTGCGCAGACAAAAAAAGGTTTATAATGCGACGTACATCGAAAAATCGAGTTCTCTTTTTATTTGGGATAGGCGACGACTGACGCATTATCTGTGGTCACAGAGGCAAGTCTGCCACTTGGTTGTTTCCATGGCAGTACCTGATGATGCAAGTGACCATTCCTTCGCCTATAATAAGCGACTGCTATAAATTACCACAAGACAGGTTGTCGATATAAAGCAAAAATGTACAGGCCCGGGTTTCAAAGTGACTCGTAATGCCACTAACCAGCTAGACCATACCATGTCTGAGCCATTTTTGTACCATTGTGATATCATCGTTTATACCGCTGCCTGTATACGACAACGTGCTCCAAAAAGCTGACGCCCAAACAGTGTATCTGAGATGGCTGATCAGTGCACTGACCCGATCTTTTTATTTATGAGCTGCTGAATTCGTACTTTGAATGTGGGAACTGGTTTTATGAGCGCGACTTGAACGCCACGGTCGCCATTTAAGCGCCTCGTAATGACTCATCTGACGCGGCCTTTTACGTAAAGTACGGCGATTTCTCGGATGTCCCGCCGCCCTGGAGGCTCATTAGCGCACCTCAACGGCCAGTAGGCACACGGTGGACGATCGTAAAACCCGGCGAACGAAAACCCGACTTCGGAGGGTAGCGCGAGTTCATGCCGTCTTGAAGGGCCCTGTTGTTCGGCGACGTCACTAAGCAGGCAGGCGAAAGCGTCAGTGTGTGAGCAGCCTATCGCTCGGTAAGCCTGCAAGCGTTTGTGCTTTTGCCCAGTCTGAGTATTATGATGTAAGTATCCTGTTATAAGGTGAGAATGTAAGAGCGCAATCATGCTGTTATTCGGTGACATTGCGGGGGAATAAAAGCCCTGGTTTTCGGTAAGAGTGTGAGCGTGTGTCCCGTTGGCTGACGAGAGTGTTAGGGTGTAAGTTCCTGTCGTCAGGTAAAATTCGTGTCCTGCCGTCCGGTGACAGTGTGAGAGCGTGACTATGACCGGCAGAACGAGGAGAACACGTACGGGTTCGAGACGCCGTCGAAGGACGCGTGTAAGCACCTGTGGAAGTGCTGCGTGGAGCACCACAGCTTCTTCCGTCTGGTGCAGCTGAACCAGCCGCCCGGAGGCAGGACACTCTCGATCGGCTCACGGTTCCGGTACAGGTGGGTCGGCCGGCGACGGGCGCTGGGTGATCTCCCCAGGCTCAGTTGACGCGCGCGCTGACGTCATTTGCCGTCGACCTTTGAGAGCACACGGCGCCGCTTCTTCTCTGCAGACTGCGTGATGTACCAGTCAGCGTTAGTATTTCTCCTGCGGTCTCGTGATATTTGGTATTGTAGCTTGATCGGGTAGTATCCCTTAAGCAACATGGTTTTCCCATGCTACCTTCTTACTTTTGCTCACAATACCTCTTCCACTCAATATTTCCTTTGCTTCCTATCTTTCGCTTTGTTACACAGCTATTCCACAGTATGGTAAACACGGTTTGTATGAAAAGCGACACAACGGAAAAACTAATCAAAGTGAATAACGGGCGTTGGATAAAAGAAAAGCAATGCTGGAAAAATCCCCTAACAATTGGAACTGTTCGCCCTTTTGTAAACGTCTTCGTTTTTTGGACAGTTAGCAGTCTAGCTGCCCAAAGACAGACCACCTGCTGTAAGACTGGATGACGGGAGTGAAGTAACCAGTGGCTGGCCGCGGAATTTTCAGTAGATTTTGTTTTCAATGCAGCAACCGAACCCGTGATTAAGTGATGACCGCTAGATGCCCTTCAAGCCAAAAGAAGGCGTCTAAATCTTCAGTTGCAAATCATAACCAGATGCAAGATATTTTCGTTAGATAGTCCCCGAGTCACCAGTGAACAGCAGCATATGGGAAGTCTCGAAGCCAGCACTGAGAAAAATATATCAAATTACCTCTGAATAAACGGCAGGAAAACCAGGAGCGATGACAGATATCTATCACACAGTCTCTAAAACTTTGAGAGACAGATCTGTCAAACCGTTCCCAAAACGGCAAATAAAAATGTGATTCGAACTGTGTCCTTGCCAGCAGCGGCGTTTGCGAACAGAGCGCACAATTCATGTACCCATGTTTCCAAGCCTACACTAAATAAACCGTCTTTTGTTCCCCAATTTTCTGGTGAGATCCTGTTATCGTGATTCCGAGTCCCACACAACATGTCTTACATTGTATTTTTAAGCTATGCAGATGGACAATGTTAGCGCAAAATATTTCCATCCCATCGCTTTATCTTTCACGTTGTAATGAATTGTATACGAGGGGCAAAAAAAACAAAGAGAGTTGGTGATACAAGGATTTGGCGTCATGGGTTTGCCAGTCTTTTTCACGTTCATCTGCTGTTCGGCGGGCTTATTGTAATGCGTTGTCATTATGCGACGGTGAATTAAGACACCAGTCTTACAAGCCTAACGACATACCTACTGATACGACGCCCTGTTGCGGGCCTTCCCTGACCAGGGTCGATTCTGCCCTGGACCAGCCCTCACTAGAGCGTCATTGTTGGAGCACTGGATACTGGACATACTCCCCGGGTCATTCTACGGACAGAGCCGCGGCCGGCGCCGCCTCCTGGTGACGTCACCAGTCGGGGGCGGGCGTCGCGCGCTGCTGCCCGTGCCGCTCCGTCGGCCGGGCCGGGCCGGCGGGTGGCGTGCGGCATGTCACGGCCCGAGTACGTCAGCCTCCACCATCCGCCGCCGGCAGCGCTGCCACCAGCTCGTAAAGAACGCGCGCACCGCAGCCGGGCCGAGCGGCGCCGGCCAGCGGGCGGCGCAGGCCGCCGCGCTCTTCACTCCGCTGCAATCCGGTTTCAGGCGCTTTTTATTATTGCAAGGAACGTTAATGTCCTGGAACAATTTGTGTGCAAAACCGGTGAATATTATCGGTGCAGAAGGATTCCCACGCGATCCGAGGCCAGCACGGCCGTTGGGTCCGCTGCACTGGTGCGAAGGGCTGCTGCCGGCCCAGCGTCGGTGCGAAATGCCGCTGCCGGCCCAGCACTGGTGCGAAGTGCCGCTGCCGGCCCAGCGCCGATCAGGGAAGTGGTGCCGTCAACCAAGCGCTGGTCAGGGAAGCTGCTCCAGCCCCATCTGGGAGGACTGTTGAGACGCGCTGTTGATCACGTGGACTCCGCTGTGACCGGGGCTGGGCCTGGCCAGCCGTTGCTGGCCGGAGTGGTTGTTGGGTGTGGCCACCCTCGGCGGCCGGCTCCGGCGGTCGGGGCGGCGCTGAAGTTCGTCTCCGCGGAGATAGCGCTGGCGTGCTCTGAGCAGCCACCACTGGTCACAGCCACTGACACTGGTCGGAACTACTGTAGTGCTGCCATAGAGAACTGATTGTAAAGCTGACTTGGTACCGTAGAACTGACTGCAGAGATGGCTGTAGAGTGCACCGTTTAGCTGACTGTAAAGTAGGCCATAGAACTAACTGTGGGTGCTGATGACAAATTTAATTGCAGACCTGACAAAAGAGCTGGTAGTTGGCAACTGAAGAGTTTTCATGTCATTTTCTGCCAGCTCCGATACTCTGCTCTAACCATAGTCCTCTCTGACTGTGGCCCAGACCTCGCCAGCTCTGGCCGGCGTTGGCCGCAGGCCTGGCTGCGAAGCCGGGGCGGGAACTGATACCGCGGGCCTGGCTGCGGGGCCGGAGCGGGAGCTGACCGTGCGGACGGCACTGTTTCAGCGGCCGGACGGAGAAGGAGGCGCAGCGGGAGGCCAGTCTGCACCGGCGGCCGCCGCCCAACTTCAGTCGCTCTTCCAGCCGGCGGTCGGCGGCCTCCAGCAGGACGGCCGACGGCGCCCAGTCGGGTCAGTCAAGTCCGCTCCGGCCGGAGCCGGCCTCTGGCCGAGGCCGCCTGCTGTCTGCCGCGGGTCTCCTGTCTGTCCGTCCCACGCCCTCGACGCGTCCGCCGCGTGTCTGCCGTCTCTCTGTCGTGTGTCTGTTGCAGCGTGTCCTCTCTGTTCTTGCAGTGTATCCGCCATGGCTTTGTGATGTGTCCTCTGCGTGTCCCCTGTGGGTTCGCAGTACGTGGGTTCTGCTGTGTCCAGTGATGGTGATACTGGCATTTAGTACCTTGGAAAAGAGTGGGTCCGCGATGTTCCCGCAAACCCTGGGTCCCTTCGCTGTGTTCCGAGCTAATAGCCGCGGTGCCTCCGAGGCGTGTCTGCGCGCCGAGCTGTTGCTTGTGGTCCGTCCGCTGTGTGTCCGCTGCGGCTGCTGTTTGCTCCCTGAGCTGCCGTTTGCGGTCAGCCGGGTCCACACGCTCTGCGGTGAACTTTCTGCCACCCGGTGGCGGCGGTTCCGCTTGCCTGAGTCTGCACCTGACCACTGGCGGGCCGGGCCCCGGCAGGAGGGTCCCGCCGACGGCTCTGCCCGGCGACACTGCCCGTCACCACCAGCGCAACATCAGACAGCTAGACTCGGGACGCTGTCTGAGGGGAGGTGGCACGGCCGGGACCGGGACTTGGCCGCCCTCTCCCCGGCCAGGACCGGGCCGTCCTGTCCCCGGCCGGGACCGGGACACGGTCACCCTGCTCCCGGCCGGGACCGGGACACGGTCCCCCTGTCCCGGCCAGGACCGGGACACGGCCGCCCTGTCCCGGCCAGGACCGGGACACGGCCGCCCTGTCCCGGCCAGGACCGGGACACGGCCACCCTGTCACCGGCCAGGACCGGGACACGGCCGTCCTGTCCCCGGCCGGGACCGGAACACTGCCGTCCTGTCCCCGGCCGGGACCGGGACACGGTCCCCCTGTCCCGGCCAGGACCGGGACACGGCCGCCCTGTCCCCGGCCAGGACCGGGACACGGCCACCCTGTCACCGGCCAGGACCGGGACACGGCCGTCCTGTCCCCGGCCGGGCTACCCCGCCCGTATTTTCGGCCGCGTGGCTGTTCCTCAGAGTCGGCTGCCGGAGGAGTTATGCTAATTTGGGTTAGCGCGGCAGTGTGGGAGTCGGGAAGTTTTCGGCGCTGTGCGGCCGCCGCGTGCCGGCAGGGGAGGTGGCGGTTTGGCGGCCACCGACTGCCGCCGGAAAGCCGCCACGACCGGGGCCGTGGGCCGACAGAAGGATGTGACGGACCTTCAAAAGGGGCCTGGGAAGACACTGGGCGTTATCTTCTAGTGAAGACCGCTGTTGTCCGTGGCCATGGAAGGTTTGATATGGGCGTGCTTCCTGGTAGGCTGTCAAAATGCACGGATTTTCATTAACAGCGACATCAGAGGACGACCGCAAAATGCGATTAAACTTGTAAGCCGGGCGGGTCGGTTTGTAGGCGTCATCTTGAATTCCTGCAGCTCTGATCCACAACATTTCCCACATTTTACGTGCCACTAGAGATGGCTACTGACCAGATAATTGGTTAGCTAGCAAGCCTTTTTACTTTTTATTTTTATTTTTTGTGCTTGACGTGTGTGCAGTAAGCGGATGATCGCAGGTTTTGGTGTTACTGTCGTTAGCTTTCATGTCTTCAGCTAGAACTCGCAGTGAGATACTGTCACCTCCGCGAAAATATTCTCGACCTCGACAGTGTTTTGAAACCACTATTGGTAAACCCAAACGTTCTGTCAGTTGTAGTTCATTTGTGACTAGATGGAACGACGTGTGCAGCAGTATCAATGAAACAATATACGCCGCTGGTTTAATCAGTATATGAACGTTTTTAAAAAGCAGCAGGGCCGGGGCCATTTTGATGCCATCACTATGCATGGTCATTAAACTCATGGTTGATTACCCAAGTTAATGTAGCCGCCCCTTGTCTAGTTCATTTGCTACTGCAGCTGAGTTTTTTTAAAATAACTACTCTTACCCGCCCCCGACTCTGGGGCCGTTGACCGCCTCACATGGGGTTTTTCTTAGACTGTGAGAGAACAAACGAACCCAACGTCACAAAACTTCGTGTACCTTTTGCTTGATCATTTTACACCTTGTGTCAAAGTTTTGACCTCAGGCCAATTCAGGTGTCTGAAAGCTTACCACCCTGTGACTTTTTTGGAACGCATAATATCACAATAATACTTGCAGGGTTAAAAATCTTGATGGATGCAACAACTGCCATCTCATATTCTTCGGAATTTTCCGGGTCATTGACCCAAGGTCAACCCCATTTTTAAGACATGTCGTCGTTTTTTCGGATAATGACGGATTTTTTAACAGTTCTAGTGTGATGTGATGCAAACATTTAGTTACCGTCAATGGGCAAAGTATTAATGACTTCCAACCATTGACCTGAGATCAGCCCACGAATAACTGTCATGAGCCAAAATGCACCGCCGTCAAATTCGGCGATAAATTACTCAGAACGGGTAGAAAATGGCAGAACTGGCTCGCACAACTGCAAGTAATACCAGAAAACTAAAAAAATCAAAAATGCGTATTTTGGAAAGAAAAAGGCTCTCGCGAATAAAGCTCTACCAGTTGTGTAGATTGATGCCTAATGAATTTTTCAAAATTTTAAACACGAGAAGCCGTCACAGGAACCACTAAAATCAATAAATATGACGTGGAAAGACTTATGTCGCGAAAATAAGGAAACGCTAAAATTAGTTCCCGTTAATTTCATACTGCGTTCGGCTCCGGCATCTGCCGGCAGTCGGCGCGAGAATCGCCGTGTCTTTAGCTCAGCGTCTCGCCGTGTATATTGGACAAATCAAAGAAATTAGACATGCATCGGCATCTGCGGATTTTTACCTATTCGTCAATGCCTTTACCTCGACTTTATTAATCACAGCCCTTGAGATCCAGGCCGCACCTCGGTTCCATGCAGTCGCCTGTGAGAAAACATATATAGGGCGTGAATAGCTTACGTATTATCAAAAACTGAAAATAACACCAGTTTCGAGCTCTGTTTGTCACGAGCTTTCAAACAGCGTGGTTATTTTTATCGTGCGACCAACCGTTCGTGAGTTAGAGTGGGCGGTCACCCCCCCCCCCAGTTGGGCGTGGTCGGCGTCGACCGCCAGTCGGGCGCGGGTTAAAAGCTGGCTCTGAACCAGCAGCTGGCCTCCAATACCACAACATCTTGCCTAATATTTGTTATTTGGTGTGTATGTCTGCCCTTCTTACGTACTAAATCAAAACAATGATTGAGCTATTTTAGATGACGCTTCAGGTTGCTGAAATGCTTGACCCAGACACACGAGCTGGTGTATCTTGCAATGTTTGGGAGTCGAGGGTCTCAAGCGTTCAATTAAAGAGGTCACGTTATCATGAAATTCGTGAAGATTTAATACTTCAGCAGCATGGGATCAGTAACTCGGCTGGAAGAGCGCTGGTCTCCCCGTCCTGGCAAGACGGGTTAGAGTCGCCTCGGCGCTCGATATTTGGTTTGCTGGCAACTGGCCAACATAGTCACGCTGACTACCACACGGTTGTATCGCACCCCTGGCGGCGCATTAAACTTTCGCCACAAAATTAGCCGTTACCTGGAATTGCGCGATCAGGTGCAGGGCTTGGATTTTGTGCAATAAGCACTACTTAGCACGGGCTATGATCCCCAACATCAATCACCCCATCAAAGCACTCGGATCAAACTTATAAAAGGAAACATTGGGATGACTGCAGCACTCATACTAAATCAAGGTACATCATACCCCTCACCTATGGGAGGTAGACATTCCGGAGCGATCCAGCTCTGCGTTCTGTGTGTGTGCAGATTGGCCGTGGTGGAGACGTTACCGAATCAGAGGTTTTACATTGCTTCGTCTTCGTGGATGTCGCTCTGCTTTACTATCAAAACATACATTTCCTTTGTTGTGTTAGGTCACGTGTAATAGTAAAATGGAACGTCGTCCAAAAGTTTTATGCTAAAAGCTAATTGCAGCTTTCAGCGTTATCTTCGAATGTTTCAGAAGGCATACATTGGAGTAGCAGGTTTAAAGCCAGCAAAACACCATGCAGCTCTTCACTTTCAACAAAGCTATTCGTGTCGGTGATGGTTTTATGTTGGGTGTTTGGACACAAAACTGTAATCCGTGCTCACCGCTTTCAGGGACAATGACAACAGAAGTGCTGGATTCAGAGAACCGCGTTTTTATGGCGGTGCCTTTGATTGTTGCAGCTTCAAGACGGGCTGACGACGACGCCGACCGAAAGTCGCTGTGTCGCACCACGCTCTCCATACCTCAGCCAGTACAAAGGTGAGACTTCGTCCGTTAGAGTCGTCTGAGCTGTGGGTTCGATTCGCCTTGGCGCTCGTTTTTTTTTATTCCGCAGGCCGCCTGGCAACTGACCAAAATGGGAGGCACTGCCTACATGTAGTGGATATTGGCACGTTAAACTGCCGCCAGCTATGATTCCAAAATGCCCTAGCCAAACATTTGGACCAAATGTGCCCCCCCCCCGAAAAAAATCAGGCGTAGGGGCACAGTTGCGTAGTGGTCTTACTTCTTTGTGTTTCGCTTACGTCTATTCCCTACTGCATGCTGCAGTGTTGCATCTCCTCGTGCTTGTTGCATCACACAAACTTGGTTATCAACACCGCATCTCCTCATGCTTGTTTCATCACACAGACCTGCCTGTTAGTATCGCCTTCAGTACCTGCATGCGCACACCAGAGCGCGTTCAGTAGAAGCTGGTCTGACGCGCTGTTCCCTCCGCCAGCGCGTCCAGTATGTACCGGACCAACTCGATGACGCTGCAGTCGCAGTCGCGGCCGGACTCGCCACGGTCGGTGCGTTCGGCGCCGTTCTCCGCCAGCCAGATACCGGCCCTGTTCAACAACACCAGCACGCTGGGCAAGGCGCGCCGCAGCGCCAGCGTCGAGAGCCAGTCGTCCGTGGACAGCCGGACACAGCGCAGGTTAGCTCCCGCGGAGATCATACCGCCAACCGGACACGGCGCAGGTTAGCTCCCGCGGAGATCATGCCGCCAACCGGACACGGCGCAGGTTAGCTCCCGCGGAGATCATACCTCCAACCGGACATGGCGCAGGTTAGCTCCCGCGGACATCAGAGTCGCTGCCGGTCACAGCGCGTTTTAGTTCCTGCAGAGACCAGATCTACAGGGCAGATTAGCTCTCAAAAGGTCATAATCACAGCCGGGCCCAGCGTAGGTTAGCTCACGGGAAGGCCAGATTCGCAGCGCAGATTAGCTCCCGGGAAGGTCGGAGCCATGACTGGCCAAAACGTAGGTTAGCCCCCCGAGACGTCATGTCCAGAGCCGGTGACGAGGAGGCATTTCCGCAGCAGGCCACAGAGAGCTCGGTACCAAGCGTATCACACAGATGCCAGTTTTCGCTGGCGACTCTCGAGATGTCCGTTCCCATGACGGACTGCGGAGAGGGCAATCCCCACGGCCGGTTAAGGCAAGACCGTTCTCCACGGCATGCTCCACATGGTTATCCCTGACAGGCTGCCGCGCCAGAAGGAGGTCAGCCCTTTTAAAGCGGAATCTCGGCCAGCGACTCGAGCTGTTGTCAGCAAAGTGCGATTTTTCGCCGGGAACTGGTTATCGGAGATTGGGCGGGAGCGTGAACAGGTTTGGCGAGCGCGGCCAACGGTACCGTTCGACCCCCGGCCAGGCACCGGCACCGGCGCAGCTCGGGCAACGAGAGCGACGCCAGCTCGACGCGCGGGTCGTCAAGGTCACACCGGAAGCACCGGCACCGGCGGAACGAGTCGGGTTCCGAGTCGGAGAGGAGCAACAACGGCCGCCGGCACCGCAGCAGACGGCACAGGTGACCCGCTCTTTGGCGCCAAACGGTGAGGTGTTGCATACCTACGAAGGGTGGTAAGAATAGGTGTCAGGTACCTATGCGTCACCGGAGATAACGGAGTCAGACTCATGCAAAAAAAGAGCAGCTAAGGTGTCGGCCGCAGAGGCCACCTTAGCTTCTAGGTTGATCTGTCCACTGATAGACTGTCGGACGATGCAACCGACCTGAGCACTTAGTTAGTTGAAACACGTGCATCGATAGATTTTTTTCACTCTAGTTTCAATTACTTATGCCAGTTCTTGGCTCCTAAAATCATCCTTACTTTTATGAAAGTTGTTGTGATGTGTTGGACAACTTGGCAATTGATTTTGCTACTGTCGGATAGCTACATTCTCTTCTTACCGACTGCAATGCCCATTGTTTGTATGTCCTTGACTCTAATCGCGTTTCCTGTTCAGGCATAACGGCTCCAACTATGAGCTGGTGGACTCTGAGGCGCAGTGGCGAGAGGTGCAGCGCCGCCAAGCAGAGGGCCAGCTGTCTGCGCCGGGTGTGGCCGCTCAGGTGCGGTCCGGCGCCAGCCAGCATCGCTCCGGCTACCTCAACTCCGGCATGGAGACCGAGTCCGAACTCTCCTACCAGCCGAAACGGCGCCTCAGAAAACACAGGTACAGGCTCCAATCCACAGGGTCCCATCGTCCTATCCCAATCGGCAACCTAAAGCGACGGGCTTTACACGTCTGTGTAAGGTGTGTTGAACCAGGTCTCGCTACGCCAGGTTCTGGTCACAGTGTTTACAGCCCTGAGTCGTCACTGCAGCCTTGATGGGCAGTCAGGTTGGTCCAGAGGTTGGGGTCCCAGCCATGATGAACAGTCGGAGAGGTCGCCAGATCCTGGTCAGGTCGGACCCGTCACTCCACTGCTGATGGCCGCGTGCACCCCAGGTCGCAGTTCCTGCCCTGATGACCAGTCGGGCCCATCACCAGCTCCTGGTCAGGTCGGCTCCGTCACTACCGTCTTGATGACTGGCCGGGTCCCCGTGGCCAGGTCGGCCCTGATGACCGGTCCTGTGAGTCCCCAGGTCGCGGTCCCAGGCTGGTCCTGACGGCCGGTCCGGTGTGTCTCCAGGTCGCGGTCCCAGGCCGGTCCTGATGAGCGGTCCGGTGTGTCCCCAGGTCGGTGCTGATGACCGGTCCTGTGAGTCCCCAGGTCGCGGTCCCAGGCCGGCCATGATGACTGGTCCTGTGAGTCCCCAGGACGCGGTCCCAGGTCGGCCCTAATGACCGGTCCGGTGTGTCCCCAGGTCTTGGTCTCAGGTCGGCTCTGATGACCGGTCTGGTGTGTCCTAGGCCGGTCCTGATGACCGGTCCGGTGTGTCCCCAGGTCTTGGTCCCAGGCCGGTCCTGATGACCGGTCCGGTGTGTCCCAGGCCGGTCCTGATGACCGGTCCGGTGTGTCCCAGGTCGGCCCTGATGACCGGTCCGGTGTGTCCCAGGTCGGTCCTGATTACCGGTCCGGTGTGTCCCCAGGTCGCGATCCCAGGCCGGTCCTGATGACCGGTCCGGTGTGTCCCAGGTCGGTCCTGATGACCGGTTCTGTGAGTCCCCGGGTCGCGGTCCCAGGCCGGTCCTGATGACCGGTCCGGTGTGTCCCCAGGTCGCGGTCCCAGGTCGGCCCTGATGACCGGTCCGGTGTGTCCCCAGGTCGCGGTCGCGGTCCCCGGAGACGGAGCGGAGCCGCCGGCTGCCGGCCGAGCTGCGCCGGCACCTGCAGTTCGAGCTGATCGACCCGCAGTCGGTGGACGGCGCCGAGGCCATCCCCTACACCAGGGTCGAGACCGACGGACGTATGCCCAAGATCAAGTACGCCGCCAAACGCCTCCAGAAGGACGAGTGAGTTCTGCACCCCGACAGTGCCCTGCGCATTCATGTATGTGCTTTACAGAAGGTGCTTGTTTACAGCTGGATATGCACGCATTTTTGTGTCTTACAGAAATAAAATGCATTTTCACAGGTTCACTTATTTGTTTCCTTGAAAGTTTTGTACACGCGACATGGTGTGTTGGTGTTTCGAAAAGAAAAACAGATTGCCTAACATTCAAAAGCCCATGATATTTGTCACACCACTAGTGCGTAACATCTGTCATAGCACCCAGATGGCTTTTCCCGCACAGGATTGTGAAGTCAGTTTTGGAATGCAGTCACATCCAGACGGACATATGACACAAAATGAAATTCAGGAACTCAGCTGAATGACGCTGGTTATTTCTGTTTGCTTGGCTGTGCATGCATGTATAATGTACGGGACTGTGGGTTTACCTGCGGGTGTATGCAAGTGCGCCATGTACAAAAGCACGCAAAGCAGTGCTGTAGAGGCTTTTTGCACGCCGATCCACCCTTCTGCATGTAATGTCTCTGGCACGACCAGGCGGGGCGAAATCCTGACGGGGCCAGAACGTTGTTCTGCTCCTGAGCTGGTGACCGCCCGTTACCCGGCGCCGCCGTTCCGCAGCGTCAGAGAGGACTGTAAGGAAGAGCCGCGCCGCTCCGAGCCGGCCGCCACGGCGTTCTCCCCAATCGCCGGCTCGTCGTCGGCGGCGGCGGAGTCGGCGGCCTCCTGCGGCGCCGCCTTCAGCACGTCCACACCGCTGGCTGCCCACTACTCGGTGCCGCCGGCGCGACCTCGGCCCGTGCCGGCCGGCGGCACGCTCTCCAGCTACTACGTGACGTCGCCGGCGTCGGAGCGGGCCGGCCAGGCGTCGCTGGCCGTGCAGACGAGTCCGGCTGCGACGGACGGCCGGCCGGGCAAGGCGACGTCCGGCACCGCCGCCTCCGCCAGGTACGGCTGGCCGCTGCCGGCCTTCTTCATCTGACGACCGGCCGCCGGCGCTGGCGCCGACTCAGGCTCGGCTGCGCTGCTGGCCGACCGGCTGGGATCCGCTGTGGTAGGCGGACCTACTGCTACTACTGCGGGGTCTGAGCTGGCCCGGGAACGCTGGGGTGTGCAGATATCCGGGCTCATCTATGCTCAGATGGGCTTGCTCCATGTGGATCCGTCGCCGTCTTCTGTTGCGATGAAAGGATGCTCTCAGCCCCATTAAAATTTCGATATAATAGAGCGTTTGAAAACCCAGCGCTTTGAAGCATTTGTTAGTTGCCGAATATTCAGAAAATGATCAGGTATGCGTACTTTCCCGAAACAAAGACCAGAATCATAAGGAATCGTTCAAATTTATACAGAAAAATTATATTTGAAATGAACCAAAGAGCGTCCCTTGCCACATCGTCATGAACGGCAAAGCAGTGCGTTCTAACGCCACTCTTTCAGCATGAAAACCTGGGGCTGCGTTCCTGTAGTATTTGTTTTCTTAACACCTATACTAACGATTATGCTGGCATGATTTTGTTAGAACTGTGGAGGTGAACGTGATAACATTTGTCATTTTTAAGCTAGTAACATACCTATACAAGTTTCTGTAGAATCTATAAGCCCTCTTATTTTGTGCCTTTTAAGCAGGTCCACGGACTCTGAAATGTTGTATGTCTCATTTCCGTGCTTCGCCATAAAGACGAAAAGCTGTGATAATGATGAACTGTTGCGTGGTAGTCGCAAGAAATAAAGGCCAACGCGTACAGCGCGCTAAATGTGTGTGTTTTTTTTTCTTTTACTAACAATCTACAACTGCAGACGGAGTATGGTTATAACTCCACTAACAAGTCACCCATTGTGAGTACTTTTACGTAGTTTACGCTCTTCCCTCCGCCTCCCGCATTCAGACTGGCTTGCAGAGTCATGTTTGAGGACATAACCTTTGCAGCCAGTTGCCCTTCAGCCGCGTTCTTCAGAACTCACAGCATATTAACACTTGTGTTGTCTTCTCCACTTTGGTTCTCTGTGCTAACTCTGTCCTAACCGTTCGGCTCTTTTTAGTAACATGTGGCACTTGCAACATGCATGCTCCAAAGGAGCCCATGTTTGAGAAATGTTTTTAAGCCCTCCGCTCCTACAACCAAGGACCTGAGGACCCTACATCGGCCATAATCATCTTTTTCCGACCGGTCCGTTTGCCGTGGCGCCCGTGACTGGTGTGCGTCAGTGTGCCAGTGTTGGTCGTGAGCGGTGTCGGCCTGCGCTGACGGCCTGCCCGTCGCTGCGGCCAGGATGGGTCTGCCGGCGGGCCGTTACGGCCACCTGGTCGGCCCGCCGGTCCACGCCGCAGACGCCCATCACGAGCACTCCGACTCCGGCCTGGGAAACGAATCGCCGAACGAGTTCACCAGGTACGGCGGCAGCAGCTAACCGTGTCACTGCGCCGGCTGTCCAGGTACTCCCGGATGACCAGACCTCGTCTGGAGCACCACCTCTCTTGCAGCATGACCTCACCAGCTAAACCCCCTCCGAACCAAGAATATATTCAAACGGTGGTTTTCCGGATGTATCATGGTTCTTAACATAACGTTTATGGACTGTTATGGTCCTTTTCCTTGTCTCGCACCTCAACTGGCACTGTTATCCGTGCCTGTCCCTTTTTAGGCTCACAGTGTTTGTAGACTGATGCTCGTCTCTGCATCCGTTCGTCTGTTGAGTGACGCTGTTCTCTGTATGTGCCAGTCTGTAGACTGGCGCTGATCTCTAAATGTGCATTGACACTGTTCTCTGTTCCGGTTCACAGAATGACTAACGGCTCGCCGGTTCCGGGCCCGTTGGTCGGCTCTCGTGTGAGTAGTGCGCTACCTCAGGCCGGCTCGGCGTCCGTCTGCCCCTCTGCTGCTCTCTCGCCGCTCTATGGCTGCCCTGTGCCTGGCTCGTGCGCCGGCGCCCCGCGGCCGCCGCCCGCTTGGACCGCCTCTCTGTCGCGCCGGCCGCCGGCCGCGCCCAGCCGGCCGGACACGGGCTCACTGCCGCGGCGGCCGGGTCCGGCGGCGCCCGGCTCGCGGGTCACCTGCACCTTGCCGCGGCCCTCCACCAAATCCTCGGCCGACATTTTCACCGCCTACACGGGCGCCGCCACGCCGCGCTCCAGCCACGTCATCCTGCCGCCGACCTCCTTCCAGAACTCGGCGCCCGCCGTCGCCGCCGCCGCCGCCGCCGCCGCCGCCTCCGCCGCCGCCGCCGCCGCGTCCTCCGTCACGGCCGTCACTACTGCCACCGCTACCGCCGCCACCCTTACATCCACCGCCACCGGCACCGCCACCGCCACCGCCACCGCCATCACCACTGCCAGCCCCACTAATAGTCAAACCTCCGCTAACGTGAGCTTCGAGGGCGGCGGCGGCGTTCCGGGGCTGAACGGCTTTGTCACGGAGCTTCGCCAGCTGATGGGCGTGGAACGTAGCGAGCGGACGTGGGGGCAGAGCGACAGCAGCGCCGCCACGACGCCGCGAGTGAGTATCAGTTGTTGCTCGGTTCAAAGGTGGCGGTAGTGTAGAGACGGCTGCTGCATGCACGGACTGCTGCTGGGGCTGCTTGGGTGGTGATGGTGATGGATATGGATTCTGCTCTTTGTAGAACTCAGAAATGTACACCCAAATTTTCATAATATTGTTTGCTAAGCCCAAATACTACAAACAGTCGCGAGTAGCCAATCCTGCTGAAAACGTTTCGTTGGGGAATTTGACTTCTTGGTATGCCAAAAACATCACATTTAAAGGTAATTTTGTAAACACTGGTTTCACGGGCTGTCATGTCATGTTTCTTTCTCACATTTTACGAGATTAAACTTCGATTTACTGTCATTTTCAGGCCCTTTGTTCTGTCGTTTCTTTCAGGGTCATTTCCAGGGCTGCCATTCAATCCCGGGGGAATTCCTTGGACAAGCAGCTTTTTCCGGATATGTATCCATCGTAACGTTCAAGAGAAAACAGTGAAAGCTGATCAGATCAGTTCGTAAACACTTCATCTCAAACCACACGATCCTAGCAACTTCAAATGGCAACAGGAGTAAATGTGCTAAGTCCTAAGGAGATTCTACTCTACGTGACACAGGCACATGTGCTGAAGTCCCAATAGCATCTTATTGTCTCCCAAAGCCCCCGGAATCCAATCCAACTCCTTCGTCATAATTCAGTGCGAAGACATCTAAAAAAAAGACCCAAGCCCTGTAGCATCTCACCCGTTGGCAGAGCTTTCCGAATCACAGCTTACGTCTGTTGACATCTCAGTTGTAATTTATTTTAGCTTATTTGCGCTGGCAATTAGAGAGATGCCCCCCATCATCTACCAAATCGACTGATAGGACATTTCAGAAATGTATGTCCTTTGTAGGTCAACGTAGCCTGCTTGCCCCGTATTTTTATGGAGTGCTTAAAGAATACGCGCCTCAGGATGCCTGGCGGCTAGCTATTTGGATTGCCGACATTTTATGTCCAGTCACTGACTGAATGTCGCAAGGGTCTCGGTATTTCTGCTAAATACCTTATGAACGCACGGCCAGTCGAACTGGCGTCGCTGATGGATGTCTTCAGGCTGCGTTAATGGCTCTGCCCGACGTTCTGAGCACCCCGTTTACAATGATTACGCTAATGCAGCCAATACCCGTCCATTCGCCGTAAGCGGTGCGCCGTTATGACTCCATTTTAACGTGCCTATTACGGGCCGCTCGCTAATGAAGCAACGCGTTATGATAACTGATGTGCCCGTCGAGCCAGCATCGGTCACGGCCGGCTGCCGGGGGACGGACCCTGTAAATAGACTTCCATCGGCGACAACGCGCGACCCCTGTGTACATAAGCCCGTCCGACGGGCGGTGGCGGGGCGGGGACGGGGCCGGGCCGGCGGCCACCCTGTGACTAACGGGCGGACCTGTGCCGCCAGCAGAGCCGGTCGGCCGGCGCCGGCGGCGGCGCGGCCGCGGCGGCGGGTCTCAGCCGCGCCCACCGCTCCGACAGCGCCGGCTCCCTAGAGCTCATACTCACACCGCTTGTTAACTCCACCACCCAGTAAGTAGAGGCTGGCGCAGCCGGCCGCTCTCCGGAGCCGGCCGCCGCGGCGAGCGGCTCCTCCGAGCGGGCAGGCCGGGTGCCGTAGCGGGTGTGTCGCGTGTTCGGCGCGTGCTCGGAAGGGCGCGGGAAGGGCGCGCGTGCGTGCGGGTGTGTGTCTTTGTGTGATTGAGTATTTGCTGTTTGTGTTCAGGGCTATTGATTAGCTATGAGTGTCTTCGTGCATCCATGCATAAACGGGCGTGTGGCTCAGCACCGGTTATATGAGGGGCACCGCATACCCCGCATGAAATGCATGGCTTCTGTAAGCACTGTAGTGTCGATACGCTTCAGGGATGCTTGGTTGTCGCATTGCAGTGCTAGTGATTCACTACATTCAACAAAGCCCCATTGTATTGTGCTTGATGTAACTGTGTTCCAAAGCGCTTCATAAAACATGTCATTATTTTGTTATTATTCAGTGGTTTGTTTTGGGAGCGATATGGCGCATCTGAACGTCATCTGCTCCCGATTTGATCACGCCACAAACATGACTCCAGCGAGGTCCTGTTTCTGGTAGTGGCCTCACACACGCTGTGCTGTCGCCCTGTCACCAGAACACTCGGCACCCAGCCTCAGGCAACCGGCCCCCTACTGAGACCGTGTCACAACTCCGCCGTGGACGCCCTCCTCCCACCTGATCACTCTCTTCTCACTTGATCACTCCTCACCTGATCACCCTCTCCTCCCCTGATCGCTCTCTCTCTCTCTCTCTCTCTCTCTCTCTTCATCTGATCACTCTCTCCTCATCTGATGACTTTATCAACTAATCGCTCTCTCCTCACCTGATCATTTTCTCCTCACCTGATCATTCTCTCCTCACCTGATTACTCTCTCCTCGCCTGATCACTCTCTCCTCGCCTGATCACTCTTTCCTCGCCTGATCATTTTCTTTTCACCTGGTCACCCTATCCTCGCCTGATCAATCTCTCCTCACCTGATCACTCTATCCTCACCTGATCCTGATCAGCGCTGGTTCGCGTCGTCCGTCTCCGGTGTTCCCTGCACTCAACCGCCCCTAATCACCACTCCTGGCCGTAATGACAGCCTTCTCTCATGTCTGGTGCAGGGAGGAGCTGGCCTCTGGCCCACAACCTTCAACCCGTCCCAGGTCTTATATGCAGTATAACGGTCCAGTTCTTTCCACGACTGTTTTTGCATGATCAAGGATTAAAGTTGGACTGTAAGTACAATATCAAGGCCCGTCAAGGGCTCGTTGATTTATTACCCAAGCTAACACGGATGTATTTTAACAACGCGGTATTTTTTCCAAGCCTTAAGGCCTCTTGTTATGGGCCAGTGCTGGCCACAATAACACACATTCAGCTGAGGCGGAGGAACGAACAGACTGACGTTCAGAGCGACGCAGAGAAACTGTTCTTCAAGTATGTCTTTGACGCTGTCATGTAACAATGACAAACAATTTTTAGGTAATATTTTTAAGCGCTTTAACGTGTTAAAGCAATAACCAAAACTGTTGCCATGGACCAATCATGGGAGGTAGCGCGTACTGACAGTGGAGGTGCATACACTTACGGTGACCCTTCAATGGTAACGGCGCTACTGGCAGTGACGCGTTGATAGTAGCGGCGACACTGACAGTGACGCGTTAATGGCAACAGCGGCACTGGCAGTGACGGAGTAAAGAGTGGCGATTGCATTGGCAGTGACGGTGTTAATGTTCGTTGGGCGTCGCTGGCAGCGACGGTGATGACGCTGATAACGCTGGTGGTGCGGCTAATGATGACGGCGGAGAGGAAGAGGACTGAGAGACGCTGGAATGAGGGGAAGGGGGTGCCTCTGAACAGTCTCTAGGGTGCTAACGTCAACCGGACACAGGATCGAGACTCCACTCAGGAGCACCAAGGCCAGAAGGGCGTTGCCGTGTGCTCAGGCATAGTGTTAGCGTTCCATCACGTCGATATCGACAACTCGATGGACACTCTGATCGATGGAGGCGAAGTTCCGCGCCATTATGCAAATGCACATACGCGTACCTATCGACGTATGAGAAATGGGCCGCTCGAGCTGGGCCAGATTGTGGTCAGCTCGCGCCGATAACGACAACCGGGCGCCGATCGCCGGCCGGACATTGCCACACCGACACCGGACTGAAACAGCACTGATACCGGACATAGACGACATCGACCGGAAATGACACCGACACCGAGCAGAGATGGCGCCGACGCGGGACTGAAACCACGCGACAACGGACAGAGATGACACTGACACGGTCAGAAACAGCGCCGACACTGGCCAAAAACGACACTGACGCTGTCCAGACATACGACACGGGACTGAAACCACCTCGACAACGGACAGAAACAGCACCGACACCGGCCAGAAGCAACGCCGACACCGGCCAGAAACAGCACCAGCACTGGCTAGAAATGAAGCTAACACCGGCTTAAAACAACACGGACATAGGACAGAAATGACATTGACACCGGACAGGAAAAAAACACGTTGACACCGGCCAGAAGCGACATTAACCAGAAACGACACTGCCCCGGCAGCAAAACGACACCGACACCTGACGGGAACAACAGTCACACTGGACGGAAACAGCACTGACACCGGACAGAAACGACATAAACACCGGCCAGCAGTGGCACTGACACCAGCCAGGGACGACACAACTCAGACGCTGCCCCCTGTCCGCTGCGTCCGTCAGACAAACATCAGTCCCCTGCGCCGAACAACATGCTCTGGACTGATACGGCGCTGGGCCAAAGCCAGACACAAGACAAGCACACGGTCGGGCATCGGAACAGACGGTCTGCGGTCTGCTTACCGGCCAGATATTACGATCGCGGATTAGCCGCACACGGCGCCAGCCGTCACCACCGCGGGACATCAGTCGGACACGGCGTCGACACGCGCGCTGTCGCGCACATGGCGCCGGCGTCGGCTGGCGGTCCTGTTAATTTAACCTGACGCCGCACATGTCGCCGTCACGCCCGCGAACCGGTGCGTCTCACTGCTGGACCGGCCTGACAGTGCCTGCACACCAGAGGTGCTGGCCAGTCCGACGTGTACGCACGGGCAGGCTTGCTCCGCTGGCGTTCCAAAAAGTCCGAGGTGAATGGCCAGCTCGGTGCAGCACATCGCCGTGTGGACCTGCAATAAAGCTTCCTGACTTTGAGGCGGTGCGTGATTATGTCAGGGGACCGTCACGCACAAATCGCAGGTGACTGACGATTGGGACACTTGCCTGGCAGGCTGCGGCCAACGTCTTTGTGCGCCCGGCCGGCCGCCTCACCGAGCGTCACGCGCCATCTTCCCGAGCATTAATAGATTTCCTCGACGGCCGTGGTGTCCTTTTGTTCCCGACCGCCCGCACGGCACAAGTGCGTGATGTTGCTCATTCTCAACGGTCCTGGGCAATTAACCGGCGTACTGAGGTGCTTGCCTGGGAGCGTGATCCTTTCTGTGGAAGGCGCTGCCACACAGCGCAGTAATTGTCCCACTCTTAGCCACTCAAAGGGAATGTTCGACGCATGCTTTACACAGAGATAGACAGGTTGTAGCTTGCACTCTAGTTGTTGCCGTGTAGGCGAGTGACTAAATTATTGATACTGTTTTGAAATATTTCCGTTATTTGAGAGTGGGCTGTTGACTGTTCAGTGCTGCAAGCCATGCATTTTGTTCCATTTGGGTCCGTATCAGAAAAAAGTGATTGCATGCAGGCCAATACCTACCTGTGAGAAGATCCCTTATGTTTTGGATGTAGTTCGGCGTGATATGAAGTCTGAAGCCTTGCGCATCTTTTCAATATCTGCCTGAGTTAGTCTCAATGAGGCGCCAAAATTCTGCAAAAGACATTCAATGTACAACAAAATATTTCCGTGCGTTAAGTTCCTACCAGTGTTGAGCTAGCTCCATAATGTAGATTTTTGTAGACAAAATGCGGAAAAGATTACCATTTCAGATTCGACCACAGAACGATACGTCCCTTTTTAGGCGTTATTTTTTAATAGAGCGGCTAAAGGAATTAATAATGGCAGCCGTCATTTGCTATCGTGTTCGAACTTACGTCCATAACCAGAACAACCAAGTGTATTTCAGTTTGAACATTTGCATAAAAGCTACCTCATAACCATGACTTGTCAGGTATACCTTGTTCACAATCCGCGAAAAATAATTTTATGTTATCTCAAAAGCGACGGGTTATATTAACACCCGTACAAATACTTATAAAAGATAAAAGAAAAAGATTGTAAGAAAAACCCAGAGCCTCTTTTTGTATGCCCCGTGAGTGTTCGACTGCGTTATGAAATGGTGTGTGCTTTGTTGTACACTAAGACTATATTACAAATATGTTCCTGGAGTTTGAAATCCGGTCCAAATTGTAAACTAAGTCCCGTAAGGGCTGGTAGAAGCTACGGCGCCGAACAGAATTAACGCTCCCCCTGGGCCACGCAGATGAGGATCATGATGGGGTGGGCTCGGAGGTTCATGGCTTGGTGTGTCGAATGGAGACGCCATAACTGATTCTCATTGGGCTGGTTCTTTGTTCATATCACTGGCCTTCGGTGTCGAATCGCAGTACTCTGGAACGGGATTGACGGGATAATCTGAAACGAAAAAATACGTGCCAGCGTGGAACAAGGGGATTATCAACCACGCGACTCTCAGCCTTTGTGCAGTAAGTTTGCATTTTTCCGTAAATATGGGTGTTGTAGAGTTCACTCTGTGATGAAGCGCAGAAGTACAATATTGCGGGAAAGAGCAGTGCTGCGCTGTACATGGTGGAGTAATGTCCTATTACGTGATAAGTTGAATTTTCATAGTTCTACACACTCAATAGCTTGTCATTGCCCCTATCGGAAAAATGGTAACGTGGGCGCAAACACAGTCACAGTCACCATTGCTGTGTTCAGACTTTGTTCTGGCTTGACGAGGTGGCGCCGGCTACCCTCTCCGAGGTCGATCTCGGGACATTTCTGTTGACATTTTCGTTACGGCCGTCCGATATTAAGATTACCGGGCAATTACGTATGCGTCGTGAATCTCATTAGAATATGGCGAGCGGACTTCCTAACGAGAAGGTCCCCCGGGGCCCGCCCCGAAGTTATCCAATACCCTCCAAGTGTGAATTTGTGTTCTGTAACGTGTGATGAGATTATATCTGGTGATGGCCGGAGCGGCTGTAGTTAACTCGGGCGGGCACGGCGAGGTAGGGTGGCGCCTCAGGCTCCGGCACAGAGGCGAGTCGTCGCCAGTCCCGCCTCGTCTGGTTTGGCCGGCCGTGACTGGGGCCGTGTCATCGGCGGGTCGTGACCGGACAGCAACAGGGCTCCGACCCGGGGAGCCCGTGAACCAGGCCGCATCACGGCTCCTGTTGCGGCTCCTGAACCCAACGCCGGACGCTTCTCTCCGCCAGACGCTGTTGACGGATTTGCGGCTATCCTGCTGATTAGGACGAAAAACGGAACCGACGGAAAGTGTGACGTAAAATAAAGATTAAGAGTTTGTAAATAAAAAAAAAATGTTTGTAACCGTCTCCTGAGCGCACTTTTGCTTGCGGAAGTTAGAAAACGGATGGAAAGTGTATGCCCCATAACTAGGAAGTATTGAAAAAATGGCGACTTGTGAGCAGTCTCTTTATGCCTACTTCGAATGAAATACTAATGATGAACATCAAAACGAAGAACATATGGGCAGAGGGATTTGATCACAACATTGTGATGGTGAGCGGAAGACTAGGCGTTCACATTACTCGTAAATGTGATTTCTACATGTGTGATCTGTTCCTAAAAGCCTCCCAAAAAGGTTATCAGTGCCAAACAAATCCTCGTGATTTTTAGCGCATGACTTATGTATGCAGTTCAACCAGTTGCAAACCTTTGGTAATTAGTCACTGCCTGAATTGTTTACAATGACGGTTACTAATCTCGGACGTTATGTACAACGTTTCTGTTAACGCAAATTTTGTTTGAGAGGTCGCTAATGGTAACTGGCTGTTTAAAAGGACGTCGACACATTTTGTACATAAAACTCGCATTTAACACCGCACTGATGATTTGAAATACATGTCCTGGTTGGTACGTCTTGAATTTCGGTTGCACATGCTACGCTGTTTATGTAGTCCAGTGTACTGCCAAGCATGAAAGATAACTGAATGTGTGTCAGACTGTATGACACTGCCACTTTAACTTGATGGGCCTAGCAACTTAACTCTCAATAGCGACAGTTGTTTGGGCGTTAGAGTGGTCGCCAAAAATATGACGGGTTCCGTGATTTTCGACGGCGTTTTCCACCGAATCCGCGACAACTAACGATTTGCGACTTGAGAGGTCCCGACGCATCACGACCATGGCAGCTAAATGGATTGTAAGACAGCTGAAAAAGCTTTGCTTTAACTTTGTTCTCAGCATCACAGATCTGGAATATTGACACCAGTTTTTCCTAGAAATAACAACACCCCTCAAACCTCATAACTTCTCGTTTCACACCAAAATGCCTCCTGCTTCTCATCAGCTTCCTCCCCCTCCCCAAAAGTCCTCTCGTACACAACAACCCCACCACAGCCCAAACCATTTAAACTGACATTTTTTACATAATTTGAAAAATCCCCACTGTGTCGTGTTTTCTTTTTATTGCAGTTTTCCAAGGGTGGATTTGTTCCGGTCTTCTTCTGACCGGTCCTGTGACGTTGTTACAGGCCCTGCCGTCGGTAGCCGCCGCTGCACGTGCCGAGGGATCGCTTCAGCAAAGGTTGCACGAGATCACCACTCCTTTGTGAGGGTGACGGGCACTATAGCTGTCGTCTCTGGTGACAGTCGCCGGTCGTCTGCACGCCATCATCACCTGGAGACCTCCAGCTGCAGCCGCCGTCTGAGCCGGCGCCCACTAGTTGTCGGCGTTACCTCAGCGAACGGCCGGACACGGCGCCGGCCATGCCCACTGAAGTCCAGCCACTCCGTCTGACCTGGGGCCTGGTCACTCCGTCTGACCTGGGGCCCGGCCACTCTGGCCTGACCTGAGGCCCGGCCACTCCGTCTGACCTGGGGCCTGGTCACTCCGTCTGACCTGAGGCCCGGTCACGCCGTCTGGCACGAGGCCCGGCCACTCCGTCTGACCTGAGGCCTGGCCACTCCGTCTGACCTGAGGCCCGGCCACTCCGTCTGACATGAGGCCCCGCCACTCTGCCTGACCTAAGGCACGGTCACGCCATCCGAGGCCCGGTTACGCGGAGGCTGAATGGAGGCCTGAGGTAGTGATGGTGGAGACAGTGGTGCCGAATCCACCTGGTGCGTCTGTGCCCAGCTGTTTCAAGGATTGGGTATTACCCTTCCAGCCATGACAGAGGGCTGAATGCCGCATTTCTAGCTATGACAGAAAACTTCACGAGAAAAGGTTGAGAAGCAAGTGTAACATGTTTGTATACTTTGTATGCTGAGTTGAGCTTTGTCGCCAAGTATTAAAACAGAGATGCATGTGAACAAGAAACAAATTGTAGGTTTTACCTGTTGTCCATCTGTTTCACAACACTTGGTTAGTTTCACAAACATCAATCCACTGTTGGACAGCGTGGACAAATGCTCATTGTTGTACTGTTTGTTGCTATCTGCCTGTTTTTTAAGGCAGATATATTGCACTGGTTTCTGAAACGATTATAATCTATTAATGTGTATTATAATGTTGCTGTTTGCAAGAAACCTGCACTAGTACATAAAAATGTGTGCTGTCTTTGTCACAATGAATTCTGTCCCAGATGATCTGCCAACGAATAAACACAGTCTACATCTTTCTTTTTCTCTTATGGCAGAGGTTACAGAATACTAAGTTACTGATTGCTGTCTCAAAGCCGTTCTGACTGCAGGAACTATTTATGTTTCCTTTGGGTCCATTTCAGCCAGGCGCAAGAAGGCGAAAATCTTCAGGGAACTAGTGTAAGGCTGTGTAATGCGAAAACAAAATTGCATAAAAACCTTCAGCCATTCTTTTTAATTTCCCTGCACACAGAAAAACGCCGCAGAACAACTAAACGACGATATTCGTAAAGCAAGCAGAACGCATGCGAGGCTTGAAAAGATTAGCCACGGTGTCAGAGTTTTATGATAAGTTGTGGACTATCGACGAAAAACTTCCTTTTTACGGTTTATTTGCACAATACCACATCACATCATTGGCATCTAACCATCATATGGTCAACACAGGTGAACGTATATGCCACCCATCGATCTTTCGATTTTCTTCTTTCGCTAGGCCCACTTCCTCCTATGCTCCTCAGGAAAAACGATGGATTGCGGTTTTTTAATGAAAATTTAGCGACTGCGGAATATTTCGTATGTTACAATATGCCCTTCTTCGTCTTTCAGCTCTAACCATTTCCCATAATTCTTTTCTTTCATTCTGTTTTAGTTCTTTGCTGTGAGCTATTAGCTATTATGTTCACAACTGTCTGTTAAAACCTTCACAACGGATGTCATGTCGCGAGTCCCTTAATTTTTGTCACATGTATCGTTCAAACTGCACCAGGATTAAATTGTTAACTGGAAACGCCTTGGGACCGAAAAGTGTTCTTTCGATAACCCGAAACTATTAATCGGTCCAAGCGATCCATCCTACGCAAATTTTGTCCCAAACCGGCCTTATGTCCTTGCAAACACAAAAAATTTTTTTTATTTTTTTTTCAACCTCTGTACATTTTTCACACATTGTTCTGTTGTAGCGTCCCTAGTACACAAAACGTTTCGAGTCAGTCTATGTCTATAGACGGTTGTAGAACGAATCGTTCACTGTACTATTTGTAGCCTTGATGACGCGATACAATTCTTCGGAATTTCTTAAATAATACTTCAATCTTTTACTCTGCTTTGTTTAATTTCCCGGCTACGCTTTCCCACTTTCGTTTTCTCATTTGGTCTCGTTTTCTATGTGGCGACATAGATTTATTCGATATGGTTCCCAACACAAAATGTTCTTCACCAGATGTTACATTCAGGGGTGTTGATTCGTATTCTTTTGCAGAGGCAATGCTCCCTCCCCCCCCAATGTGGATCTAGGCCTCTGCAAAGGGGATCCCCCCCTATGTTTTCTGCTGGCCTTAACAAGGGGAACACAGTCTGGTATTTGGTAAATGATGACCAAAAATAAGAACTCATTTGGGGAGGTCAGGTTGTCAGGCACTAGGTTCAGTGTTCACTCCATCATTTACACAAAACGGTACCCTTGGTTACATTATGAGACTGCATGTACTTCTCGCCTTCCTGTAACCTGTCAAACGCTTGTTTTTTTCAACATAACTTCCCACACTGCCTGAATCACCTTTAGCATTTCATGGTAGGTCCAGAAATCTGTCCTAAGTCCTGTCTAAATGTCAGGATATTCAAGCTCAAGATCCAACCTCTGTCCCCCACCTTGTAATATTTCATTTGAATTTCCACTCTGTACATTCTCCTAATGAACATAGGTAAAGCCCCCTTTTTACAGAACGGTTGTTCTAAATCCTTTGTTTCATACGTTCCTTGTAAATTAGCGACGAAAACGAAAATGAAATCAGCAACGATGGCATATTTCGACGAAAACACGTTCCAAGGTCACAGAGCATGCATGGATCACGAGTCCGAGATCCGCTTTCATCTGAGGTCAAAGGGTCAAAGGCCAAGACCAAATGAAACATCCTTAAGGTATATAGTTACGTAATACTTACGTACCTTTTTACGAGTAGGTGGCGCCACCTTTCACTGAATGATGCGTATTATTAGATAAAGCACATAAAAGTCTAGGTGGGTCATCCGCCAACATTGACCTCAAGGTCAAAGGTCAAGGTCAAAACGAACGTTGAAAATTTACGTACCTTTTTACCAGAAGGAGGTGAGACCTACCACCACGTGATGAACACCAATGTTCATCACGTCAAAGAATAGGTGGGTCATCCGCCAAAACTGACCTCAAGGTTAAAGGTCAAGGTCAAAACGAGCGTTGAAAATTTACGTGCCTTTTTACCAAAGGGGAGTAACACCTACCGCTACGTCATGGGCACTAAAACATACAACACATACAAATCTTGGTGGGTTATCTGCTAAAATTCACCTCAACGTCAAAGGTCAAGGTCACAACGAGTGCTGAAAAGTTATGTATCTTTTTACGAGTAGGTGACGCCACATATCACTGAGTGATGCACACCAGTAGATAGAACACATGAAAGTCTAGGTGGGTCATCCGCCGAAATTGACCTCAATGTCAAAGGTCAAGGTCAAAACAAGCGTTGAAAATTTACGTATCTTTTTACGAGTAGGTGGCTCTACCTATTACTGAGTGACGTGCACCAACGGAGAGAGAAAGTCCAGGTGGCTTATCCTCCAAAATTGACCTCAATGTCAAAGTCAACGTTGAAAAATCATAAACCTTTTCACGAGTAGATGGCGCCAACTATCACTATGTGATGTAAACTGATAAAAAGAGCACAAGAAAGTCTATGTGAGTCATCCGCCGAAATTGAGTTCAGGATCACGTTGAAACTCACATTGAAAACTTACGTACCTTTTTGAGAGTAGGTGGCGCCACCTATTACTGAGTGATGCAAACCAATAGATAGAGCACATAAAAGTCTAGGTGCGTAATCCGCCGATGTCGACCTTTAGGTCAAAGGTCAAGGCCAAAACGAACGTTGAAAAATTACATACATTTTTATGAGTAGGTGGTGCCACTTATCACTAACTGATGAGCATCAGTGGATAGAGCACATAAAAGTCCATGTGGGCCATCCGCCGAAACTGACCCGAAGGTGAAAGGTCAAGGTCAAAGCGCACGTTGAACGTTTTCACGAGTAAGTGGCGCCACTGAGCACTAAGTGATGCACCCCAATAGAGAGAACACATAAAAGTCTAGGTGGGTCATCCGCCGAAGTTGACCCTAAGGTCAAAGGCCAAGGTCATAACAAGTGTTGAAAATATACGTACCTTTTACGAGTAGGGGGTGCCACCTACCGCCACGTGATGGACACCAATAGATACAACACATAAATATCTAGGTGGGTCATCCACCAACACTCACCTCAAGGTCATAGATCAAGATGAAAACGAGCGTTGAAAACTTCGTCTTAACGAGTAGGTGGTTTGGTGATAGATGACGCCACGTACTCGTAAGAAGGCATGTAATTTTTCAACGCTCATTTTGACCTTAGCCATTCACCTTGGGGTCATTTACTGCGGTTGACCCACCAAGATTTTAACATGCTATATCTATTGCGACCTATCTCTTAGTTTTAATAAATCTCACGTACTCGTCAAAAGGTACGTAAATTTCTAACGTTCGTTTTGGTTTTGACCTTTGACCTTGAGGTCGATTTCGGCGGATGACCCACCTAGACTTTTATGCGCTCTATCTAGTGGTTTGCATCACTTAGTGGCAGGTGGCACCACCTACTTGCAAAAAGGTACGTCATTTTTCAACAAGCATTTTGACCTCGACCCGTGACCTTGAGGTCAATGTCGGCGGATGGCCACCTAGACTTTTATGTGTTCTATCTATTGATGCGCATCACGTAGTGGTAGGTGGCGTCACTTGCTCGTAAAAAGGGACGTAGGTTTTAGCTAAGTACATACCTTTAGGATACTTTATTTGACGTTGACCTTTGACCTTCTGACCTTAGGTGAAAACCTAAGGTCGGATTCGTCATCCCTAGATGCTAAATAACCTTAACATGTGTTTTCGTCGAAATATGTTATCTTTGGTGATTTTGTTTTCGTCTTCGTTGCTAACTTCACGGGCATTCTATGCATTAACAATTTTTGATGACGTTCTGCTCTGGAGCTGTATCAAAACATTTTTGTAAAATTCGAAACATTTAGTCATGTTACCCACGTGGCAATATTACTTCAAGCCGTTTGTAAGCTTCCTGTAGTTAAATATAGTTTTTTGTTCAATTTTGTAACTTTTTAATTTAATTATTTAATTTATTTAAATTTTAGTAATGTAAGATAAATAAAATGAATCAAGAATAAAATAGAAATGCGAAAATGGAACAAGAATGAGTAAAGATGTTTAATAAAAGTTAATTTTAATTTAATTTAATTTAATTTAATTCAATCTTTTTTAAATTCCTATAGCCAATGATCCCTGCCTGCATGCATCTTGGTTTTTGCCAACTCATGATTATGTCTGTAAATTCTGACTCACATTACCAAGCGGCAAAAACATTACTCAATTGCCACACCAGCAAGGGACATTCTTGAACCGCACCTTTCAATAGCCATCCTGACGTAAATTGGACTACACAGGGAAATATTAAACTAATATGAAAGCGTCATCTTTTACCATGTTGCCGTCCCAGGCTGGTTGCTATTCTGCAAAAAGAGGACGCATAAACTGCCTGTTTACAAGTGAACTGCAGACGCTTAGATGCGCTCGACATCAGTAGCCCGTGATGCTTGTGGTCTGATGTTTTGCCTTGTTGGATGTCACCACCACCATTTTCCTGCTGCGTGCTCTCTGTGGGTCTGTTTGTCGCCACCAGCTGCGCTTGCACGGCGCAGAAGCCAGCAGACAGCTCTCTGACGAGGCGCGCTCTGTCGTTGGCGGCGCAGCCCGGTTCGGGACTATCATAAATGAGAAATGTGGGACGTCATTTCACCATACCCAGGGGCAATCTGAATCTGATGCTAACTGGCGACAGCCATTCACTCGTCCGATTTAATTTGGGTTTAGGCTAAGCCTATTTTGCGTATGAAAGCCGGACTGAGCAACGCAGTTACAACAGAGAAAGGAGAGAGAAGAGGCTTGGTTGGGCTGGGAATCAGGAGACACGAATTTGTTGCATTCAGACCAAAGAGCAGCCAGCGGCACGTGACTTCCGAATGGTCGGCTCCACAGCGACGTCCGGACGCGAAATTCTGACACTGACGACAACTACAGACGGAAGAGAACCGATGTAGATGGATGAAATAAATCGCGTCCACAAACGTTCGGCCCTTCTTGTATGAGGATCTTGTCTGAAGTCTCACTTGCATTACCGTCAGGCTGTTCTGTTAAGTTCGGCTAAATTTAAATGAAATAAGTTATAAAACTGGGTATTTTATCGATACCCCTGGTTTTAGTGCAATGAAGTGGGGTATGTTACGCATGCATTGATGGGCAAATAAATTCATACGGTCTCATGTTAGAACACACGAACATTGGGGGTGAAGATGCCTCGATGTCGAAGATTAGTACAAACACCTCTAACGCCCATGTGTAATTCATATAAACCAGTTGGAAAGGCACGATATAAGAGTGGAGAACGAAACACCGAAGGGTTGCACAGAACGCTCAGAGGGCTAGGCTATGAGCGTTCCAGAGAGCGTTGGAGAGCGCAACTCAGCCAGGTCGGACCACGCCGTGTACGTAGTGTCACGGTGTTCCGCCACCGGCCGGCTGAGTGGCTGTCTGTGGCGTGGCTGAGACAGCGCCACTAATGGGGTCATCTGGCGGCGGCCGACCGTTCCACTCAGTCGTCACGGCACGGCGCTATGGCTGGGAGCGGTCAGTGTCTGCCACCGAGCCGCTGAAAACCGCGCACTGGCACCGGCCGCCGGCCACGGAGCGGCCCGTCACCAGGGCGGACCACCGGAACCAGTCGCTCGGACCAGTGACCTGGTCAGACCACCTGAACCACTCACTCGGGACAGTCACCTGATCAAACCATCCGAAACCAATCGCCCGAACCAGCCCCCTGCTGCAGTCGCCCACACCGTCTCAAATTAACTGGTCCAGTCACGAAGAGATTGTGACTGGGACGAACCTCCCCGTGATTGGACCGGACATCTCGTGATTGGACGGGGCCTCCCCGTGACTGGACTTGGCCTCCCCGTGACTGGACCGGGCTTTCTCGTGACTGCACGAGACATTTTCGTGACTGACCCGGACCTCTCCATGATTGAACCGGACCTCTCCGTGGCTGAACCGGACCTCTCCGTGATTGGACCGGACCTCCCGTGACTGGAACAGATCTTCCCGTGACTGGGCTGGACCTCTCTGATTGGACGGGGCCTCCCCGTGAATGGACCAGACCTCTCCGTAACTGGACTGGACCTATACATAACGCAGAGGACAGGCAATCAGTTATGAACGGGCCATGAACTTTGTGTAACTGCCTACCCAAAGCTCCTATCATGGAAAGAATGTAAAATAAGCCAATTAGAAAGTGCAATAGGTAAACATTTCATATGCCATTTGGAACAATTTCTGCTTTATTAAGGTGGAATGGTCCACCTTACGTTGCGCTTAAAGGGCTGAAACCGTAACTGCGGAACTACAAAAGTTACCAAAAATGTCACCGTCGCAGTCAGAGCGCTGCAGGCTGCACAACGGCACAGAGAAGAAAAATGACGACGAAGGAAAGATGAAATAATATGTTAGTTCTCTCGGGTACGGAAGAGGGGGTTTGCGCAAACCAGATATATATATATATATATATATATATATATATATGTCATTCCATGCCAACTCAATCGGTCGAGTACACGCCACCATCCCAGATTTTCATGAAACGATGTGCACGGGGTTGTCTCATGCCCTGATCACGATTCCGATGTTTATAGACTTATCTGATCTACCATTCGTCGAAGGAGTGTCGATTTATATTCTTCTGAGAGGGCCCTGGCCAGCCCAATGTAGATTTGGGCCCACCCAATGTTGGTTTGGGCCCACCCAATATTTTCTGCCGGTTTTGAAGAGAAATGAGTAATAGTAGCGAAAAATCGGCCGCAACAGATAAGAGACAGACAGAAACTAAAGAATAAAATCTAACGCAATGTACCTATCTATATTTCTATATATATACATATAGATTACATATATATGCAATATAATACATATATACACAAACATAAATATACATGGGGAAAGCGCCGTTTTTTGTTTGATAAATAGTAACAAAAAACTCATAAATTCCCGTTGGTCAAAAATAAATGGGCTAGATCCGCTGAGAAATCCACAGCTGGGGAAGATTACGTTGTCGGCCCTCGGCTCGCCCCCCAATCGTTTGCAGAAATCGAAGCCTCTGATTCGCCATATTTTGACGGCACTGCATGCTGTGCCATCAAAATATGACGTCACAGCATGCAGTGCACCTTAACCCGCGCAATGAAAAAGGGGTTTCACGCTAACCGGCACTGGAAGGGAGGGCACAAAAGTGCCCCCCTCCTATCTCGGAAACGGTACAAGCTAGAGCCATGGAATTTTGTGGACAGGGTGCAGTACAACGATTTACATGGCGTGCGATTTTTATGACCCTAGGTCAATATCTTCAAAGTCAGATGGGGTCGAAAAGGTCAACTTTGGACACTTCTCGGCCCGTACAGACCATTCCGTACGACTTTTCGAACGAAACAGGAAAAGGGTGTTTGTCTGGGCGTTAAAACGTGGAATACGACAATTTCCATTCATTTGACGTCTTCACTGAAAGTTTCGGGTCGAGGTCATGTCAGGTCACTGACCTATGGCGTCATTTTTTCCATCTTTTGCAGATGAGATTTCGAACAACACGGGATAGCTTGAGTGTAAAAAAGGGCGCTACACGCATCTTTTGGCGTATTTTCAGTGAAGGTAGCCAACATCGGTACATTTGATCAGTTCCAGTGTTTATATTTACGTACGTATATATATATATATATATATATGTATATATACATACATGTGTCAATGTGCAAATGTATTTTTAGTAGGGTCTTTGAATGCAATTTCATACAAATCGACATACTGCAAAAGCTAATCTGGACCAGGTCACAAAATAGCTGCACTTGACCTTTGATGACCTTCACCTGCACTAACCCTGGCATATATAAGCTTATCCATGTGCGCACACGTGTTTTTATTACGGTCTTTGAATGCATATTTCCTACAAATTGGCATGTCGCAAAGCAAATCAAGGCCAGGTCACAAGATATTTGACCTTGAACTTTGATGACCTTGACCTACACTAACCCTGGTATATGTAAGCGTATCAGTGTACGTACACGTGTTTTTATTGGGGTCTATTGAATGCACATTTTATACAAAGCGACATGTTGCAAAGCAAATCTGGATCAAGTCACAAGCTGGTTGACCTTGGCCTTTGATGACCTTGACCCTTATTGCTCCTGGCTTTGATCTTGGTACATTCATCACGTATGCCCGAATGATGTTGGCTGATTATGGTCAAAAGGTAATCTTAGGTAGAACGCTATTCCTTTCACAAAGTTCCCATTTGTCAGCGACAATTGTTGTTTTCGTTATGTTTGCCTGACTTCAAATGCTTGAAACGTCAAAAATTTCCTGCCGATTTTCGGTTTTTCTGCGTCAGTCGACGAGTTATTCAATTGCCATAAATGTCACAAAGAAGCAGTAAATAGCTCCTATCCGTTCTAGAGATTTTTCAAGAAAAACAGGTGAGGGGCACAAAAGACCCCCCTTCCTCTGCGCGTGTTAAAATGCATTATATCTCAGGCGCCAGTGCAGATTTTATAGATATAAAAACAAAGTTATTTAGACGAAATATCGCGTTTTAAGCTGTTTGTGGGACAACAAATCTGGGAAAATAATCCAGTCCTATTTTACACAATTGAAATAATCAACTGTAATTCATAAAACATAGTGTCAATTAACTTCTCTAGACCTCGATATTTGTAATCAACATACGATTCTACTCTGGAATAATTGATAAGTAAGGTGGAACATTGGTAGTAACATGGTGTGAAAAAGCCCTGAAGCCGGCCGTGTCGAGCTTTGAGGGCGATGGCCTGCGTCGTCGGCGTCCGCTCTGCGGCCGGGCTGATTACTTATCGCGTCCACCAGATGGCTGCTCTGTGAAGAGGGTCAGACACCAATAACGAACACAGTTGCAGTTCTCTTGTGTTGCATGCATTTCGGGAAATATTTGATTGTGCCCTATTTTACAGATGCAGGCAACAGGTGCAGACTTCGTCATAGGTCGTCGTCGTACATCTGACTCAGCATGTTTTAAACTGTACAGATATTTCACGAGCGAGACATCCGCGGGCTTTGTCCGGGGAATAAAGATGTGATTGTGAGGGGTCAAGACGGCGAAAAACATTGCAGTCAAAAACGATTGCTTCTGCGTAATCTCGTAATCTCGTAAAAGAAGTATGCCAACAACATGAAGAAAAACAACAGCAACAATATAGGATTTTCAACATTCGCTAGCTTGAGTCTTCCGTGTTGTGTAGTGGGTGGTTCTGACGGCACATATTCCGTTTGTTGGTATGTTTACCATCAAAGTCCAAAACTCACGATAAGAGCAATAATACCGATCTAACAACAACTGACTGCATGATAAAAACCGTGTACACTTCATACCTCGAACATTGCATGCTAGGAAAATGCGACAGATGCCCCGGCGAATCTGCTCTAAGGCCATATTTGTCATATATGGAACAGCCATATGAAGTAGATGAGATAGAATACATGTCGTGGGTGAGCACTGACAGGATTACTTTAGCATCAATGCGTCGAAGAATGGAGGAGTTCCTCGACGCTCAAATAAATTCCATTGTTAAACTGCGTGGCCATCAGTACATTTACGGGTGCAAAATAACTCCCTGAGGGACTTGGAAACAGATTTCTCTCCAGCTGAAGCAACAGAAAATGGGAAATATTCGCCGAATTACTCATTTGTAGTGCAAGACGAAGTCCAGAGTGTGTGTGTGTGTGTGTGTGTTTGTGTGTGCGTGCGTGCGTGCGTGTGTTCGTGTGTGCGTGTGTGTGTGCGTGTTGTGTGTGTGTGTGTGAGCGTGTAAAAGATAGCAGTTATTGCGCGGTTTGTGTGATAAGTGATAGCACTCAACACAATAATGAATCCGCACGGGCATTCCAGACAGACAACTAATCGCCTGAAATTCAAAATTTAAGGCATCATGAAAATCCACTATCTCGCTCACGGCTACACTGAGCAACACACAAGCAAATGCAACATTCCAAACATGTGTTTACACCTGGAAAATTCCGGCCTAGATTGTGAGTGGCATTTCTTTGCCTGTTGTCACGAAAAAGGTCCGTGTGCCGGAAGCGACGGGACTGTCAAACGTCTGACAGCGCGTGCCAGCCTACAGCGACCAAGGAGCGAACAAATATGTATGCCTCAGGCCATGTTCAATTCCTGCATAGCCCGGTTATGCAGGAATTGAATATGTATAATCATCTCGTACCGTGGCACGGTACGAGATGATTGTGCATCTATAACTGCCCTGATATTGAAATATTTGTATTGCTATATTTCCAAACAATTCATTATCCCTTAAAATACATTATTATTTGAAAACTATATCAGACAGGTGCCAACATGTTTGGCATGCAGTCAGATACTTTATGTACCATTTAGCGGTACATGCAACCTTTTGATTTCCAAGGTTTTCAATAAGGTTTCCGATTTCTCATACGTCAAGGCATAGAAAACGTTTATTCTGATGCAAACCAAATCGTCAATTTAAGCGCAAGCTAATAAAAACAGGTATATTGTCATTCTGTGCTCAAGAATCGACTTCATCTATAAGACACAGGCAGATATCATAGAGACGGTAAGTAACATCAAAAGTTTGCGGTCCATCAAGGGCACCAGGGGGTTTCACACATTCAGCTGGAGAGACTCGACCAGAGTAGCTGAGCATGAGACACCATTGACTGCATTATGTAAGACATTTAAGACATGCTGGATCGGATGTACCAACGACAACCGGTGTCGAGATGCGCACCTTTTGCCCGTGTCTGTGGTATATGGCACATTCCAAAATTTTGTCAACTACAGGCAACACAAATGAAGTGTAACTGTGTTCGTTATTCTTATTTGGCCCTCTTCACAGAATAACCATCTAGTGGACGTAATCAGTAGCCAGCCTGGCCGCAGAGCGGGCGCCGACGACGCAGGCCACCGCCCGCAAACCTTGACACGGCCGGGCATGAGACAACCTCGTATGCACCATTTTATCAAATTCTTAGTTGGTGGTGTACAGTTGTACCTTTCACCGGTTCATTTGGCATTGAATGGCCTATATATATATAAGTTGCTCTTTGATGAAATCTCTGAGCTATCTGAAACTTTGTGTTCCTGAGCATGCAGCTTGTTTACGTATTGCCTGAAAAACTGAGGTCAATCCTTTTCCAGGTCCCTTACGTATGACTACTTTCTCGAGGGCATGCATGGAGAAATCATAAAAATACGACAGTTGTCGTATAGTAGACGTGTTTGTGGTTTCCTATACTCACGCTTAGATTTATAAATGGATGTCACCGACGGTGTCAGTGATCCCTGCGCTTGGGTCCTTCCGTAGGTCAAGGCCATCTTAGGTCGGAATAGTAAACTGAGGTCAGTGACGTTTTTGCACCTATTTTGACCTCGGAGGATGGTGCAGTAATAGGAAATGCTTCTTTTCGTTGTGATAGTTTTGGTCCATGCTCATTGACAGAAGTCGTTCCCGAGCCATTAAGAAATTCTGTACAGGGTACGCTGTACAGGACTCCATGGAAACCAGAATCTGCTCACATGACCTAATTTTAAATCGCCTGTAAAGTCAGTGTGTGATTTAAGATAGTCAAATGCGGTATCGCCGTGTACTCAAAGAACACAGCAACAGGCTCGTTGGTCTTACGCGTCCTGTTTGGAAAGGTCTGGTGGGTCGTGCCCACCCCTCCTCTGTGCTTTCAAAGGCGGCCAAATGGCGAATGTCGGTGAGGGTTGAAGCTGGTGCACCAAGATGACAGGAAATGATGTCTTTCTCTCGCGGTGATGAACGACTGTAAGAAGGATATGCGAACAATGTCAGTTGGCTTCAGGCCCTCTTTTGTTCTTTTTCAGTTAGTCTATTCGCAGTTACATTTTAGGTCAACTGTCGACTTAAATTCCACTGATGTCCTCTCCCCTTCTCCAGTGCCCCTGACTGCAGCAGAACGTTTTGAGCTGATGTTTATGAACTTCGACAGCTCGAAGGTAACCCACGCCAGGTTCGGCCGGAACAGGTTGCTAGGTCTGTCTGTAGAATGCTGGTCTGTGTTGGAACCCAGAATCACAGCAGCGGAGGCAGCAACTCCGGGAAACACTGGCAGGTAATCACATCAGCACCACAAAGGTCAAACATGCATTTCTACTATATTCCATTTCACTTTTTTCTTGCCAAATGGTGATAGATTTCGACGTAGAGCACGAGTCATGAGTCAGGAATGTCTCTTCCGTTCCGTTGCCACTCGCGCTGCTACCGGTCGACGCTCGTTTGCATATCAGACGTCTTCATTGTAGTCAGCTACTGGGGACACTCTCAATCCATCAACTCTAGGTGTACGCTGCGACACGTATGCTGTACGGTTGTATTTGCGCATTTGAGTGTTTGCGTGCGTATTTGCGGATAGCACTGCTTCTTTTATCTTTCCTGACTGGCGAAAAAATCCTGTGAAATGTCTAATGATGTGCAATGTCAAAAGTTTTTCAAGTGAGTGTTTCCTCAATCATGCTTTTGGACGAGTAACTGTTGTTTGGAAAAGCCATCAATCCCGAAAGGTAGAATTATTACAGAAATATGAAACTGTATGTATACAGTATGAAAATAAATATTAAATCCAAAAGACGCAGAAGTATTCATGGCTCGCTTTGGCCTGCTGGTCATGACGCAAGACTCACTCGACCCACAGCTTGGATTGTACCGAAAGTTCGATCGCCTATCCCGACAAATAAGATTAGTGAATACTGATTAATATGTCGGATGCATTACAACACCTGTGAATAGCAGTGTCAATGCCCAGTTTACCATTTACTGCTGAAAAACCGAACATCGTTAGTCGCCATGAACAACAACTAAATAAAGGAAACAGTTCTGAAGGTGGATGATGCAGTATAAAAATGCAAACCGTGGTTTAGAATTCGTAAGTTTCACGGGTACGTACACTGCATTGGCCAGACCTCCATAGCCCTGTTAACCGGGTAGTGGAGCCGCATCAGCCGCATCGCTGATTCAATGCATCCCAGCAATGTACGGATTCAGCCGGATGCTGGACTGCGCCACTCCCCACTATCTTCGATACGGGCAATGTATTCGGTCAGAAAAAATACATATTTTTGGAAAACGACAGCGCTGGATTAGCCGGGGTTGTTGCTTTCCGCCTGGTACAACGCAGCGTATGGTCGAGGTAAACTCTTGAGGTTTTCCGAAGTATGTTAAGGGTTTTTAAACCTTTTGTTACACATCTTTTTGTGAGTAATCAGTAAATATTTCCACACTCGATTTTCTTAAGATTCTATTACTTTTCGCCACACGGATGTAGGCAGTCGAGTGCTGATAACTTTTACACCATTTTTGTGTCTGATGGACATATTCCTATTTCCGCCGCTATCGGAAGATCCTTATTGCGCTAGAATGGCGCCATTAAGGCATGGTGGCGTAAAAAGGGCATTAGATCATGGTCACTGTTCAGAAGTAATAATGATGAGTGCGTGTGCTTTGGTCAACTCATGCGTAGTGTGTGGGTGGAGGAACACAATCTAATCCGTCCCTCCCCGTTCAAAAGCGGATATGGGGGGAGGCGCGGTGGCCGTCTCACCAAAACGTCGTTGTGGAGAAACTAATGTACGAAGATGTGATGTCCACCCGAGGCCTGCCTTTTTATCAGTGCTGCATATCTGCCCACAGTCCTTTCCATTCCTTCACAAAACTATATTATTCGCCAGATTAAACCATGAAGAAACCAGCCTTTAGGTTACCAGACCTCGATGAGGCGAAAAAGGTGGCACATGGCATGTTGGATAACGCAGCAGCATATGGGTTCAGATGGGTCGATCAATGACACTGATTTGGGATAAATAGTTGGGATGGGTAAGCTGCTTATTATTCAGCCATTTCATTTAAACACTGGATGTGGAACATTCCGGGCCTTTGGTAAACATGCCACTGATTTGGAAATATGTCGGTTGATCGGAGCGAAGTCAGTCCAGGACATTACAGCCCGAGTATGGTGCCGAGGGGCAAAATTGTATTTCGTGTCAACCTCTGCTGAACGATTAACCCCTTCCCGGCAGGGGGACTGAATTCACCCCCCCCCCTCTTGAGTTTTTTGCTTTCAGCCAATTCCAGACTTTTTGACGCTGCTTCACGAAACTTGGTGACTTTTCCTAGACATTTTTTTCTAAGCACTGTGACAAAATTTCGAAATTCTATTTTGCTCAGAGGCAGAGCCAGGCAACGTTCGTTTTCGGGAGACATCTCAGGCCATTTTTGGCCCTGTTGAAGGTAAAAGTAAAATGGCTGCTAAAAATAGCGTTTTTAAGATAGAACTTAAAACTTTACATGGATCCATAGCTAAATAGCTTGGCAACGTTCAAATACAGTTTTGTTCGTCTGAGGTCACTTTACAAGGCAAGGTCAAGGACAAAAGTCAAAATTTTGTTTGCAGGTAATAATTTCGATGCTATTTTGTTAAAATGCCAAATCCGGAGTACCCATGACGTAGAAGGCTGCCATCTACTTGTGTATCAAGTTTCAGCTTGATATCAGGTCGGGTCACGGAGCTATGACTTAAAATGTCATTGCGCGTAACCTATATCACAAAAGCCGTAACACGGAATTTTTTAAATAGAGTGAATTCAAATGATTGGAAACGTTTACAGACAATACTAAATGCACACTAGATCATTCCCAGTGACCCCAAGGTCACTGGAGGCCATTTAAGGTCGGAGGTCATAAGTTGATCTGAAGAGCATGTGACCATGACAGTTCCCCTTTTTCATGCTCCTGGCGCCGCCTATGCTAGCATTATACAGACATTGTACGATTTCTACCTGTTTAACATAGAATGACTAGCAGAAGCCAAAACACCCATGTGTTTGAAGCTAAAAAAGTGCCAGAAGCCAGAAAAGTGTTTTACCGTTTTTGTTCAGGCAGTTTTTGAAAACCTAATCCTCCTATTTTTAAAACCCTGTGAACGCCTAGGAATTTCCTCAAAATTTCGATATGTGTGCCAATGGTAAAAGTCCCGTCAATAATCTCTCAATTCATGCCAATTTCATCGAAATCGGTTAATAAACAACAGAGTTATAAGAAGTAAAAAACTACCCCCCCCCTATTTTGATATTTCTGTCCCTTTGTATCCACCCCTTTCAAAATTTTGGGAAGGTTTTTTCTTTTAATTTAGTTTACGTCATGGCAAATCGATTGCCGTTATTGCGATGAAATCGGATGAGCAGTTCTCGAGATCTCAGGGGGCCGAATCTGCCCACCCCGCCCCTGCCGGGAATCGGCCATATCGTGTAGCCCTCCGGAATAGGGTTAAGCTTGCTTTTCAACCGAGCTACGAAGGGCTTTCCGAAATGGCATCTTTCCACTTTCCTTTTACCGGTCTACCCTATTTTGTCCGTATAAAGCTATCCTTACCTTCCTCCTGTATTATTTTGTACGTCATCACATCTAACTGATATGTATCTTTTGCTCAGTCCAGACTTACCTTTCCCCCTTTGGTCCTGGTCAAATCCTTCCCATGTAATGGCCTTCTCAGGATTCCTAGAATTACGTCAAGGGATCACGTCTTCAGAAGAATCCGAAACAAGCCTGGGAACTCCCAAAACCTCAAAAAGCGGGAGCGGCCATTTTTACGTCTCCCGAATTTCAGCCGCACCTTGCCGACTACGTTATACAGATGACTGAGCGATTTTATGAAATGTCACTCAAGAAGATTCAGTGGATGACACACGGGCTGGCGATGTTAAGGGCATACGCCATAGTTTCAAGGATGGGCTGGTGGGCATAAAGTGGTTGCGGGGAGTCAGGAAGCGGCCCCCGAAGGTATCACTGCCAAAACCGGAACAGACGATTTTTTAACTCCTGGTCAGGAAGGATGTTGTCCGTGCATTTTATGACCTTCTTCAGCAGGTGGGGGATAAACATTACTCTCATCCATCGCTTGTTTACAGTGTCGATGAAACCAAAAGCACAACGGCCCCAAACGCTCCGAATGTCATGTTGACATGCTGGGACGATCTCTTCAGCCGGGTGGAGTGCCAGTTTCACGAGCACGCACTGTATGTCGGCTTCAGAGGTTCATCTCCCGTCGCAAATAATATTTCCTAGGGAAAGGCTGCATCCGGGTCTAGAACGAAGTGGTGCGCCAGACTCTGTCTTTGCCCAGCTTGGTAACGGCCTGGCGACGCGCAATACATTCTTAGAATGGCTCGAGCATTTCCAGTGTCTTTCAGGAGCACGTCAAGGTCATGATGTGCTATTCATCCTTGATGATCACACGTCACATATATCGCTGCCGATTTGGAGCTTCGTGCGTGAGCACCACATTCACATGGTGACCATCCCTCCCCACACATCGCATCGGCTGCAACCGTTAGATGTGGCCTTCAGCGCGTACCAGGCAGATCTCCATGATATTTCACCAGTGGCTGCGCAGTCACCAAGGTCAAAGATCATGTTGTACTGGTTAATGGCTGAAGTCACCGAATGGCGTTCTTGAACGTCGCAACAGCGGAAAAAGCTGCCTCCAGGGTCACAGGCCCCGTTCCACAACCCATTCACCGAAGACGACTCCCAGCACGGGAGAACATCTGGATTCCTCGCGATGATACGCATATGACTGCTGACAACTGACAGGCCACGACAGATAATGAAGAGGGGGATGATGCGATGAACCTGACAGCTGGTGGGTACGGGGCCGACCGGGGGCTGCCGCGCCCGCTCGTGACCCATCAGAAGTGATCATGGATCGTGAGTGTGCCCCGCAGACCGAGATCGAAGGAACATTACGTGGGGCCGAAGAAGGAGATCCGGCATCAGATGAACTGGCCGACAAGGAGATTACTGGGGCAAATACCCAAACACTAGTAGAGGGTACGTCAGGTGACCAACGAACGCCGAATGGCTCGGACCTTGAAAAGCTGTCCATGATACCGAATCCGACCGCCACAGAAAAAAGCGTTGAAGTCGATTCCAAAAAGCCCAGCTGCTGTCAGGAGCTCCAGATAAGGAGAAATTGGTGAAAAAACGTCCGTGAATGCGAAACCTAAAGCTAATTCATGCGAAAGGGAAGCAGATAAGCCCTGACGCAGAAGCGAAGAGTTGCTGCTCCACGGGGGATATCGATATCATGTGTGGTGAGAGGGTGGTAGGACAGGAGGTGTGCTACAGTGTGTGAAGTGCAATGGCTAGTCTAACAGCGCCTGTGCAGACGGCTTGTCATCAACAGGGTACGTGTGCGACTCCTGTCGGTAAGTTTACGAAAAAACAATGATTTCAATCAGCGACGAGTTGTGCAGCTGTTTGGTAGTGATCCGCAACAAAGATTCATGAATATTCATGTATCGCCAGGGACGAAATCAACTTGAGGAGTGTGCGACGAAAGAGAGACAGAAAGCGAGCGTGATCGAAGAGGGAGAGAGAGGGACGGGAGATGAGATAGTGATGTGTGTTCAGACCACCAGCAATACCGGGAAACTAGCAGCAAAGCAAAAGCAAAGCAAAAATTGAACAAGTTGAAGGCTTTTCTGTGTCACTTACAGATATGCGGACAAACAGGTATGTGGCACGGTTGGGATCGCATGTAAGCGTATGTAGGGCAGGGGGTGCGCTTTTTGCGCCTTTTTGAGGCCCTTACGAGAAAATCAATAACAACTATTTCAAGTCCAATATAACATAGGTGCTGATAGAATAACGTAGAAAAATGATCAGAGGAGGTATCTTCGAATAGTTTATTATCATAGCCCCAATAGATTCTTAGCTATATCGTTTCTCCATTATGATGGGGCAATACGGGCACATCACATTCCCCTACATCACATTTCATGAAAATATTCATCAAAAATAGCCTTCAACAATCGCTCCCATCCTTGCCAACCAGCCTTCCCACAGCATCTTTTAAACTTTACGATAATGAAACCTCCCGTCTCGCAGCGACACCCCGCCGACACAAGGGCGGGGCATAATGAATGACTCGCCCCTGAGGAGGTATGAATTGGCTTCGCCATTTCACACATCCTCAACAAAACAAAATGGGGCAGCACTTTTGCGTGCCGGTCCAGATACCAATGCAAAAATTGTCACTTAATATCAGACAATTTTTGAGCAGTGTGCATCACATGAGCCAGCTACTCGTGAAACGTAAAAAGGCTTTAGTTGCTCCTACCCGTGAGATGATGACTCTATTGCGGCACTGGATATGGTCTGCTTACCAGTCTCCACCCACGCATAGGATTACTGCACACTCGAATGTGGAGGAGTCAGAATCGCCAAATTCAACTTTCGATCCAAGCAAGACACAGAGATGGGGCCAAAACCATCGTACTGCTCGTTCTTTTTAGTTTTGCAAAACTTCAATGCTAGGCACTAGTCCAAATGGATTAATTCGCTTTCTAGGCCAGGCCAAACAAGGCCGTGTCAGATCCTGCTGAAATCACTAGCAGTGCGCGGCGCGCCTGCTCGGAGTCTCTTCGTCGGCCAACGTCCGCTGCGCACCTCCTGCTTGCTGCGGCAGCGGGCGGCCGGCCGACGCGTGCCGAGCGGCAGCCATCGCTCGCCGCCGGCGGGTCGTGTCGGACGAGGCGGCGCGGTCCGGCCGGCCGACTCTGACGGCCGGAACAAACGGCGGGCAGTCCGCTGCGGTCCGCAGTCGGCGGGGGTGCGGTAAACCGCGCCGACCCGGTGCTCGCCGCCGCTGAGGGACGGACATATGGGTCCACCCCCGGTCAACAGGGGGGCCGGCGGCCAGCCAGGGGGTCCTCACTGGCCATGGCATCGGACATCGTCTAACGAGCCTGTGTCCCTGGCGTGCTCGGCTGGCGCAGAGTAAACACTATCTGGTTCAGAAGATGTCCGGCAGATGATAACAGGTGATTTTTTGATGTTTCCCGGCCCGTATTGACGTACACTGAGATCCATTTTGGGTCTCATCTGCGGCCCTATTGAAAACGACATCTCCCGCTGCATCCCTCGCTGTTTTCACTGCCTGCTTCGAGTACACCCAAGCTTGATTATAAAAAAACGGATTTCCATATTTTGCACTGACCCTTCGAAATGGTACGCTTCCGTCTTTTGCTTTGACTTGCCAGGTTCTGTCATTTGTCTTCCAGAGTCCATACAACTTGTGGGTGCCGCTCTGGATCGGACTCTCGTTGAACCGTAATACTGGCTGGATCACGTGCGAGCCACCTTTACCTCGCTGCTGCGTTTTCGCCGCCATTCTACATTGCCGGCTCTAAAACGTAACATAACGCCTCCTTTGTCACATATGTGGAATTCAGTATGCGACAAACCTGGACATGAACTGAGGGAAAACTGCTTACTTCGCTCCAGGATTGGTGACTAGATTCAAACTAAGTTGATTTATCACGCCGCAGTTAGGAGTTCTGAGCTATCCGGATACAATGGATACTCTGTACACCCGCGACGCCATCAGTGTTAATAGAACGACGTCGAACAGGGACACCCTTAGCCACCCGATTTATATTTGTGTGAGTGCAAATGTTTTTGTTAGAGGTAAGGTCTTATACAGTATTTGGGATTCAACACCATTATTGCTGCCTGTCCTTGAGCTGTTGTTCGGTTACCAGCCCGCTGAGAGCCAGAACCAGCGCCACTTTGAGACGTGGTCAGTTGCAACCACTTATGCAGAACCCTTGTTTCTCCAGCCTTTTGTGCACCTTGAATTCTGTTCCGTATTTTGCCGCCGTTCGCCTACACTAGATTAATTCTTTTGTCACCCACAGTGATGTACGCGGCGTTTGACACGACGCCATTTGAAAAAAATCTGCTAGCATGTTACGAAGTATATGAAACAAACTAACACCTTCGTTAGTCATCTACATCCTAGCGACTGGACCCAATCTATACTAACAATGAACGACGCAGTGTCTGCTTATTTGGCAACCTCTGCACAGAATTTACTGAAGAAACTGGGAAAGACAGCCGTCTTTAACAGCTTGAGCATAGCATAATCACTGGTATTTCCGTCATGTTTTCTCACTGTAAAACTCGCCCTAATCAGCCTGTAACATCTCCGACACAGCATTGCAACGCTGCATCGTTCCCATGTCATGATACGGAGAAGTATCTGATATGCATTTTGTGCTTTTCTAGTGACTCCATCAGTTCATCTCGGATCAGCGTCAGAACACGACCGCAGAACGCCGCATGATAAACGTGATAAATATCCGGTCGGCCCGGCCCGGGCTGCAGATGAATATCGCAGATGACACTCGTTTAAAGGGATGGCCAGACGCCAGTGTTCAGAGCAGCCGCACAGCGGCGGACTCTCCGTGGCCGTTTAGCGGGCCGGACCGGACGTGTCGGCCATTCATTCCGACCGCCGCCCGGCGACGCCGAGAAATGGCGGCGTCTGCGAGTCGGCGGCGACGCACGTGGCGCGGCGGCCGCGGCCGCGCGGCCCTGGCCGACAGGCGTAATCTGGCCGGCGGGGATCGAACTCGGTCAGAGCGCCGCCGCCGGCCGCCCCGTCCCGCATTCCAACGAGCCGCGGCCGCCGCCCGCTCGCCCCGGGCCCCACTGACAGGTGACGAAGTGCGGCGCGAGGCCCACCTACGTGCACGAGCTGACAACGCGCGCCGCCGCCCCCGCGTCAGAGGGCGGCCGCAGGACGGGCCGGCGCGGCGGCGGCCGGCTTCCCTCGGTCTGCCGGCGCCAGAGGCCCGACAGACGCCGCGCAGCTGCCGTCCAGACCTATGGAGACGGGCGTCAGCGGCGGCCGCCGTCTCCCCGGCTCCGGCGTCACCGCGCGATCGGCCCCGGTCCCGGGCTGGTGCGCCATCCTCGCCGCCGTCCGACCCAGATCCCGGGCTGGTGCGCCACCCTCGTCACCGTCCGGCCCAGATCCCGGGCTGGTGCGCCATCCTCGTCACCGTCCGACCCAGATCCCGGGCTGGGGCGCCATCCTCGTCACCGTCCGGCCCAGATCCCGGGCTGGTGCGCCACCCTCGTCACCGACCGGCGCAGGTTCCGGACCGGGGCACCATTCCCTGCCAACCCTGCCAACAGTCCTAGGTAGGTGCTGAAGCTTTTTCTGATGACTCCGTGTGAGCGCGTTAGAAGCGTCCTCCTCTCCTTCCGGCTTCTGTTTGTGTGCGCAGCGGCAGAGGTCTCAGTTTACATTCTGCTGAATAATTTATACATCAGGGTCGATCGTGCGCATAATGCAGATTTTTTTCCGTTGAAATTTATGGGCAAGTTGCGGTCCCTTGAGCAACGTTCACTGAAGTCTGGAGCAGATCTTCATTGGACTAGCGATAGAGCTTGATGAAGGCAATGGTGTAAGTGGCCAGCTAGGTACTTCTGTGGGTCTCCAACTCAGTATTCTGTGGCTGTTTCTCTTTGGATTATTTCCGCGTCAGCGTGAGTTTTGGAAAGAGACGTTAGGGCCAGAATTATTTCGTTTGCCAAAAAGGAATTTCCCTGTGAACAGTGCAGCTAATGTTTCTCAGCTGAGCTAACAGAAGCCGGTCATATCTGTGGGCTGTTATGTATTGCTCTGACATATCGCAAAACTGAGCACGTTTCCCATTGAGATATGACATATTTTACAACCGATGTTTCATCAGAACACGCCAATGGCATAAAACCTGCATCCAACTTGTACGCTCCACGAAAATACCAAGAATTACATGAACATATCGATTTCAGACCATAATCAGCTAGGGTCTATGTCAAGGCAGTGGCCAGTCCGTGTGTGCTAGAATCAGGTGTGTCCAATTGTCCCGGCGTGTGTGCTGCCAATCGGTTTTCGATCGAGCAACGGCACGTATGGCTGATTAGAATGGCCGGGACTTGCGGAACGGGATAAATGACCGCCCATTGTTGTGGGCGAATAGCAAACATGTATGATATTTCAGCCCTTGAGTTACATATTTCACCGTATTTTTTCCGAATTGCGCTGACATAATATGAGCACTGCCTGAAGAAGTTTGCCCTTCCGACATGACAAGCGTTTTCCTTGCTTTTTCCTTGCTTGCAAACAACTTCCAGTGGGTTCCTGTATCCCCACGTCTTCTATCATGTACTCCACGTAGAGCGGTCAGTAACCAAAAGCAGCGCTTCTCCTTTGCGCTCTGACGTTTACAGCATTTCCTGTGATTGAAATATTTCCAGAGCTCCGTGGGACATCCTGGTTCTCCGACATGAGGCTGCCGTTTGCTGACCCAGACCAGTCATCTTCCCAAACTCTAGATGTGATACGAGTGACGTTAGAGACGGCCTGTCTTTCGCAAGATATTCCGCCGACTTGCGAGGCTCTCCGTCAAGTATGCCTGGCTGGTAAAACGCAGCAATGCGATACCAGCAGCCTTAGAAGGCCAAAGAAGGCCACGGGTCACTTAAACGGTATCATCACACCCCTCTTGTCTTTCTGGGGGTTAGTAGCAAAACATCAATTTTTATCGTGTTTCAGCTGGTAGAAAATGAGCCACGAAACGGAATTACATCATCTCTGTCAATAGCGAGGTTTTCTATTGTTTTCGTATTATGCGATACGATACGCCTACAATATTTGCGCTTTTTTGGCACACAGTGCCTGGATCTTTTCAACGTGCTAAATAAAGGGTCACTCTGAATGACTACGACGAAATGGACTAAGCATTATTCATCTGATGTTAGTCTGCGTTATTTTAGTAATGTGAAAATGAGTTTGTGCTGCATACCTTTGTTTCCCTTTCTTCTGTCTCCCCTCTTTCTCCCTGTCTGTTTCATTCTTTTTTACCCCTGAGAGCTCCATCTCTCCCCCCTCCTCTCCCTTTCCCCCGCCTCTCTCTTCCCGTCTCTCTCTCTCTCTCTCCGTCTCTCTCTACCCCGTTTCTCTCTCTCTCCCATTTACTCTTACATTCTCGTTTTATATTCACCTTTTTAGAAGTCCGTCGCTTTCCATCACCTCCCTGTTTTCTATTTATCTCTCCTCCACGCCTAGTGGTGCGTCTGTCTCGTTCATTTCTGCACTTCTGCACACCCCCGTTCTTGCTGTGGGCTCAGGATCTGCACGTTTCTCCCCGTCCGCTGTCGTGGTGTCGAACCGGCAGGTCTTGCGTATCTCCGTATCGATCACTGACGACTTGGGCCCGCCATCAGTTTCTGTCGCGGCAGACTCGAGGAGACGCCAGGCCCCGGCTCACAATTCAGCTCTGACCGTGTCAATTTGCCGACGTGACTCGAATGTTAAATAAGGAGTGATGCTAAACAATGCGAGCTGCGTTTCCTGAGGTGGTAGGTTTGCCGTGTCATGTCGCAACACACCGCAGAAAGAAAATAACGGAGAAAGATGCAAAAGTTTGGGTGCGGGAGGGCGGCTGTGCTAGCGAGAGGCAGGGAGGTAGAGGAAAAGCAAGAGTGAGATAGAGATAGAGAGCGATGAAGATAGAGATAGATATCGATAGAGATAGAGACAGATAGAGATAGATATCGATAGAGATAGAGACAGATAGAGATAGAGTCAGAGATGGAGATAGAGATAGATAGATAGATAGATAGATAGATAGATAGATAGATAGATAGATAGATAGATAGATAGATAGATAGATAGATAGATAGATAGGATAAAGAGAGACATAGATAAAATAGATAGAGAGAGAGAGAGAGAGAGAGAGAGAGAGAGAGAGAGAGAGAGAGAGAGAGAGAGAGAGAGAGAGAGAGAGGCCACCGGAACGGAGTGGCACCTTTCTTGGCCAGGTGCTGCGCCGGCCCATCTATAACGGTTTCCGGGCGGGAAGGCCGGGCCGGTGAGCGGTTCTATCGACCAGTGGCGGCGGCCGGCGGCGGCGGGGCACAGGTCGGCCGCGCCTTTGTCGTGATTTCCTGCACGACTGACGCGTGAATGCCGCGACCGGGGTCAGCGGCAGCTGGCACCGGCCGGCCGACGTGTCAGTCGACCGACCGAAATAGCCGGCCGGAACGTCGACCGGGCGCAGGAGGATGTCCCGCTCGAACTGTCCGGCCACGGCCGACTGATGAGCCCAGACGGACGGACCGTCTGCTCCACGACAAACAGGTCACGGACCCAGACCGGCCGTCCGGTCCCTGAGAAACGGGTCACGACCATCTGAGCACGGCAGCGCCGATCATGCCAGCAGTCTGAGCAGGGTGCACGGCCCGAGTGGGCAGTCTGAGTGGGCGTACACGGCCTGAGTGAGCAGTCTGAGGGAGGGTACATGGCTCGATAGAGCCGCCAGTCAGACTGGTCCATATCGATGGGCGGAACTTGGATGTGAAATGGTGATGTACGTGCATCCCTATCTTAACAAGGAAATTAACATTGCGCTTGTGGCGTTGCATGGAAACAATAAACTTTACAATAGCTTTTGCATCTCCACTGATGTTAGGAAGGTATCGCTCCTGTCGAGATCAGCTAAAAGCATAAAAACATGAAGAGACCTCATGTGTGCCAAGTTAATTTCGACCGTTTGCATGAAAGTGCATTATGCAAAGAATTGTTCCCCGGCAAACAGATTACATTCGTTTGGACACGGGCATTTGAAACCAGGCCCACCTGGCCTCTCGGGCGAGATCGATTCATCATGCTGTTCTTGAAACATTTTGCCAGATTCCTCGGGTCTGCTGCGTGATGGATGGACACCAGATGCCGAAGAAATGTGTCACAACCCCTGTTATGATGCAAAGTGAAAAAGGAAACAGCTTATATTCAACGCAACAGTTTTAGCGCTAGACTATCGGCATCCATCACTTCATTTCTTGACACTTCTATATGTCAGGTCAAAACCCCGGAAACTGTTATAGCATTGGGGGTTCCTTCAAGCGAATCTAAATTTGAGGTGGTAAAATATTCACTCTTAGGTAAAACAAAAAGAAAAGCACACGATGACAGAACATGCATTTTACATCCTCTTGGAAAAAACGCGAAAAGAAAAAAGGGAGGTGAGATTTTGACGAACTTAAACTGAAGCGACATTATAAATGAAGCGTGACAAATTTAAACAAATTCATATTGAATGAAAGGCGTTTCTTCGAATAAGTTGCTTGCGCAACAAAAAAGGAGTTTAGTGAGATCGGCCGGCATTACTGGCATCGTCCTCCAAACGCCGTTTTTTCCATTCTACTGGAGCACAATCAGCCACGACTGTCACGTCCGACGCTTCAAGCGCTGAACGATCGCCATTTATTGTAAGAGATGCGCTGTTGATCTCCGACGCAAAAGCACACGTTTGTGCCTCGCTTCATCATATAAAAAAACATTACCGTGAAGACGGAGAGGGCAAATGCGTGTCCACAAACCATTGGCATCTTGCCGACTGGGCCAATGCCGACACCAGCAACGTGACGACTCCCACCAGGGACCACGCCGTCTGCCGTCACTGGCCGCGCTCACCGGCGGCACTTATTGACGCTGCTGACTGGTGACGTTGGCTTACGTCACCCACTGACGGCGCTCACTGGTGACTGACTTACGTCACTCACTGGCGTCACTCACCGGTGACACTAACTTACGTCACTCACAGACGGCACTCACTGACGTTGCCCACAGGCGGCACTCACCGGCTGGATTCACGACACCCTGGGAAGGCACTCAGCTAAGAGGCGCCTGTCAGCGTTGACGTCACTGCCGTCGGCCGTCGAGCATGAGCATGAGCCCGTGATGCCGATAATTTCAGCCGCCCGCCGGCGCCGGATGGCGCCAGCATTACAACGGATCGGTGAGGACGTCGATATTACGGTCACAAATTATTGCTCAGTCACGGGCTCCTCTAGCGGGATGGGAACGAGCGGACGCTCCGTTTTCCCAGTCTACGCCATTCCGGTGGAACTGGACATGACGTCCACGAGCGTCCCGTGAAAACAGGCATCTTAAAAACTTTGGGGACTTTAATGCCGGAAAAAGTGACTTCGGGGACACTTCAGGATAAGAACCTGCATCTTTAACGAGATGAAAATAGTTTTGCAAAGTTTTTGGCATAACGAGGCGTATGAAAAATGGATGAAAAACGTTTCCAGACACCTAATCTAATACCGAAACAGTTCACAAGTTCTATCTGTTTGTTGAGAAACGCACATGCACAGAAGACAGCATGTTTTCCATCATATCATGCAAGGCGAGCAAGCACAGTTGTCAGAAATGTGAGATTGCCTCTACACCGGTGATATCATTACGCGTGTGGAGTGGTTTTAGATGAAGGCTCACAGGCATGTTGATTAGACATACCTTCCTCGTATGCTAGATAGTATACCAACCTTTTCCTAAACAGGCAGACCCACGCATAGCACACGCCTAAGACGTCTCAGTCAGTTATAGCCTGTGACGCTTCTCTTTCATGTTTCATACGGATATGGAGTGATGGGAATGGGTTTGTGAATCTAGTTTCTCTGCTTTGGTTTCGGTGCACATGCACACGTCTGTCAAACGCTTCACCTGCGGCCCGCGCTGTCTGAAGAGCCGTACAGAACCACACATCCTTCTCCGTCTCTTTGGTCAGGGAACAGAACATGCTCCTGCTGTAACAGAACGCTGCAGCAGGGAGCGCAGCAACTCCTCCACAGCTGGGGGAGGGCAAACAAGCACTTCGGATCAATTCTTTCCAGTCAAAGCCCATAGGATCAATGTCAGATTTCATACAAGTTTCATACCCCCCCGCCCCCTGTTTCCCGTGTTGCGCTGCAGCCTATTAACCGTCGCCGGAACAGACTTCTTCCTCAACATTGTGACGGATGAAGTCCATGCTGCATACAGAAGTGTCTGGGCATGCAGTTAACTCGTCATTGAGTGGGGGGAGGGACGTTGAACGCCCAATCCCCTGGCGCATTTCTTAGATATCTCCCAAACGAATAAAATCAGCGTCCTGACACTTCCAGTATCGTTTCTTACATCCATTGTGCATAAATTGACATACATTTGTAAACGAGGTCATCTCAGGCCACACCTTAATGGCTTAATGACTTAATGTTAATAAAAGTAGAATACAAATATATATTATTAAATAATAATGCAATGTGTAATATAATATAAGAAGTACGATACAGTGCAATTTGATATGATATATAATATATTTCAATGGTAATTTAATTAGGGATACGGTTCGCCCGTAATAATTTCATCATAATATCATGTAGTTCACTTGTACTCCGCCGCCGTATTGGCGGTGCTCTTACAGTGTATCGTGACTGTGGCTTGCGTTGCGTACCAGCATGACCTCAGAGTTCAATACTGAGCTCCTCTGAAATTGTGCTAGGTCATCCAAGGCCAAATACGTATTTTTCGCTTTCCGGGTCGAGTGAGAATACATGAGTCATACATAAAATATGCCCAGGTCCAGTGAGAAGACAAACTGAATTAACTGACTTTTCGATACGGTCAGAGAGGTTGACGAGTTTTCTTGCAACAAACTGCACGTAGAACTTACACAGCAGTTCCTTGCAACATTACAATATTTTTGGTGGTTTGACTTCCGATGGTTTTATGCTGATGTCAGCTTAGCGAGTAAACTGGTGGCGTATGTTTGACTTTCTGGCGACCGGTGTAGAAATATCGGCCTTTGCAACTTTGTGCAACATTCCGTGGAAATGTGCAACATAGGACACACTGACCCGTGGGGTTATCCAGAGATGCCAGATGGAGGTCACTTGCGTGCTCGTGGTATTCACTACAAAATGCTGCACTGCTCTATGTGCACGATTATTAAGCCCGGTTCAGGGTTATTTTGCCCAAAACTCTTTTGAAATATCTCTTTTAAAATCTCTGTGTCAAATGGGCCGGGAAGCGTGTATTGCATGGCACGTTATAACGGAGGTCAAATCTGACCTATCCTGTGACCTTGGCCTTTTGCGAACTTGGGTCAGGTAACATTCAGAATATGAGAATAAGTAGCCAGGGGGCATGAAAAAGTAGCCATGAGAATAAGTAGCCATGAGTCTCGCAGACTTCAGCCTCGGCTTGCTTTTTATTGTGGCTTCTCTGGAGAAAATGGTCAATTTTCCGTGTTTGACGTAACCTATGACGTCACCATTGGTCCAAAAATAAAAAAACCCAAATGTCACAGCATTGCAAGGTTCGGCGCTACCGCCTGGCGTTCAAATTAGCCAAACCAGATGATTAGTTCCAGAGATAGACGGGAGGGGGGGCGTTGAATGCCCCCGTAATGCCAGGTTAATCAATCGAGGTTCGCTTGCATAGCCTCAAAATGCATTTGATCCGGTCAATGGGTAGTTGTCGCCGATTTGAATGATGACAATCATTCTGACCCTTCGCGATGATCACAACTCTAGTCTCTGATAAGCACACATCATTTTCGGTGCCAATAGCACAATAAATATTGACAAAGATCTTTGACTTGTCGTTGGTCTGATCTTGAACTCGAGAGAGGAAAAAAACCGACTATAGTCATTTGTAATCTTGGAAACAGATCACTTCAAAAGCATGTTAGTCGGCCATGGATCGACACATTTTCCGGCCGACCGGTTTCCAAAGGCGACGAACCTCGTTAACGTACGGCGTCGTTCCGTCCGGTGCACGAGGTCGGCCCGGACTTCCCCAACTAATAACTCCGTCGCGTCCGGAGCCGGATTTCTCCAACTGATAACACCGTCCCGTCCGGGGCACGAGGTCGGCCAGGCTTCTCCATGTTTCATTTATATATTAGGGCAATATAACCAATGTCGTTCGATAACTGGCTGGGAAAAGCCGGGATTTTGTCGGAAATCTTGAGGCAGTTCAGACAAAAACCTCTGCACTCTGCTTGGGAATGTACGATCTGTATCAAAATCTGCCCCATGTCGTCAGGTGACATGTCTTTCTCCCTGACGTAAGCCAGTGACCTTCAACTGTCCAGGGGGATGGGCAGCGTCTAGGCCATCGGAGGCCGACAGACGCAATATGGCTGAGGAGGCCGGCCCCGCCTCCTCAGCAGCCACTCAGAATGTTTTCATTGGTTCTCAACGGCACTAGCGCGATCCAATTCATTTTTCCATCTTCCTTCATCTCGCCTCTTCCAGCCGGTCGTAAATCGTGCTCTCCATTTAGCCGTACCGAGAACACGTAGGCAGACTGCGATTAGTGACAGCCGAATGGGCTAAGGATGTCACTGAGCTAAGCGAGCCTCTGAGGCAAGGTCCTTCATGAGCTGGGAACAAGACGTAGCTAAAGGCGTGACTGAGCTAAAGATCTGACGGAGGATGTAACTGAGAGGACGACGTAGCTAAGTTAACAAGTGAATAGACTCAGGACGTGAACAGGCTCAAGATGTGACCGACCTAAAGGCATGACTGAGCCGGAAAGTGGCTGAACGGTGGTCATGAATGGTGCCGAATGTCAGGAGACATGATTAAGCTGAGGACGTAGATGTGGCATGTGCTCGGTGGTAACCAGACTGACCTGAGCTGAGACTGAGCGGCAGATGAGCATTTAGCACGCCATCAATGGTAGACTGTCGAAATCTGCGCCGGCCCACCACAGGAAGCCCCATCTGACGCTGATAACGTGGTCGAATATCTGATACGTCTGCCCATTACCGAACGGCGAACGTTGGAACCATGTCTTAATTTGCTCCTTTGATCCAATCTCGTACCGCTCTCTCCATAAATCTCCAACAGCCCTCCCTCAGAGCTTCGTCCAGGTTTCTCCACGAATGTTGCGCGTTAGCTCGAAAGTTAGCCGCACCCCGATCCCAGCCCCAGCGACCGCGAACCGTCTCCCCGACAGCGCTTCTGCGCCCTCGGCGTCGGTGTGTTTGTGTGTTGTGCACGTCCGGTCCAGGGTAGGGTGGCCTGATCGTCACCGCCTGCTACCGGACGGGGTCGCTGTCTTACGAACCGCCGATGGGGCTGCTTGGCTTCAGACTCAGCCTTCTTATGAATCTGCGCCACAGTCAAGTCGACAATGCAGTAACGCACCGAAAAACGAGTGAAGAGATTTGTAATAAGAACGCAATTTTCCCATGGCAGACCAATGCAATGTGATCGTATAGTAACGCAACTGATCACCATATTCGCACTAGGGTGGACCTCAAGTGTTTTTGTGAACTTTCCAAAACTGCTTCTGTGAAATGATAAGACGTACTGAAAAAAATATTTGTGCAGCGTTTCATGAATTTTTATAAAAGTTTACTACTGTCACATAACCCCCGAGTGTGCTGACTGACGTGTGTGCTTGCACCTGCAGTGCGCAAATGTCCTACTTGTTTGGAGAAGGAATCGTACGCCAAATTAGGCCCCCTTTTTCACAGCACCGATGTGAATCATTGTTAGGAATAGCATCGGCGTCCAGGCCCATTTTTGGGTTAGAACCTAGTCGCCTGGGCTCAAGCGTCCATTGTCCCATCCGCACCACACGTGTCACCGATCAAGAGCCGGCGGCGTCGAGATGCGAACCCACAACCTTGCGATTATGAGTACGAGTCTCTGTCCTCTGAGCTAACGTTGAGGACTGCTACAGAAGGGGTGGCAGAAAGTTTATTCCTAATATTCTGGCATAATACTAGAAATATACCAGATCGCCGTTTTGCTGATACAACTCAGATTCGTCTAGCATTTGGTATCTCTACTTTTAAGAGAAGATGAACAGATGTTTCGATTATGGTGGACTTAAAGTCGCAGTATATTTGACATGGACGACTGGTTGACGCAGTGAGTGGCGAATATGACCGCATATTGTCAATCCCCGCTCTTTTGATCCTGGCGACATCAATGCTGTTCTTAACAGTAGCCTAGCCAGGAAGGTCCTAGGATTCCTGGCCCCTCCTTCCCGAAATTTTTCGACCCGCGAAGGGGCCCCTAGCATTTGCCTTTTTGAAATCCTGATGGGTTCTCATTGCTGTCAGGGGGACCCGGGAAGGTCAGGTGGTTTCCGAGACGGCACGATGGGTCCGTACACCGCAGATGTTCCCTGAGACCGCCAAAAAGGTCGGATGACCCCTGCGAGACAAATGACGAGTAACGAAAATATCCCCTGTGTACACATATCACGAAAACCAGCAGCCACTCATGCATCATTATGCACTCAAATTAGCAAATAAGAAGTAAATGATGAAAAGTCTCGAACGCGATAAAGATTGTGATTCAAAAACTCATTTTGAAGTTGCTTGGAATAGCGTCGTAACCCAGTATCCGGCAAAACGATGCTCAACATCCGAAAACATCGTGCAAAAGATCCTTATTGTCGTCCTGGCAACATGCAGTACAACTACAATTATGTTGCACACTGAAGGGAATGTAGAAGCGAATGCACATTTGGGTTAACAACTACCGAAATCCGTGAAAAAGCGCCACATGTACGACCTGAAGGCGGTACCTCGCGAGACAATCGATCCCCGACTTTATCCTCCGCAAAGCGCTGACCGACTGCACTAATGCGGCCTACAGGCCGCCCGGAAAACCCCAGGAAGCCGGGGAATTCAGTGCAGGCATATTTTCACCCTGTGCGCCGTAGGAGTTTGGTTCGTGTAACGACAAAAAAGTTACTGAGATCGCCTAAAGACAATTAAGTAATCATACGATGGAAGAATGAATGTAATCTGACGATGATGAGCTGAGATATAGTTCCGCAAAGTGGGGCATTTTATTTGCGAACCCTATGGGTTTGTAGGAAAAGTACGCCGAGGAGCGCTTGTGCTGCCAACGAAATTCGATGGGGGGCCAGCATTCACGCGACTTCCCAAAAGGCGCAAGGAGAGGAGAGTGCGAGCGTCGCCGGTGCGCGCTTACCGGCTGGCCGTTGCGTGCGGCGCGCGCTCGCTTGAGGTGACGGTCTGGTAAGTTCCTGAGCGTTCTCAGACAACGGGATATTCAGGGACACCCGCGGCGACCTGCGGCTATGCAGGAAGCGTAATTCATAGCGGGGGCCTGTGACACTATGGCGTATACCACGATAAAAAAGCCGAGATTTGGTTGATCGGTGCTCCGGTCGAATCAGTGCCGGAAAACAAGCTGCCTACGTGGAGAGAAGTGCTGCAGCGATATTTTCAGCCTCACCGTGAGCTCACCCAGAGGGAGGCCGAAACACTAGCAGTGTTTTATCGGTGCTTGTGTGTATCGTGTAACACCAGTCGGCACCTCGTTTTGTATGTCAGTGACGCAAATCCGTAACAGCCATTCAGTGGATGATAGGTGGTATCCATAGATACATACACAGACTGTCCGTGGAACGATGGGGGTGTGGAACAAAGGCCGCATTCCCACTGGACCGGAGTGGGACGTGATAACGAAGCTCGACAGGAAGCTTGACCAGTCCGAGCTGTCCTCAAAGGCAAATGCAGGAGGTCCGTCCCGCAAATAGAGAATGAGCAGGCATTTAGGAGCAGTCTGAGAGTATATGGTCAAAGTCTGATCTTGTGATTGAAATTGATTGTGAAAGTGTTGGATCTTGTGTGATGATCTTGTGATTCTGCGAAAATTTTATCATGGAAATCAACATAAACTCTAGCAAATGGTTTTATGCCCTACATCGTATGAACCAGTGCCATTTAATGTGTGACATCGTATGACAATGGCTAAAAGTGTTGGATCATGGCCATTTTTTGCACCCGTGATTTCCTCTCAAAGATGCATCAGTCAATGACAAATCGCTTTAGGAAAGTCTCCTTCATAATTCGTCCATAGTAACGAGGACCACCCTAATGCCTGTCCGTGTGCCTCCGTGTCCCGTCAGTCAAGCCGAGCATAGGGAGATGTCGCACCGTACAGACCAAGCGTCGTTGTAGACCCGCGAGACCTGGTAGCTCAAAACGCACCAAACGCTGGCACGCTCGACTTTAAGAAATTGTCTGTCGCCATCTTCCTCCTCTCTGCAACTTTAGCAGACAGCCTGGTGGCGGCATACTTGGCAGATTTCAAATGCTCCGGAAATAAGCGGCGGGCGAAAACACCGCTCGAGTCGGCCGGCACCCGGCCGCTCCGACAGCACGGGCTCGCTCGGCGCCGGCTCGCTCGGCGCGGCTTCTCCCGGCCCGGCCCAAAGCGGGTGACGGACGGCCGACCTCTGCGTACGGAGCCGCCGGGGAACAGACATCAGACAGTTGTCGGCCTTAGAAACAAACACAGTCGTACCACACACTTCGCCTTGATGAGTTTGCTATTATCTTGTACCTATATAGCTTCTTATAGTGCGGTTGGTATTATTGTCCTATTTATAGGGTGCTAGCAAATCAAAGCGTTCTCCAGGTGGGTCCTGATCATAGCTTTTTTATTTTTAAAAATGCGTAAAAGACACTTAAGGTTCATATTAGATGAAGAGCTACATGAATTTTACTTAGCACATCGGCAGTCCTTGTACTTGCTTTTAGTTTGTTTCGCCATTTAAAGCTACATCACGTGATTCATGTTTTTTCCTCCTATACCAGGAAGCCCCTTCCACGATATCCAATTAGGATGAGTGTTATTTGTCCGCATTTTTTGTGCTGGTGGTTTTGATGTAGGTATTGCATTGCTACCCGCGTGCTGACCCGTTCGCGCGATGCTCAATTTGGATGTGATGTTGGTTGCCCGTCCTAGTTGCTGTCACTGGCCCCTTTTCTATCTCCGATCGGGTTCCGTCTTTTGTTGCAGCCTCCGTCCCTCTTCTCTCCTGTCTCAGTTCTAGTCCCGGTCCTCGATGGCGATTTATCGCTCGGTTCTTCTGCCACGTGTTCTCCATTCTTTTTTCCCGGCCCAATCCTCCTACCGGCCCCAGTTTTCTGTTGCGTTCAACACTCCAATTATTTTGTCCCGGTTCCTTGTCGCGCCCCCAATCCCGATCCCGGTTCCTTATCTATATCCCTGTCTCTTATCTCGACCCCTGAACTGGTCGCTGTTCTGGTCCTGGTTTTGTATGATCTGTACCAGGTTATGTTTCACTTCATGGCAGATAAAGTCACGTGAATTATAATTATTTTGCTGCAACATCGGAACGCAGAAAACGGATCCCCGAACAAACTTCACATTTGATCACAATCGCAGTGAAAACACAGATTGCTCGGAAGTCTAAAATACCCCAACTTCGAGCTCGCGCGGAATCTACCCCATTCGGCGGACGAAGCCGGCCCCTGGAATTATTTGCAGTTGTTGCCCTGCGGCGTGGGGTCATCGAACCGTCGAGTTCGCATTGCTGACGGTTTGATTTAATCGTACCATATTTTGTGAACCTCGCAAGACGGTGCGTTTCCATGTGCCCGCGGCCAATACACGGCACGTGCTGGTCTCCACTCGCCGTTTTATTTTTACATGATGCGATTCGCCAATTGATTTCCGTCGGACGCATCCGGTTTCGTCCCAGTGAGGTCCGTGTTTTGTCAGATCAGGCGTCCGGAAGGGGACCGTGTTGGCGGTTGGCAAACATGTCGAACTCTCTTAAAAAAATAAAAATAAAATAAAATAAAAACAAACGACGACGTGCGCCGATTCACAGGGCCTCTAGTACCCAGAACAGCTGCAACACGTGTAATTAGTGGCAGACGCCGTCGGAATGGCAAAAGAATGGGCTTGACGTTGTTACTAATTTCGTCTCAGAAATGCACTGCTTTGAGTTTAACCCGCCCCCAAATGGGGGGAAGCAGTTCACCGCCCCCCCCCGAGGTTTTTCTGGAATTGCGAGAGAACGAAGAAACACAGAGCCACCAAATTGTTCGTACCTTTTGCTTGATCATTTTTACACCTTGCGTAGAAGTTTTGCACCCAGGTCAGTTCAGGTGCCTAACCTAGATCAGGTGAAACGGACCTATGTCCAAAAAAGTTTAGCGCCCTGTAATTTTTTCACAAAACAAGACATCACAACAATACTTTCGGAGATTAGTGATCTCGATAGATGCAACAAATCTGCTGTCACAAATTCTTCGGAGTTTTCCGGGTCATTGATCTAAGGTCAAGCCAATTTTTAAGACACGTCGTCGTTTTTTTTCGGAAATTGACGGAATATCTCAGAATATTTCTAGTGTGGGGTGAAGCGGACATCTAATTACCGTCATTGGACAAAGTATCAGTGACTTCCACCCATTGAACTGACGCCAGGTCACGAATAACTGTTTTGAGCCAAAATGTACCACCGTCAAAATCAGCGATGAATTACTCAGAATGGGTAGGAAATGGCAGAACTGGATTGCACAGACGTAAGTAATACCAGGAACCTCAAAAAGTTTGAAAAATAGCAAAGTTTGGAAATAAACAGGCTCTCGCGAATAAAGCGCCGCCAATTGTGTACATTGATAACTAATGAATTTTTCCGAAATTTGAGCATGAAAAACCATCACAAGAGCCACTAAGATCAATAAAATTTACGTGGATAGGGTTTTTCGTTAAAATAAAGGAACGCTAAAATTATTTCCCGTCATTTTCTTACTGCGGACGGCTGCGGCGCATGCCGACAGCCGGCGCGAAAATTGCCGTGTCTTTAACTCGACGTTTCGGCGTATATGTTGAACAGATCAGAGAAATTAGATGTGTATCGGCATTTACGTACCTTTACTTGTGCGCTGGTGCCTTTACCTATGCGTTATAAGTCACAGCCCTTGAGATTCAGGCCGTTTCTCGGTCTCATGCAGTGGGCTATGAGAAAACATATATAGGACGTAAACAGCGTACATATTATCTAAAACTAAAAATGAGACAAGTTTCGAGCTCTACTTGTCACAAGCTTTCCAGCGGTGTGCTTATTTTTTCGTGCGACCAACCGTCCGTGAGTTAGAGGGGGCGGCCAACTGCCCCCCCCCCCTAGTGGAGCGTGATCGTGGCCGACTGACGGTCGTGCTCGGGTTAAAATTGCAGTGCAAACAAGAAAATATCCGAAATTCGTTAACGTTCCCGCTTTGAGCATGTGCCATGGCCATCCCGTCCGGCGGACGGCATCGGCCCCACGACACGATTCGCAGTCGGTACTTTGCTATACCAGGTTACGAGGTCGCCGACTTTGTGTCTTTGCGAGTTACCGAGACCCTATTAGTAAGCCGTGCAAAACGGCTGTTTTGGGTGTTGTCGCGCGAGGCGCGCGCCACAAGCAGATCTGTACGCGCTGTTTTTCATACGATGCGATTCCTCCATCGATTCTCTGTCGATCGCAATCGATTCTGTCTCGGTACGACCCGGTGTCGCCGAAATCGGGCGCCCGAAAGCGGACCGAGGCGGTCGCGCGACAAATCATTCCACATTTTCCACAGTCACGTGCTAACCCTTGGGAAATGTTTGCGCGTGCCGACCCGGGGTCGCACGCGCACCAGATTTTAGCTGAATCTAAGACCGCGCAGGACTAATCACGAGACCAAATTTAGGCGATGTGCCGCCCAAGTATCCATCTCGGCGCACCATCTCGTTAACCCATCCTCGACTGGGAGGGGGGGGGGGGGCGGTTGGCCGCCCCTGAGGTTTTTTCCGAGACTGCGAGAGAACGAATGAACGCAGCGTCACGAAACTTGGCAACCCTTTGCTTGATCACTTTTACACCTTGTACCAAATTTTTAACCTCAGGTCAAGCAAGGCATCTGACCTAGGTCAGGTCAAATGGACCTATGTCCCAAAAAATTTAGCGCGGTGTAACTTTTTCGCAAAACGTGATATCACAATAAAATTTTCCAGACTTAGAGATTTTGATAAATGCAACAAATCCGCTACCTCGGATTTTTCGGAAATATCAAAGTCATTGACCTAAGGTCAAGCGTGTTTTCAACACATGTCGTCATTTTTTTCAAAAATTGACGGAATTTTTACAACAATCTGAGCGTCAGGAGATTCAGACATCCATTCGCCGTCAATGGGCAAAGTTTCAATGACCTCCGGCCACTGACCCGAAGTCAGGTCACGCATAACTTCAATGAGTCGAAATGCACTGCCATCAAAATCAGCGATGAATGACTCAGATCAGGTGGAAAATGGTAGAACTAGCTAGCACAATTGCAAATAATACCAAAAAGCTCAAAAAGTTTCAAATAATTGCAAATTTTGGAAATAAATAGGCTCTCGCGAATAAAGCGCTCCCAGTTGTCTAGATACTACTGATTTTTTCAACATTTAAGCAAGAGAAACCATTACGAGAACCACTAGTATCAAGAAACAACACTTGGGAAGGCATATTTCGCGAAAATAAAGCAACGCTTAAATTAGTTCCCGTTAATTTCACACCGCCTTCGTCGGCGGCCCCCGCCGTGCAGCGATGCGAAAATTGCCGTGTCTTTAACTCAACGTTTCCGCGTATGTGTTAAACAAATCCGAGAAATTAGACGTGTATCGGCATCTGCGGACCTTTACCTGTCCGCTGGTGCCTTTATCTAGACTTTATACGTCACAGCCCTTGAGATCCAGGCCGTTTCTCGGTCTCATGGAGGCGGCTACGAGAAAATATGTATAGAGCATAAATGGCTGACGTATTATCCAAAACTAAAAATGAGGTCAGTTTCGATATTTTTTTTCTTTTGTTCAGGACAGGTCATCTGAGGCCGTTCACACGAGCTTTCCAACGGCGTGCTTATTTTTATCGTGCGACTAACCGTTCGTAACTTAGGGGGGCGGTCGACGGCCTTCCCTGGTCGGCCGTGCATGGTGCCGACCGACAGTCGGCCGCGGGTCAACAAGTTACTGACAAGTCAGTGAAGTAAGTAGACTGCTAGAATTTCCTGACGTCGATATATGCATATATACATACACACACACACACACACACACACACATATATATATATATATATATATATATATATATATATATCCGTCCGCGGCCAATCCACCGTCGGCGAAGGACGGCCTCGTGCGCGTCGGGCAGTGCCACGGCCATTGTGTGGCGTATGAAATAGGTTAGTACGGCCAGCTAGCTGCACTGCGATCAGTTAGCCTGAGTGATGAATTTACAATTCAGAGGTTCGGGTAGCTTAGGCCAGATCATCGAGGCCAAACAAAATCAAATGATTGGCGTAAAACATTCTCTCTTTTTCCTGGAAAGCTGTTTATCCAAAGCCAAGGAAACTTTGTGGGGAATCAGTCCACAAGACCTTACCCGAATCACAATTGACCTAATTCGGACTAATAGAGGTCAAACAAAGCCAGGTATTGAAAATGCAGTTTTTTGTACGTGGGGCTTACGCAGGTTTTGAGGGCACTTTGACTGCATGATAAACGCAGTTGCCTCAAAGCATAGGCAAGCTAGGTTAAATTGACAACGGTCATCCAAAGTCAGAGGGTAGAAATGTGGTTTTTTCTTCATTTCCGATGTCATTTAAATAGTCCGAATTAGATTTTCTGAGGATTCATTAGAGGAGAGTCGGGTAGGAGCACGCACTTGGCCACTTAAATTTTGTGGCAGCTTGCTGGCTTTGGTTACATGTCGAAAGTTTTTTTTTTTGTAACACCATGAAGCTAAATGAATTGCTTTTCAGCGACCAACGTTTGAGCTGGTCGGGCATTCACGAAGCGCAACAATGAACGTTCCATACAAAAATGTAATTTGCGTGTTGTTGCCCGATATATCTGGTGAACGCAGTATTAAACACATTGCTTATAAAACTGCATCGGCAACATTTCCCCCTATCTACGTCCATCCGCTATGCTCCTTGCTCATCCTAGTCGGAATCGCAGTTGTCACAACTGCAGTGATGTGAGCTTAACGTGTGACCATCACCAACGAATGCATATTAGAAATTTTGCTAATTTTTTCGCCCAGCTTGCCATTAGAAAATGTGTTTCCACGCACGATACATGGCTAATCTCCTGCCGAATCGCATGACTTCTGTTCCACCTTTTACATCGTTTTGCTCATGTTGTTCGGTTTCGTCGGTTTCAAGACATCTCTTTTCTCCATCGAGGCTTTTCCTTTCTTTGAGGCCCAGAAGTTTTGAGTCAGCGGGGTGGGATTATTTGTGACAGGCTTCCAGGAGATGCTTCTTCAAATAGCTCCTCCTTTATGCTTTTCCTAGGCATGATCAGAATCGGTGGAACTTACAGTCCGTTTGCACTTCCGCAACAGGCAGCGGTTACCACTTTGCCCTTTCCTCTGGATCTGATTATCCCCACCACTTTTTTCGTTTCATTTTGCACACTTTCGAACCTTGGTGGGCACTATAGAAAATCAAGAATCAACTATGTTGAACGCGCTATAGGCAGGGAAGCACTTCTCGTAGCACTCGCGAAGGTTCAAGAAAAGTCCATTCGGAGTTTGTTAAGTCGAATGGCTCGTCTAAGACGTACATTCTCAGGAGTTCGAGAGGAAAGGTCGTGCTTTTTGGAAAAATATTTGGCCCAATATATCCCCGAAGCTTTTTTCTTTGTTGAAACGGTTGTGGTACTCCAGTCATTTCAGCGTAGCCGTATGGAAGGTTTATCAAATCATTCCTTTTTAACATATGAGAGACCTCATCCAGCCGTATGCAATGCGAGACAAGCTCTATTTCTCGCTCGTCGTTAACCCGGCAATTACTGAGACGTATTTCATGACGCAACTTACTGGGGGAGGGCTTTTTAGCCCTCCCCTCTGTCTTCACAACCAATGAACCAACTGCGTTGGTTCAGACATCAGTGGATAGCCTAATAGTTTTATGAAGGGATTTTTTTATTCCTAGAGGTCATCGATGACGTCATATTTCAGCTTAAGTAAAAAGATTTCACTGATTTGTAGGAGGTATGTCTTCTACATTAGTCGGTGACTTATTACGATGTAAAACACGAACTGTGGTTGCAGACACACAGGAAATGTCTGAAAATGCCCAGTTTGACCCTTGTTGGTTTGGGGTCACGAAATGCCACATGAGGCCAAGAGGCCAAATTGCCATTCCTGTTCACTTTTTAATATAATGCATGTTTCTAGACCGAATTTTTAAAAGGAACTCGAAAAAATGATTTAAAACGTGGTATATGACACGGAATATTGTCCATGTGCATACTTTGGTGCAAGTACCGTTTAAACTGTGTACGATCTAGGATGGCCTCGTCAGGGACATAACGTCAAAACTGATCTTTAGACCCTAACTACTTTCAGACTGATCTGGCATTACGTCTGGACCCAATTGTATCGCGAAAGCACCGTTTCGGATGACAAGGGTGGCACCGGGGCACTTACGACGTAATGATGACCTGACCTAGGATGACTTTGGCATAAATTTCTTGAAGCATGCACGTTTTTAGTAAGTGATCGATTTCATCAGTTTTCCAGTAACTGTAAATCTCCAGTGCTTGTTCAGTCGCAAACGACCAGTAAAACTGAGGAAAAGCGAATTATGAATGTGACCCAAGATGACCTTGTTGAGGTCACATGTTGAAAATCGACTTCCAGTCGCTAATTACATTTAGACTGGCCCGCCAGTACGTCTGAAGCCGCTTGTGTCGCAAAAAAGGCGGCAAAGCGTCAAACAAAGGTAAAAAACGAAACCAACCATCAACTTTGTGGCCTCATTATGACATGACCTAGAATGGTCTTGACAGCATTTTTTACAAAGTTACCTTTGGTATTCATTTGAAGGTAAAGAAAGTTCCAAGGCTATGTCTGCATTGATTCGGCTAAAAAAGCCCCTGCTCCCAGTAACTGACGGGTTAATCAAAGTTTGAGACGTCCGAAGGCATTTGCGGCAGTTCCGAGCTTCAGGCGCTTACGAAGCGTCGCCTCGTGGACTTAAGGGGAAGCCGCCACCTTAAGGCTGCTTTCTCCATCTGACGTCATCCTTTGGGCATCTTGCATCACATGTGTTGTGAACATTAGCTTGAATTTAGATTTTTTCTCTTCCCATGAAAAAATAAAAATAAATAAACAAATCGGAAAATAAAACTACAATGAGTCTAGCATGAAACAGTTAATCATGGGTGGCTTTGGACAAGAAATATCTAAACTTTGTTGTTTGTTGCATGTGAAAACATGAAAAAACTATTCAAGCTGATATCCGTTAGCTCCTTTGAGCGGGAAGTTGGCAGCCCTCAAATGCTCTACAATGGCTCAAACAGCTGTCGCGTAGGAAGCTGCGTGCTCTTATCTGCTGTTACCCCATGTTGACCTCTACTGGCCTCAGATTACCCCAAAAGACCTAAGTTCGACACCTGTCGTACGTCCATGTAATTCATGGGACGATGGCGTGACTCCGGGTCTGGAGAGGTTCGAGACTGTCAGTCTGCACTCCTCGGAACGACACGGCCGCCGGCAGCCAGAGGCCGTCAGTGGCCGCCGCCGTTCATGTAAGTTTATTCTACCTACTAGCAATCCTTTGCTCGACTGCGTTTGCTCCATTTCTACAAAATGTAGCATTTTCAAATATGGACTTCAGCTGACCTCGACCGACCTAATCCAGGCCATTCTCGCCTCGCGGTAAATAAGTAAATCATACGGATTAAGTTTTCATAAAATTTGGCCGCAATTGGTTTAGTACAGCTAGAGAAATAGAAGGGTGCTATTTATTCAACATTTGACCTTGTTTGACCCAGATGCACTGGACCTAAGTCATTCAGTTGCTGGTTTTTGTAACATCACCACGCAGATTTCCTTCTTACAAGATTTCGTTGGGATCAGTTCCACAGATTAGAAGATAGAGGCGAGTGAAATATGCCCCTCCCCCTCGCAGTGCTTATAAGTCTCAGCTGTTCTCCAGCGCGAACGTTAACTGCACTTCAGGTATTTCTTATCCTTTAGAAGACATTTTTCTTAATTTCCATACGTATTACACTGGCTCTGCTTGAAATTCAGGTCATATGGCACATTCATTATCCCTTTCTAATGAACGACCAATGAAATGAAATTAAAACCCCTGTGGTCGTTTCGTATGAAGTTCACGAAAAGCAAAACTAATCACGGTACTGCATGTGCCCAGCAGGTTGCCGCTTCTGTCAACTAAGTTGTGACCATAAGCTCCCATCATGTCCAGCCGGATTGTTACCCACTGTTCTCCGGCAGCGGATTAGCCCCCCCCCCATCCCTTCTCCGCGACCTGACCCGGCAGCCAGATAACGTGGCGCAGTCATTACCACTCTGCTCGGCAGAGTAAGGCAAGATGGCGGCTGAACGCTGAGAACATCTGACGAATCGCATGCCTTATGTGGCGTAGGTGAGGAGGAATATTGATGAAGAGGAGACACAGCGACGGCTGTCGGCTGCGCTTTCAAACGTGCTGCGGTCAGATGAACCGGGTAAGAGCAGAGCCAGTCCGTCATTCTGAGCAACAGGCCCTGTCCCAGTCTCAGTCATGGTCCAAACTGGCAGTTATGCGCCAGGACTGCCTTGAGAGCAAGCTAAATCATCCATGCGGTATACAATGTGTGAAACTAACGAGGACCACCTAGTGGCATATCTGGAAACTATAGGCTCCAGTGACCCTGACTGGAACCTGCAAGTTTCCGAACTTCAAAATGGCGGAGCATCTAGGCTAGAAAAGCACATAAAGCGCGACGTCTAGAACCACAAAAGCTTCTGTCCAGTGAACATTAAGCTTGCATTGCATCCAAGAAATGATAGCGTGCATTTACCAGACGAAAATGCGATATCTGGCGCAGCAGGCTTGTTTTCCTCTCTGTCGCGGGAGCTCCTGAGAACACGAGACCTGCTCCGCCGGGGAAGCCACTGACGGCCTCTGTCTGCCGGCGGCCGTGTCATTCCAGGAAGTGCAGACTGACAGTCTCGAACTCCTCCAGACCCTGAGTCAGCCCATCGTGCCATGACTAGCCAGTGGTGCAGGCGTGCAAGGGACGAGCGGCCGATGAGGGCCCAATCGCCTGCGGTGAGGTTAGGCCTGGAATTTTCCGCGCTTCGAGTCTCTGGATCGGGACTGACGCAGGGGCGGATCCAGCGGCTTCGTTTGGGGGGAGGGCAGACCAGACTTTCCTGAGTCTCGATGATAGGTCACCGGAGTCGTTGATCGTGGGGGGGTGGGGGGTGGAAGACACTGGCCGTGGGTTCGGAGTGTACTTCAGTGGCTAGGTATGGATGGTAGGTCATCGACCGGGGGATGGAATATGCTGGCCATTGGTTGCATTCAGAGTTCCAGCAACCTCAAACTCTGGTTGAGCAGTAATACCCGTGTCTTTTGGGAGGGAGGCCAAATGGGGTGCCGCCCCCCCCCCCAATCGCGGTTGGGGGCCATGGGCGAGATGCTCCCCCCCCTGGATCCGTCAGTGGACTGACGAGACACGCCTCAAAAGCTTTTGATCTGTAGATCTGTAAACCTGCACTGAACCAGCTGCTTCAGGGGTTCAGCCGGACGGCGTAAATAACGTTAGAGTAGTTGCAGCTTGTGTATTTAGAAGATCTCAGGTTTTTTTATTTTGATCATTTCATTGAATTCTCAGCTCGCCGATACTAAGCACTTCCAGTGTCACGTTTTTTTGGCATCCTCCAATTTAGTTGACTCGAAGTGGAACGATTGTTATCATTATCTTGCTACATTTTGTAAGTTGGGGAACTTTGACTAGTCGTTAAACACCACCAGACTACGATTATGATGATGCTTCACATGGCATCACAGGCGCAGCCAAGGGGGCCCGACTCCCTCCCCCTTAGGTCCGAATTTCTTGTGAAAACCATTGCACATTGTCTCCCATGCAGGCAGTTTTCGTATTATTTTAGTTCACATTGGGCTCTGCCCCCACCCCTTAATAAAATTCTCCCTGCGCCCCTGCATTGTACTGTAACGTGATGAATTCAAGCGCTTCCCACCGGGCTTTGAAATGGAGCCAAGCTAATGGTTGTACTGGGAACTAAGAGCGTTCTAAGAAAAACAAGCACTGTCTCGCATTGTACATTTCTTTAACGGAACAGATCGTTCTTGGATTACAATTTTTCGTTTAACCGAAGGCGATACAACCCCATTTTCCATTTTCGGACGGGGATATAGACAAAGAAAAAAAATTTACATGTAAGTTTCTTCTTTGTTTATGGGGAAGGAGGCAGCAACTTTCGCCATCAGCTGGTAAGACAAATAAGAACTGTCTGCTTCTAAAATCAACATGCTGTTCTACTGCTCTAAAACCATGGCCTTGCGTACAAGTATGTGGCTTAATTCCGACACAATGCAGACGAAAAATACTTACTGAAAATAAATATCGCTCTCAGTAAAACACATTCTAATGTACATTATTTTTAGAGCAGGCGAGGAGACAGCCAATGAAAAGTTGTACTACAAAATCAACAAACATTCAGTCGATTCTCGCCCAATCAATGAAAGACTGTTAAGCTGCCCGTGAATGAGCCAGAATCGTGCGAAGTTCATGGCTGTCGTGGCGATATTGGTCATATAGACTGATTTTCCACGTAAGTCCTCATTGTGCGAATATGTATGCTGACGCGAGAAAGATGGATGCCGGACGAAAGGGCATTACGCGCATCGGGCACTTCAAAAATATTTTCTGGACGATTCCGTCGACACCCTTTCCTTCCTTGTTAAACGGTGTTTAGTGGCCGAGACAGCAGGTTTTCGTTCTTGTCGCCTACAGCTTTCTTCGCGGAAAAGGGAAGAAGAAGAAGAAGAATAGTGTCACCGTTTTCCGGAATACTCTCCGAAAGTTGCCGGCTTATTGGCCTCAGCCAGGCATCATCTCTGTCTTACTCGGAGACACTGGTTTATTTTGTCAGCTTTCTTTCCGTCAGATAAGCAAATAGTCATTGTTACGCATTGTCACAGAATGACACTAGTATTTTATGCAGAAACTAAAAAAAAGACGAAATACGTCAGTTGGGTATTTGTTACAAAATGCATTTCACCAAATGTCGTTCATCAAAGCACCAGCTTTTGACGAAATGCCTAATTTTTGTTCGAAACATTCATTGTTAACCAGGATGTTCTTTTTAGCCTTTTTTCCGCTACTCGCTTTTGTCGCTGAACGTCTTTGATGTTTTTGTTGCGGTAACTAACACATCACATATGGAGAGAGCTGTATAAGAAAATTTCCAAACATCAGCTGACGTAGTGGTGGTAGCCAGTAAAGATGTTGCTTCGTCTTCTCCATCCCTAGGTTGTTGTCATTCACCACTATTTGTAACCTTGACTTGAGCAAGTAGAAATAAACCCTACCAACGGTCGCGCTTCCGCCCCGTGCTTTCACTGAGTTCAGCGGCAGGGAAGGAACTGACACAAGACTGATGACGAGGAGAAAACATTTTTGTGAGTAGTTCACAGATATTTTTTTGGCCAAAGGCAACATGGAGTGATTTTCCCCGGCTGGTCCGCTTCGTTTCTGCAGGCGCCAGGAACGCCTCCTATGCCCCGGATCACGTGGTCGCAGTTGTTTAACAATTATTTGACGGCAGCTGGGGCGAGGAGTTTTTCGAGACAAGGTAGAAGACTTTTGCTATACTGCCTAGACGCAGACGGCCAGAGGATTTACTATTTCTTGCCGCCGGAGCGCAAACTTGAAGAGTAAGGTGAAGTGCAGCCTGCCATGCGGGTGTTGGCCAGTTTCTTTGTGCCTAAAACCAATGTAGTGGCAATGAGGTACGGATCTGGGAACAAAGGGCACTAACCATCCGAGACTACTGCGCAGTAGGTTAGTGTTCTGCGTCAGCTAGCCCAGACGTGTGACCAAGACGTCAAAGTCGAGCAGTTGGTCAACAGTAAGATTCAGCCCGAGCGCTTACTTCCAGGGAAAATAATCGTAGTAGTGGTTGCATGGCGTTTCAAACGCAATATTGATAAGTATTACTTACGATTTCAGCCGGAAAAACCTGAAACACACATTATTTCCCCCGAAAGAGATTGCGTCGTCACTGGTATGCTAACCGCCAGACGCTCGCGTAGGGATTTTTGACGTTTCTGCGTTAAATAGTTTGTTTACGTGAGATCTCGACGCTGATTGGTCGTCGGTCGGACTCAAGGTCCAATCAAGAGTAATAAAAAAGTTTTTGGGGAATAACTAATGCGATATAAATTATCTTTAAAATAAAAAAGTTGACCGTTGTAAAAATAATAATAGTAATAATAATAGTAATAATAATAATAATAATAATAAACAATAATAATAAAAAAGTAAAAATATTACAAAGATGGCAAAGAGTAGTTCCAATTTGAAAAATACAAAAAAAACAAAAAGCAGTGAAATAAAATATCTGAAAACAAAATCACGGAACAAAACTGGAAAATGTTAGGAAGTGAAATAAAACAATAAATAAAAATTTACCCTAGCCTAACATAGTGACCAAACCTAACCTAACCTAACCTAACCTAACCTAACCTAGCCTAGCCTGGCCTAACTTAACCTAACCTAACCTAACCTAACCTAACCTAACCTAACGTAGCCCAGCACAAAAAATCACGGAACAAAACTGGAAAATATTAGGAAGTGAAATAAAACAATAAATAAAAATTTACCCTAGCCTAACATAGTAACCTAACCTAACCTAACCTAACCTAACCTAGCCTAACCTAACCTAACCTAACCTAACCTAACCTGATCTAACCTAGCCCAGCACAACCCAACCTAGCAACCTAATCTAACGAGTATTAACCCGTCCCCGACTGGGGGGGGGCAGTTGACTGCCCCCCCTGAGGTTTTTCTGGCATTGCGAGAGAACCAACAAACACAGAGCCACGAAACTTTGTGTACCTTTTGCTTCATCAATTTTACGTCTCGTGTCGAAATTTTGACCTCAGGTCACGTCAGGTGCCTGGCCTAGGTCAGGTCAAACAGACCTATGTCAAAAAAAGTTTAACGCCCTCTAACTTTTTCGCAAAACAAGATATCTCAATAATACTTTCAGGGACTAGTGAGCGTGATAGATGCAACAAATCTGCTATGTCAGATTTTTCGGAATTTTCCGGGTCATTGACCTAAGGTCAAGCCCATTTTTAAGACATATCGCCGTTTTTTCGGAAATTGACGGAATATTCCATAACATTTTTAGTGTGGAATGAAGCAGACATCTAGTTACCGTCATTGGGCAAAGTTTCAGTGACCTCCAGTCATTGACCTGAGGTCAGGTCACGAATAACTGTAGTGGGCCAAAATGTACCACTGTCAAAATCGACGATGAACTACTCAGAATGGGTAGAAAATGGCAGAACTAACTTGCACAGACGTAATTAATACCAGGAACCTCAAAAAGTTTGAAAAAGTAGCATATTTTGGAAATAAACAGGCTCTCGCGAATAAAGCTCCGCCAACTTTGTAGATTGGCAACTAATCAATTTTCCTAAAATTTAAACATGAGAAACCATCACAAGAACCACAAACATCAATCAAATTGACATAGATTGTCCTTTTTCGCGAAAATAAAGGAACGCCAAAATTAGTTCCCGTCAATTTGGTACCGCATACGGCAGCGGTGCACACTGACGGCCGACCGGGAGAATTACGGTGTCTTTAACTCAACGTTTTGGCATATATATTGAACAAATCTGGGGAAATTAGACGTGTATCGGCATCCGCGGACATTTACTTGTGCGCTGGTGCCTTTACCTATGCGTTATTAGTCACAGCCCTTGAGATTCAGGCCATTTCTCCGTCTCATGCAGTCGGCTATGAGAAAACATATACAGGGCGTAAATTGGCTTACATATTATCTAAAACTAAAAATGAGACCAGTTTCGAGCTCTTCTCGTCACAGGCTTTCCAACGGTATGCTTATTTTTATCGTGTGACCAACCGTTCGTGAGTTAGAGGGGGGGCAGTCAACTGCCCCCCCCCCCAGTCGCCGATGTTCGGGACGGACCGACGGTCGTGCGCGGGTTAAATGTCATAATGTAATAATACTGATATCAGACGTCCCAACAATTATCTAATACAATAATATAACGGCGTAATAATTCAGCAGTTCCTCCAAGTTCAGTTTGTGGCAACAGAATAGAATTTTCCTATATATGACGTCATTAATCGCTTGAAGATGCATGCAGGGTTTACACGTCCTTCATGTCAATAACCTTAACCTTGGCGGCTCTACATTTTCCGCCGCGGAATAATGTTGTTCTCCGCCAGTCGACTGCAGCACGGTATTACTGTGTGGTACGTTATCGTTACGATTTTGTTGTTATTGGTTAGAAAATCAAGTAGTGGAAAGTACGGTTAGAAACAGGATGATACATTCTTTACATTGGTGGCAATTATACAAAGCGTTGTTTGCGATTTCGTCGGGCAGAAACTTACCTTTAGCAGAGCAGTTTATACGGGATCAGGTAGTGGAGGAGACACGTTCAGCCAGGCCTCGCTAGCGTCTGTTGCTGGAACCAGAGTCCACCCTGCCTAAAACCCTCTTAATCGCTGAGACAGTGGAAACCGCAGAGCGTGAGGTTGTTGCTGCGGCCATGACAGTGAGCAGGGGGCAGTAGATTATGTCAAGGATCTCTTTGTCGGTGCCGTGCATGGTGCTGAGCTTGCAGTTGTTGCTCATGGTGTTATGGACAGACCGCTTAGGTGAAGATTCAGGCCTAAACCTGCTCGAGGAGTGCCTGAGCCGCCAGGAGCCACTGTTTCGCCTGCACCTGTAGCCGTCCCAGGGGCGCGAGGTTTATTGTTGTGGTGGACCACACGTGGCGAATGCGCCATTTTGTCCAGTGCGTGGTCAGCGCTGTCATAATTGTGGGCTTGCTGGTGACTGCTGCAGTGTGCGGGGACCGCCTCAGCGCTGCAGGCGTTAGAACTGGGACACATGTGATGCAGACTGAAAATAATTAACTGCATGTGGATGTGACCCTGGAAAGGGGCGGTGGTAGGACCATGGTTGTAGACCCTGTTTCCCCTGTTTCAGTTGTTCCTCTGAGCTGGGTAAAAAAAAAGAAAACAGCAGATGACCATGACTGATGATGCCTTTCAAGCTAGGGAAGGGCAAAACTCCAGGCGTCGGGAAAGTGCGAGATCCAGATGTCCTGCCGAGGTACGCACTGTGATGTCTGTCTGTGCGTGGTTCCCCGTGGCAGCGCCATTATGGAGCTCCACCTGATACGATTGTTCCAAGTGAATGTGGTGGGCTTTAACCGACCCCGTGCGTGCAGGTCCCTATCCGGAGGTCGTCCAGACACCCGGCCGGCGATAGATCCTGGTCATTCTCCAGCCATCCTGGGGTATGAGCGCCGGATCATCACTGGCCCCACCGTGACGCCAGTGAGGCAGAGGCTACGTCGCTGCCTCTCGCGATCCGAGAGGAGAGAGAGCGCCTTCACGAGCTTGAGAGAACAGGGGTCATTGAGAAGGTTCACGTGAGTCCATGGATTTCTCCCATTGTAGTAGATAGGAAACGAGATGGTTCAGTACGGCTCTGTGTGGATCTCAGGCAGGTAAATCGGGTGGTAGCAACCCATGGGTATCCAATCCCTCACATGGAGATCATGCAAAGACTGCAGTATCCAGGGTGTGATGGATCTCAAGATTGTCTACCATCAAGTGCGCCTGTATCCCGACTCTAGGGATCTGGCAACATCCATCACCTATGAAGGCTTATATAGGTATGCCCTCTGGTGCGTTTGGTCCGGCATCATGTGGTCCAGTATTTCAAAAGATAATGGCTGACATGTTGGCTGGAGTTAAAGAAGTGGAAGTGTATTTGGCCGATGTGATGATCCATGCCGCTGCCCATGCCGAACATGGTTTCTGGGTGACCCAAGTGCGCGAAATTTTCCGACGTCTCCGAGTGCGCGTAAACATGGCCGAAAGTACTTTTGAGCGTCGTCCATCCGATCAGCAGCGGCCGTGTCGGGCCTGATCCTGAGCGGATTGCTCCGCTGATCAGCGCCGAGATGCCGAACAGTCCGGCCTCGTTAACCCTATTTCCGGCAGGGGAGGCTGAATCCACCCCCCCCTCGGGTTTTTTGCTTGCCAATTTCTGGGTTTTCAACGCAGAGTCACGAAACTTGGTCACCTTTCCTAGCTATTCTTCCTACGTACTGAGACAAAATTTCGAAATTCTGTTCTGCTCAAGGGCGGAGTCAGGCAACGTTTTTGGGACGTACCTCAGGCCAATTTTCGCCCTGTTGAGGATAAAAGGAAAATGACTGCCAAAGATAGCGTTTTTAAGATAGATCTTAAAACTTCATATCGATGTATAGCTAAATAGTTGGGCAATGCGTAAATACAATTTTGTTCATCTGAGGTCACTTTCCAAGGTCGGGTCAAGGTCAAAAGTCAAAATTTGGCTTTATAGTAATAATTTCGATGCCACTTTTTGAAATGCCAAAACCGGAATATACATCGCGTAGAAGGGTGGCCTCTACTTGTGTATAAGGTTTCAGCTCGACATCAGGTCAGGTCACGGAGCTATGACCGACAATGTTAGTGCGCGTGTCTTATATCACAATAGCCGTAAAATGAAATTTTTGAAATAGAGTGAATTCAAGTGATTGAAAACGTTTTCAGATATATTAAATGCACATGAGATCATTCCAAACGACTCCAATGTCACTGGAGGTCATTTAAGGTCAAAGGTCACAAGTTGGTCTGAAGAGCATGTGACCATGACAGTTCCCCCTTTTCCATGTCCCCGGCACCGCCTATGCTAACATTATACAAACATTGTAATACGACATGTACTTGTTTAGCATAACATGACTAGCAGAAGCCAAAAACCTGCTTTTACCTTTTTATTTATTCAGTTCTTGGAAAACTAATCCTCCTGTTTTTGAAACCCTGTTAACGCTTATGAATTTTCTCAAAATTTCAAATGTGCGTATCAATGGCAAAAGTTCTATCCATAATCTCTCGATTCATGTCAGTTCCACTGAAATCAGTTAATAAACAACAGAGTTATAAGAAGTCCAAAGGTACCCCCATTTCGATATTTTTGCCCCCCTGTATCCACCCCTTTCAAAATTTTAAAAGTTTCCCTTTTTAAAATGTAGTTCACGTCATGGCAAATCGATTGCCGTCTGTTGCGATAAAATCGGATGTGTAGTTCTCAAGATCTCAGGGGGGCCGAATCCGCCCCCCTGCCGGGAATCGGCCATACCGTCTAGCCCTCCGGGAATAGGGTTCCTTCCCTTCCTCGGTGGCGTCAGCTTTTTCACAAAGTTCCTCTCGGGTTTCCTTTTCTGATGGAGCGTCTAAGGGCTCTCCTGCATTAGGAAGCGTTCCAGTCGACTGACACCGCGACAGAAGTCGTGAAGAGAGTGAAAACTCCCATCGCTGAGCGCCCGTCGTTGGCCTTGTTTGATCCGTGCCTGCCCACATTCGTTTCCACTGATGCCAATAATGTCGACTGGGGGGGGGGGGGGCACTTAAGCCAGTTGTGTGGTCAGGAAGAGCTTGTTACCGCTTGTACGTCGCGCGTGCTGGCGCCAGTACTGAAACGTAAGTACTGCACGGTGGAGATGGAGGCCCTGAGCTGGTTTTGGGCGATCGAGAAGTGGTACAGGTTCCTGCGGGGAGGCCGGTTCCTGTTACGCACGGATAACCAGGTATTGCAGGCCATCCTGGGGCCCAAGAGTTCTGACCGAGTGGGACGGAGGATAGCTCGGTGGAAAGCCATGCTGATGGCTTATTGGTTCGTCGTGAAGTTCTTGCGTTCAGCGCAGAACTTCGACGCTGTGGACTGTCGCGAGTTCCAGTAGTCAACGGAACCTGGGAGGACAATGACGACATAGAGATAGCTTTTCCGTGTGGTCAGACAGAAGCTGTCTCCCTCGAGGAGTGAAGAGCTGCGATGGGAAGGGACGAGGCGCTCGAGAAACTGACTGAGTATGTGGACTCAGGAGGCTGATTGCTACTTTGTGATGTGCCCTTAGAGCTTAGGCCGTACTGAGCCGTACGACATGAGCTGAGCTCAGCGAGAGGGCTGATGTTCAGGGGCTACAAGCTTGTGGTGCCCGCTGCGCTAAGGGTGCGTCCTATTGGCCTGCCCCACGAGGCTCATCAGGGGCTTGTACGGACCAAACGGAAGCTTGCGACCTGTACTTGTGGCCTGCCATGGAGAGCGAGATAGAGCACCGACTGCGGGATTCTGTGCGGCCCATGGTAAGAGCAGTGTCCCGCACACCCCTCCTCAGCAACCCACACCACTGCCAGCCGCTCCTTGGCACACCGTGCAGTGGGATCTGGCAGGGCCTAAGGCCGACCCTCGGCAGTTCCGTTTTGGTATCGTATTGGTGGACATGTATAGCAGGTGACCGGAGGTGGCTTTTACGTGGCTTAACGTCAGGGCCAGTAATTGCATTCCTGCAGAGTGTATTCGCTTAAGCGGGCAATCCCGAAAGGCTGATTTCTGATAACTGCCCACAGTTCTGTTCTCCGGAGTTCCGGTCGTTTTTGAAGACGAGTGGGGTACGTCACGCGCGCATTTCGCCGTATTCGCCCCAGACGCGTGGAATGGTGGAGAGGCTGGACCGTACGACCGGGGATGCTGTCGCCAGCGCGCGGTCCCTCGGACAGCCGACCGACTCGTTTGTGAGGTCTGTCCTCCAAGCGCACCGTGCCACATCACATCCAGCTTTGGGCTGTCGACCTTCAGAGCGTCGAGGGGCCGCGCCATACGCACTGCCTAGGATGTGCTGCCGCGGGGCAAACCTAAGGATAGGCTGCTACGAGGCTGTGTACAGTGGTTGCACAAAGGCACAGCCGCAGAGCTGGATCGCTGCCGAGCTAGGGACTGGGAGACTGGGTGAGGGTGTGCTGGCCAGGAGTGCGGGGCAGGCGGCATGGCAACCCCGTTCAAGTAGCTCTGAAAACAGGACCGGTGAACTGCCGGCTATCTGATGGCAGACGAGTTCATGCGCGACGCTTAGTGGCAGCCAGAGGGATCGTTCGAGGGGCCAGCGGGCCTTGGCGATGCCGTGGGGTGCCGTGGAGTTAGAGGATGGAGTCCCCGTGTCCGAAGGTCCCCGCCATTCCATCCAGACACCGCAGCCTCCCTTGTGCCGGAGTTCGCGCCTGCGCAGAAAGCCGGAACGGTTTTCGACTTCGTAAAGGGATGACGTTGTTTACGTTTGTGTCTGATAGGCCAATACAGGCGCTATGAGTTGTTTTTTCCTGCTGAGGAAGTGTGTGGCGTCGTCTTATCCATCTTTAGGTTGTTGCCATTCACCACTATTCGTAACCTTGACCAGAAAAAAGAAATAAACACTACTACCAACCGTGCTTCTGCCACGTGTTTTCAGAGTTCAGCAGCGGAGAAAGGATTGACATTGCAGGCAAGATACGGGTCCAACGTTTACAACAAAAGCCAGCGAGGAACCCGGTGGCCTACCATCCCTGGTACCGAGCGTGGGCCGGCAGAAAATCAGCCAACAAACGGCCGAACCTTTTCTGAGTTATCTGAGCAACTGCTGCATCAAATTCTCCGTCCCTGACACGCACTGGAAGAGCGCAATCGAAGGGTTGGTGTCGCGGCCAAATTTACTGCGATCAGCTCATCCATGCATCAGCGTGTGAAACACGACCACCATGGCGGCCATGAGGAGTGACAAAGCGCCCAGTCCGGCGGCAAGGCGGAAATGTGTCTGGGCAGATACAACCGCCGACGTCGCAACCGTTGTCAGTTTTCTTCCTTGGCAGCTATTATGGACGAGTTTAGGTCAGAAGTTAAATACTCTGCAGTTTAAACCTTATTACTATTACAAATATCGAGCCATTATTTACAGCCTAGGCACACCGAAAGAAGCAATGGCTAACTGGCGAAGACTCGTGAAGACAAGTGGCCATAATTGGGACTATGCGGAGAGCAGGTGTTTATTCACGGAAATGCAACGCGAGATACGATAACGCCCCATTTATAGCAGGCTTCCGTGCAGAAGCACGTCGATCGAGGATAGCCGACTGGATGATGTGGGGCATTACTACACACAGAGCCGACACAGACCTCTCCGTCAGCGTTTCAGCTGTGAAAGGACTGGTTCCGTGCGCGAAGCCCTGTCTCCTAAAGTCTATCGATCTTCTGACCTGAAACCATTAGGACAGTTTTTATCGCCGCCAGCCTGTTACGCGATGACAAAATGAACGGTAGGGACAGAGCTGACAAGCTCGCTCTACCAGTTTTAGAACGCTGCCGGACTGCAGTAGCTCTGCGATTCGGACGAGACATTCAGCACTACGCCTCAAATCGGTGAAAAGGCTCCAAGGCCTTGGCATTATTGCAGAAGATGTGATTCCCGGAGGAGTGTGTCTGAGTGAAGTGACGAAGAAGCGTGTTGCTGGGCAACGGATAATGGCGTCCTAACTTGCGCCCTTAGGCTCAGATGTCCGGCCAAGTCACCGACTGTTGTCACCACTAGGTGGCCAGGTTTGGTACGCTGTTTCTGTGTCAGCTGAGTCACCGGGGACTGTTAGCCGGTCAAATTTTGTACGTGCGATGGCGAAGCAGCAGCCTGAATTGTCATCGACAGACTATGAGCTTTCGGCAGGACGTCTTGACTTCTGGGCTTCTGTCAGATTAGAAATACGCTGCTACTGGTGATGGTGATACCCATTGTTCATTGAGCGAGAAACTGAATTCATTTCTGAATGCTATACGTACTTATCATTTAAAGCACTCTGAAATAATGACCGCTTGAAACCAGGCCAAAAAGTGTCATAAATGTACCACTCATTTTTACTCTCACAACGGTATGCTCGCCAAGTGTGTTTAATAGATTGGATTTGGTTTGAAACAATGTGTTGACTGCCAAGATGGCCAATGATTCTATAGTCCCAGGAATAAACGCATAACTTTATTCAGGCTCTGTTCACAGACGTCGAGCATCAGCTATCATCAGCCTCAGTGTCCAGACTTTTGCGCGAGAGGATTTGCTCCGATAACCGTTTTAGTTTGTACGGAATATATGCAGATGAATAATGGCTGATGTTAAAGAATATGAACTTCAGACAAATTAATGCATCAATGAACGACAACTAAACCAAAAGGGCTCGTATATTGGTCAATGGTCTTTTTGCGTCTGGGAAACGGAAATATCATGTCCCAGTGGCTTAGAGTTGGATGGAGACGGCGTAAGACGGCAGACACTCGGCCGGTGGCGTTCGGCTGTTTCGGCGGCCTCCCGTGGCGGCGGGCCGCGCGCTCAGACCGGACCGCCGGCGCTGTGTCTCGCCGTCCGACTCGGCCACCGACCGACGGCCGGCCGCGTCTCCGGCCGGAGGCGCCGAAAACTTCGCTCCCGGCTGCCGTCTATACCGGAAAACATCAGACAAACGGCAGACGGGCGCAGCCTTTTACTTGTTCCGCGGGTCTCTGACCGTTTGTCTGGCCCCAGAGCTAGCGCGGTGATTTGGGGTGGCGTTGAAAACTTTTTTGCTGAGAAGCAATAATGATAATGCTGTGATGTATCGACCCACCGGCCCTAGATAACTGTGCGTTTTAGAACCTTTGACGCCAGATTTCCTTGGAGGTGAATGTCTGACCCAACCCACTTTACCCTCAGACAAGGTGATAGCTGGTGTTTTTCCTCGGGGTCTGTGTTTGACCAGATGATCAAATAGTTACAAATGGAGGACACGCCTGTGGACGAAGCAAAGCCATTAATATTCATGACCTCCGTTAAGAGCCTAACAGGCCATTTCGATATGTGCCATAAATCCCGCTATAAATGGTAGGTTCGGGCTCTCTAAATCTCCCGTATTTATTTGTTATTCACTTGTCTCCTTCCGAGAATCATCATCAATAACAGGTCTCAGAGCAGTAGTCCCCAAACTTTTCGGTAGTGCTTCCTTTTTTCGATCTTAACCGGGGGGCCATTGTCCCATCCGGAGTAAACTTGACAACTATAGTTGCGAGCGTGGGGTCCCGTGGTCGTTACACAACCACAACTGTCTACATTACAAAATCAGCGAGGTTACTACGGCCCATTATTGTTCGTGCACCATGCGATGTCCAATGACTCAGCTGCGGGAATATGCGTAAATCAAACAGAATCGCTTACGTTGGACCAAAATACGATATATGCTTGTAGGGTAACCTTTTATTATAACTGCTACGGTCATTTACTACATACAAATATCTTCGATAAAAACACACACTCATTACCCAGACGCAAATTATAAAAGCCAGTTTCGAGGGAAGATGCTATTTTACAGGTAGGCCACACCACATACAAGTCTTTGGTCCACCGTCACGCTTTGGAACCCAAACATTGTAAAATAGCACCAACACTGCAGTCATGTTACTGAATGCTGTTACAAAAATGCCATTACGATGGCGTGGGCCGAATCAGGTATATAGACATGCCGCAAGCCAGTGCAAGACCGTCTACATTTGTTCAGTGACGTAGGTGGCCGCAAAAGCCTGGCATTAGGGAGGCCGGCTGAAAAACACTGTCCCAGCAGCAGGAAAACAGTGTCGGCGCTGACTGAGGGCCCCGGCCGGGCCGGTCGATGGCGGGCTCCCGACGGGACGGTCACGGCCGGCGCGGCCTGAAGGCCCGCTCAGGCTGGAATGAGTCTCGGCGCCGCCACGCCATCACTTCAATGGCTCGTCCGGCCATGATGGACGCCGTCGCGGCCGTGCTGATGCGCCCTCCGGCATGTCGCCACCGATTGCTTCCACTCCGCCGCAATTATTCGACCGTCAAATCCTGCAGTTCCCCCGGTAAAAAGTTCCCTCAGTCGAGCAGCAATCATTCAAGTTCGCTCCGCTAAGCTTTTCCGATGACAATGTTTCCTTGCGGAGCAGTGCACTGCAAGCGACGCGGAAACTCCGTTCTACTTGCTTGGTTTCATTTTGGTATTTCGGTCCTGCTGGACAGTTCCACACCATGCAATTTTATTTTTGTCATATAGGGATAAATGACACGATATGGTAATGAGGCGATGTTTAAAGAGCACGGACTTGAAGAGCAATTACTCTCTGATAAAAAATTACGGTTTGTTAAGAGATGGGCTGCTCAAAAGAAAGGTAAATCAGAAGCGATTCAAATCAAATGGTCTTCACAGAGAACTGGCCGTAGAGTAAAGGGGACTCGTTCTCGTTCGCAGTATTACTGAAGCGGTCGGCGCTGTGACATGGTGTTGGTAGGGGAGACCGGGGTCAAATTTAACACGGGGTAATTGTAACAGAAGCTTTTACTTCGAAACTTACAGATAAAAGACGCTGGAGGCACTACTGGACAAGCGCAGTAAGCTGTTCGTTTTCCTCACGGGGTTTCAGGCCGGTGCGGTGGGTGAGTCGATTGTGCTGTTCACAATTGTGTTTTTTAGAGTGTATTGTAACTTTGCTTATTTTTTAATGTGATCAGCTCATTCACGTATCTTACTAGACACGGGTTTCAGAGTTTGTGTGGGGTGGATGGGGGTACCTGGTCAAAAAATGAATGCATCATTTGCCGCCCACGCCGCCTTGTTTTGCATCATTTTTGTCTCAAAGATGGCGTGGCGTGACGGGGACAATTGTAACATTTTTGCGGGGATCAAATGCAACAGTTTTACAATTGCCCCTATGGCCAGACCATTAAACCTACATTCATGTAAAATATCAATGCACTTGGCATAAATGTAACCACTGGAGGCGGAGGCTATGGAAACATGCCCCGTCCAATTAATCAACATGCAATTTTGTTCCCAAATTCAATATCAATATCATTCAAAAATCATACTTTCGGTATTATTGTCACCAGTCCCTGATTTATCTTTTAGGTACTGTTTTGTCAGTTTTAATTTTAAGACATGGTTACATTCTTGGCGGCTAGTCACCGTGGTCTTACCGTAGATGTTTCACCTTCACAGCGGATTTATTAAAATATTTTATTATTTTATTTATTGATTATTTTATTGATTAAATGATTCTAGTTTGACTTCATTTGGATATTTCCGGGGGGAGTATGGGACATTTGTATATAGTTTAATTTGTCGTTCTCTGAATGTTACACTGAAAATACATTATTACATCCATACATCATGGATGATATATATCATGCATCATTCCTGCAGAGGCTGATACATTGGGGATCGACAAGCCTGGTCCATCGGGGATTGAATAATCTCGTCTATCGGGGATCGCCTCGAAGCAGCTCACCCCTGAAGCGATTCGGTCTCTACCCATGGCAGATCCAAGAAAAAACAGCCGCGCGGGTCGAAAGCGAAAGGCCGCAATTCTGACTGACACTCTAGAAAATAGAGCGATAGAGCTAAAAGAGAGTTGAAAGGATTGCAGACAAGCATCGGAGAATCTGAATCTTGACAAGGACAAGCATGAAGCGAAGACGAAGGCTGGTGGGAAGAAGGCTCGGAAGACAGTACGCAGGGAAAGCAGCAGTGATGATGAAGAAGACGTTTTCTGCTTTTGATGAAGCGTCAGTTCTTGGTCTGATAAGGGTAGAGCTGTTATTTAATTCAGGAAAAGCTGCTGGAGTACTTGAGCTTTACGCCGTTGCGAAATCGTATCTTTGTATTGGAGCTGTGATTTTAATCCAAGAAAGGCTCAGGATGTAAGAGACAATGTTGTTCAATAAAGGCTGTTTTCTACAAAAGTGGCTTTCACTACACCACTTCACCATTCGCTAACATGTTACATTTGACCCTAGGTGCTGTTACAATTGACCCCGTACCTGGGGTTAATTGTAACAGCTGAAGTGACTTTTCGAAACAGTAATTTCGATACCTTAAAGTCGTTATTTCGGGATCTTTTCAAATCCGCTACAAAGGCAAAATATCAGAGTTTGTGACAACCCGAGAAAATGTTCCCCAACCCGAAATATTTTCATTCCAGGACCGAAAAGGTAAAAAATGTAACATTTGACCCCGGTCTCCCCTACTGTATGAGGATGTGTTTCACAGCGAATGTGTGATGACATCGGAGGCACCATGGTCTGTCTTCTTGTAAATAGATAAAACCATGAGTGAGCCAGATGTGTCCAATTCCCAGTCACGCTAAAACTCTCTCTACCTGTCAGTCTGTCCGGTCTGTTGATGCCCATGGTTTAACCTGTGATGTAATGTGTTTCATTTGTGAACCTGACGTATCGTTAGTCCATAATTCCTGCCAGCGGCGCATAACGGATTGGTGAAGCGTCGAACGGATCGTGTTAAAATCTGGTGAAAGGTTTCTGGTGTTCAGAATGTGAAGCGCAAGCTTCGCTGCTCGGTCGGCTCTTTCATTTCCTGCCATGCCTCAGTGGCCAGTGATATGTATAGAAACGTTGATTTTATGCCAGTCATCCAACTACTGGTGGATGTTTGCGCTGAGAATATAGGTGATCGTAAAGAATTAATAAGTGACCTGGAGCCTGTGAGCATATCACTGCTTCTCTGAGGATGTATTGCCTGACGAATTGTAATGTAATTCAAGCAGCGTGAAGTTCTGAGATAAAAGAGATGTTCCATTTGGTACACGACTTTGTATGTGTTGTGCGCATAACATTGCAGTGACTATAAGGTTCCCATCTTCGGAGCCATCCGTGTAGATAAATGTACATCGAGAGGTGGTCAGTTTGAAAGCTACAAAATTGCTGCTGTATTTCCCGTTGTATTACGGAAGCTTTAGGGCTGTCCAGTAGCACGAAAGTGTTCATTGATACCAGTCTCCATGGTGCTGGATGAAGTGTAGGCAGAGGTAAAATATTTGGCAGCTCAAGCTGACGAGTGCCACAAAATTTGGCGGCGCGGCGGCAATGGTAAGACTCCTTTGTTTTTCTTGTGATGTAGAGCAGGTAAAACGCATGTGGACTTAAAGGCTGGATGATTTGGGTAAAATCGCACCTTGGTAAAATAACGCATAACTTGTTCCATTCGGCAAAGATGTATTGGCGTGATAACAGGATCCACTTGCGTAGCCGCAATGGGAGATGTTTTCATGATGCCCAAGACTATTATCAGAAATGAAGTGGTTTCTGGGTTGAATCTAAAAGTTCCAAGGTAGCATCATTGGCGCTGGCACAGATGGCTGAACCATATCCCAGAATGGGTTAAACTAATGATTTATACAGACGAAAAAGAGTGGCTCGGTCTCCCCCGTGGCTGGTGCCCGCGATGCATCTAAAAAGGTTAAGTCGTTTGCAGGCTTTCAAACGAATGTGCTCGATGTGTCTTCGCGTGAGAAGTACCGTGTCCAAAACCACCCGATGAATTTAAAAGGTCTGACGTGTGGTATGATGAGTCCACTGAGACGGAGGTCTGACGTGCGCTGTATATGAGAATAATTCGTGGAAAATGTAATTGCGGATTCCGGTACGGAGAACATGCTCACGTTCATCTGTGACCATCTGTCTATCTTGTTCAGTGGTTGGAGCCGTGAAAAAAGTCTTCTGGCTCCATGTCAGTGCGCCAGATGGCTCTGTCATCAGCTAAGAGTGGGTATGAGACGTCTTGTGGCAAATCGTCGAATAAGTCATTTATCATAATATTAAACAATACAGGCAATAAAAAGCTCCTCTGTGAATCACATTTTGAAGTAGATGAACATAGGAAGTGGCGGAACGATATCAAACTTGAGAGGATCTCTGCCCTGAGAAAACCTCTGAATAAAATGTGCGAGGTGACCTTTAAAATATTTAAATATTAAAAAAACGGCAGGCTTGAAGACTATGTCAGCTAATATCTAAAAAGACCGTAGTCGCATTTCAGCGATACTTAAAATCACGGGGAATATCGCTTTTCAATCGGATAAGATGATCCATAACGCTTCGTTTTTTCCCAATCCGCAATGGTATTTGGAGATTATATGGTGTGATTCTAAAACCCAAGTCAAACGCCTCATTACCATTGTTTCAAAGAGTTCTCCTACGCTGGTCAGAGAAATCGGACGACAATGAGCTGCGTTGCCAGGGTCTTTGTCTGGTTTTGGCAAATGTATAATAGCTGCCTCTTTCCAGCTTTCTTACAAGACATGTTTGCAACATAGGTCATTGAAAGTATCAAGTAGAATTCGCATTTTCGTAGTAGGCAAACGTTGGGAAAAGAATAGTGCAATTAATCTATCGAGATCAACCGACGTGTTTCCAGCGGACGCAGTTGCTTCTGTTAGCTCAAACTCGGTAAGCAGCGCATTGTTAACCTCAGTTTTTCGGAGTTGAAAGTATCATTCGGTAAAAAAACGAAAACTTAGTGTATAATAAAATCATCTTAGCAGTGCGCTGCAAAGCTGGGATGGGCTATGGTATTTGCCAAAGCATTGGTGATTGTTTTTGGCTGCGTGATTTGAACATTATGAACATGAAAGACTGGAAGAGGAAACTTTACGTTTGCCTGCTATGGAACGAACCAGTCGCCATATGTGGCTTAATGGTGTTCCGTGTGTGAATTGGGAACAGAAGTTACTCAGTGCGTGTCATTCGGCACGTCGAGTGACGCGTTGTGTTCTGGCTCGTCCTTTGTTTCGTAAATTAAGACGACAAATGTCATTGTGTCGTAAATAATTACAAAAACACGTTTACGAGCCATAGCCTGCGCCACTTCTGGTGGTCACCAGGGGACTGGTGTGCGACGTTTAAGAGGGGATGTCAATGGAATTGTAGAGGATGACGCCCTTAAAAGTGTGCGGGTGATAAAATCAATACTCTGTTTTGCTGAATGAAAAATACCGGGTTCAGTTCCACACATTCCCCGAAATAGTGCCTAGATGGCTTTTTGTATATTCCATCGAGGAATGTGTCTGGGAATCATTTCCTCTGTGTTTGCTTATGTTTATATTCCAGTTGGATGGTAGTCATTGTGACATATATATCGGATACGACTCTCCAGTTTGAACAAGGCGCTGATTTGCGGAAAGCTTAACCACAAATCAATGGCTGATTGTGTGCTATTTCTTGGAGAGAAGTACATGAGTTCACCATTGTGAAGAGAACAAGTTTCCTCTGGTCTATAAAATCCTCGATGATGCAGCCCCGTTGATCAAGACTTCTCGTCTTATTATTCCAGATGGGGCTATGAGCATCAAAATCTGCCAGGATAAAAAAGCGTTCTTGAAGTGAGCTGTGAGGCCACGAAGGCCATTAAAAAGCTCCTCATTGTCATTGTACGGGGGTAAATAAAGCGAGCAAACATCGATATTTCGTCTCCGATTGCCTGTCACATTGTCGTGACGATAAAGTGATAGTTAAGGAATGAAGAATTGGAGGGGGCAGGCGGCAAAAACCAAGTTTCCTAAGTGGCTATAACAATGGGAACAAGAAATGAGAAATAGACTTTGGTCCCAGCTCAGTGAGATGAAAGTCGTCTGTAATCACATCGTAAAATCAAACCCATGCTGATTTAAAAGATCAGCACCTGCTAGTGCTGGCTGTGGGCCGTGTGAGCGCTCTCGAGCTCCAACCATCCACTGACCAGGCCTGGTCCGGGGCCTACGCTCGCCGGGACTGCCAGGCCTTCGACCGTCCTGTACCCGGGCTGGTGACGGGCGGTCGCCCCGGCTGGGGCCGGCTGGTTCCCCCGTGTGGACGGTCCCGCCCGGGGGCTGGACGACTGGCCGGCTGATCCCGCCCTCGGGCAGATGACACTCATCGGGCCGTCGGCTGAGGTTGAGAGCATCGCTGTGTTTGAAAAATTTTAGCGGATGCATTGGGTGATAGAACTTTGAGTGAAGCGAGTTCAGGTAAGCCATCAGTCTGTGTGCTGGTTGAGTTCGTTTTGATGTGTGCTGCTTAAGCATAGGTCTTGACAAATGGGAAACGAGTAATCGCGAGGTCGACTTTCCGTCCCCCAGGGAAAGACCCTCCACTCTTTGCCTTCACCTCATATATGTTTTTCTTGTTTCCAGGTGGGGCACTGGTTTGAGTTTGTGGTAGGTTCCGTGCTCCCACAGCTCAGTCACTTCTCTGGTGAGATGCAAGTGGCTCCGTCGTGCGGAGACTCTCCGCAATTGGGGCAACGAGCCACTTGTCTGCAGTCTCTAGATTCATGGCCGTGTCGTTGGCACTTAGAGCACCTCAACGGGCTTGAAACGAAAACTCTTATGTCGTATCGGAGGTACCCAGCGATAACGTGTCAGAAAGTGTCTGTCTGTTGAACGTGGGAATCAGCAGATTGGTGTGCCGTTGGCCGTCCTTGAAGATGGTCAGTCGGCGGGCCCACCACTCCTCCAGGTCTCAGCTCCGCTTTGATCTTCGTTTCGGGTATGAGTCTGAGCTTGAGAGCAAAGATGGTACCTTGGCTGGAGTTTCGTGGTGTGTGGAGCAGGACTGGCTGGTGTTTCGTGGCGTGTGGAGTCGGACCTGCACGTTTGGGCCGCAGAAAGTCGTGGTTTTCAGTAGTGCCTTAGTCTGCTTTCTTTTTTGTGGTCTTAACGATGAGGGTGCCGTTCGCTGGTGCTTCAGTTCCAAGTTTTGCAGCAGAGTATCCGTAGGAGGCGGTAAGTTGCTTTAAGGGCCAGAATACGTTGATTTTGCGTAATGACATATCGTTAGATGTGGACTGAATGACACAAACGATCCGAGAGGATCCAAGCTTTGATCAGAAAGCGCTGAGCTGGCGCTGGTCGAGCTCGTGCGGTGGTCAGTGGCAGGGCGGCGACAGAAGACAAGCGAGGATCAACAGCGGCAGTAGTCGATGTGGTAGTCACGTGGCGAGCAGAGGCGTGGTCAGTAGGCAGGCTCGGGTCAGATTCCAGTGTGTTGTGCGCTGGTGTGGAGCACAGTTGTGCTATGGCCTCCTCTGACGACACAGTGCCCGAGCGTGGGTCAGCAACAGGACTAATCGCGTGAGGCGTTGCTTAAGACAGTGGCCGTATTCAGTTTTGGATCTGAGTCTGATGCAACATCTTTTTTATCTCCCCTTTTTCCCACGGTCATATGCTAATTCAGAAACCTAAACAAGCTTAAGTGAAGGATGTAAAATTTGGAAGAAAAACTACAAGGCAGCACGATCTAACTCGTTGGAGCGGCGTTGAGCGCGAGGACAACCTGACGCGTCAAGATCCTAAAAGCGAATGAAGCTTCGTTCTCATCAAAGGCATGGGAAGCAGATTGCCTACAAAGCTTTTTGCACACCTGTCTTACGCAGCAAAAAAATATGTGTATATATTTATGTATATACGTATATTCGCATATATGAATATATATACTCATATATATATATATATATATATATATATATGTATACACATAAATATATAAGCAGAAGTAATCATGTATATATATATATATATATATATATATATATATATATATATACATGATTACTTCTGCTATATATATATATATATATAGAAGTATATATATATATATTCTGTATATATATATATATACATATGTGTATATATATATGTATATATATATTCTTTATTATATATATATATATATATATATATATATATATATATATATGTATATTCTGCTATATATATATATATATATATATATATATATATATATATATATATATATATATATATATATATATATATATATATATATGATTACTTCTGTTGCGTATTCCAAAAAAACAATTGATTCAGGGCGATGCGTAGGTGACAGCTACAGGTCTGGTGCCGACGCCTAGGTCAACTGTACCGACTGCGACGTCACATTACACATAGACTGTCGGCTTGGAAAAAAGAAATAGGAATATCAACTAAACCTTTGAAGTTATTTGTTTTTGAAAAACTTTTGGTTACCGGCAGTACATTATTTGTGGCAACACTGGTCAATTTTTTCCGTTCATTTATCTCTCAACACATTTATACTTTATCCCGTACAGTATTACCACTACCAGACACCACCACTGAAATGGGGTCGTTAAGACTATCTTCTTTCTGTGCTGCTATTTTTTTCAAACTGCTGATCAATTTTTTTCCTGGACTGCTAGATTCGACCATTGTCCAGTGAGCGTTCCGACATTCTGCGGTGGGCCGGACTGTCTCTGTTCCGTGGCTGTTCAGATGTTCTGTGTTGGGCCAGATTCTGCCACTGTCTTCCGACCGTTAAGAGACGGCCGCTCCGGACCTGACGGTCGGAGTCGGCCGCCCACTTCAGCAGTGTGCCGTTGGCCGCCGATGTTCAGGTAATTGGCGGCCTGGAGCGACGCTGCCAGCCGGTCACGAATGTGGCGCGCTCGCGTGCCGAATGCCGCCGCCAGCACACCAGTATTGTCACGGCCGACTCGTCAATACTGGCGGGCTTTCGACAGGGGCAAACTGGCGCCGGCACGCCACCCGGTCACGGAGACAGGCGCGGCTCGGCGGCCGCGATTGTAAAGAGAAACTCGAGTTCGGGTAGGGGCTGCTGCCGAAGGGAACGGATTTGTGCTCACGATATCATCGCCCCTTGAACAGTCCGAGTCCGAGCGCGCGAAATTTCAAAACAATGCGCCGTTTCAGTCAGTTGCAACAGTCTGAGAAAAAGCGATTACCGCCGGACCGGGGGATAGAATGCCCGTTATTCAGCATTTTTTGGGCGCGTTTGTTCTTTTTTGTTGTTTTACCGTGTCGCGGTGCATGGTGCTGCTCGTGGAGTTCGTTTCAGCTGCGCTGGGGAGTCAGATCAGAAACCATTTGTCCATGTGAGACTTTCGAAACCTGGGCACTGCGCGAGACGACATGCCGCAGTCTGGCAGTCCGCGCGCAGGCGGCACTGTGGTCAGCTGAGCTTGTGGCTCCGACCAGTCTTCTGAAACCCAGCTGGAAGTATCGGCTGTTTCTCCTAGAAGCTTTCTTTCCCTCCTCGTCCTCATCCCTTTTCTTTCTAACCTGACGCAGGGAACCAAACGTTGTTGGCTCTAGTCCTAGTTTTAGTTCCAGCGCGTTTATATTTTGGCATCACTACCCGATGTTGCCGTTACCCGTGTACCTCGTACCGCTTTTGTTATGCATATGACGTGTGCATTGATGTTTGTTCGACAGCGTTAGATGACAAAAGCAGCGGCGTGTCGGGCGCCAAGGTGACGAAGGCAACGGGTTCTGGCCTAAGGAACATGATGGTTGGAATGAACAAAGGCCAAAAAAATGGCTGGTTTGGGAGAAAAGGAGGTATGCCTTAAAAAAAGGCTAAATTGCTCAGTCGTTGAGCATGGCAATTGCGGAAGAATATCGACCATATTGTCTTTTTTCGTAATGAAAAAATTGGGATGCACTTTACGAGGTCCCATGGTGACGCACATTCTTCACGGTGGGATAAATATTTTTTTCTGTGTGCTTCACAGCACGAATTGGGCAACAAAGAGCTAAGAAAAAGTCTCGACTTTAAGCATCTGAGGCGTTATTTATATGTTGAACACGGCTGAAGTGTTCTCATAGTTTTTGCTTAATGCAGTAATGTGCAAAATTGAATTCAGAGGGAGAGACGCTAATTTGTAGGCTTGAGAGTGAGAGTGTATAAGCGTCCAACGAAGAAAAGGAGGTGTCACTGCAAAGTACTACGATTTTCTCCTACCAAACTTGTCCTAAGAACTTCAAACACATGATAGCATTGGTACAAATGAAAATGCCAGTGTTGTCTTGAAATGCTATGAAACGATATACTTTTCATGTCACATGCTCTGTGGTATGTTTTCTTAGCTATTTCGCCATCATTTTACGATACATCCAGTGCAAGTATAAACCTCGTATTTCCCACATAGCACTGCATCACCGAGGACTGATGCGTATGCCGGAGCGTGTGGGCGAAGCAGTGGCAAAAAAGTCTGCATTCTGTAAGATAAGATGGTGGACTAACATCGGTTGACACCTGACGTAAAGTTCTTGAAGAAGTCTTCTGACCAAGCGAGAAAGACAAGTGGTGCCAGGAACAAAGACGAAAGCGTGTTTCATTGTCTTGCTTTACAAAATCAACATAATTAACAGAGTGGCACCGAAATGGGCGGCGTGCTTTGTTAGCACTGTATGTTATCCAATCTCCGATAATATTGGGCTGCCATAACTCGGTCCGTTCCTGACTGACGAGATCGCGAAAGCTAACGCTTGCAATTAGCCGTCGGTCACGGTTGGAGAGACGTGACCGAAGCGTGGCTCGAGAGGGAGTTCTACCGTCTTGTCCTTCAAGGACAAACTCGGACGAGGACAAACCTTCGCGCTGTACCGCCTCGTGCCGCAAGTCTGGACTGCCAAGCCGTTCGCGAGTAAATCTGCGTGCTGCACATGTGTAGGTACATGTTTTCATTACATTGCTTAAACCATCTCCTAAAGGTGTAAAACACGCGTTTAACGATAATTTCCGAACAGTTGCAATAGTTTGGTCCAGTCGCACTAGTTGGATGATTGTACGGTACAATCCATTTTACTTTTCGAGGAGCAATTTATCTTCCACACTCACTCCCTCCGTGTGTTATGTTTCGAGCATCGAAACCAAACTTTTTGCGTTATCGCGCCAAAATTTTCAAAATACCTAAAAGTATATTGCTAAAATCTACGAGAAAAATGGATATCCCGCACGGCCCAGATGCGGCTCAGGTCTTGGATGCACGTCAGGCAACTTTTGATCTTGATAATATCATGACCGGTAGAATAGTTATCGCTGCTCAGAACCATTTTTGACAATAATATGATTTCGATACATTATATCTGTGACAACTGGCCAGACAACCTGTTTAGTGAACAAAACTTTTGAAGATTTTTAAGGGCAGCTTTGATAGATCCCAAAGCTGGTTGGAAGAGGGTATATTATGTCGACATTGGTGTATATTCTCTAAAACAAATTATAGTATTATATGTGGAGCATATTATGGCATTTTACCAGTGAAATGGCTGTTTTTCTTCAAAATTCGAATGACTGAGGCCAGTGAGTGGAACCCAGGCCAAAACAGATGAGATGCGCCGTCTTTGAATTCCATCTGGCGAAAGTTTCCTCCATTGATTAATTCGGCAGTTGCTGGAGTGTTCCCATCCGCCAGTGTTGTGGTGGAGTAGGAGGGGTTGGATGGACGCAAGACTCTTAAACCGGCACCATCTGGGGGATGTCAAATAGCGCACCCTCTCGGTTTTTCTTGGATAACTTCTGAACCGTTAGAGTCAGCCCAGCCAAATTTTCAGTACCTGTCCAGTAAACAATTCTACATATTCTGATATCACAACCATTTCCATGCTAGGTCAGGTCATGAAGATATGACGCCATAAGTGGACCCTTCCATGCATGTTTTTGCCTCTTCAGACGGTAAAGCGAACATGCTTTGTCTTTTTATGATGTTCACGAATACTGTGCATGAAATATTTGGATTGATATAGCACGTGGTCCCCAAAAGGATATACAACCATGACACGTCAACATTAGAGGTCATGCTAGGTCACATGCATGATGGTATTTGGACTGATTTCCCCTGTGAGTGATACAAATGGTTTTCGCTGACCTCCACCATTGCTCACGCCAGAGAAGCAAATCCGTATGCACCTCTTAGCAAGGTTTACCAAAAATGCGCCAGGCTGTGCCGGGTTAAGAACTCCGCCACCATCGAACCGATTCGGCTGACTAAAACGAGTATCGATTATTATCGACAATGCAACCCTTGCTATGTCACAGTTATACCTTTTTGTTGTTGTTTATTGGAGTTTTCGGGCGCGCCGACTACTGAGGTCATTTTGCGCCCAGAGTTATGGACATTAAGATTATATCCTAGGTCACAGGTAACGACGAAAATCAATATTTGACTGATTTGGGGTGTGGAGTATTTTTGTGTACAAATTGGACAACGCGCAAAGGTACAGAACAGACGTCCTGAGGCCAAAAGACACGAAAAAGTATGATTGGAAGCCAATGCACGTATATCTGAGAATACTGGTGACCTATCTGAATTTGCGCTATTCATTTTCATGAGATCAATCTTAAGTTGATTTTCAGTCGTTCCTTGGCTCTATGGTGACATGCTCGTCTCACACCCGATGTGTGGCAGGCACCGTGGGTTCGACACCCATAAGGAGCCAGCGCTATTTGACCCGAAACAGAAATGGTCACTCAGACAACGGAGCGGTCCTGTCATGGCTTTGACGACGCGTAAAGGATTATTGCACGTGAAGATTACCCAGTGCTTGGAATGAAATTGTTTCATATTTATGTTCTAAGGCCGAGTGATCAGGGTCTGCACAACAAGCTATGTTTAGTATGGGCTCTCCTACCCCATCCATTTCAAAAAGGTTAGGATCAGAATAAAAAAGTACGCCTAATATGCCGCGTTAAGTCCATAAACACCGTAGGACTCTAAAAAGTTCCTCTAAATGCTTGAGTTTGCACCAGAAAATATTAAAAAAGGCAATCACAATTGGTTTTAGGGCGCCCGTTGACCTCGAAATTTTGCAAAATCGCGGTAAGAAGAATTTTGTTCTGGGTGATGATAGATGATCTTCGTTGACCTTTCATGACATCATGACACATATATGCCATCATAATTTTCGTGAAGATTGAGAGCAGAATTTCTTACAGTTCTTTGGAATGCGTTCAGATAAAAATAACGTAAAAGGTCGCTTAAGTAACCGCTCTTTTGAACAGCTGACGTTGTCAGAGGCGTAGCTTTGCAAATCTTTGGTACGGTGTTTTTCATACCAAAGAAAATTATTGGTATGCAGTTCCATACCAATTTCTTGACCCATTGATGTGTTTTCTTGCTTTGAAAAATAAAGAACAGCAAATGCGTTAATAATGTCGCATTTTAGGATTCGATGAACCAATTTTTCAATACCAGAAATCGTCTCAAGTCTACACTCATGGACGTTATCCATCTTTGCTAGAGATCTTGAATCCGCTAATACACAAAATAAACTTTGAGACGCGACTTGACGCTGAACGATGAGGTGAGAAACAAAGTCGGCAAATTGGGCTGTGCTTTGAACACATTGATCTCTGTTTATGTAAGTCGTTGGTCATCGTCAGATCATAATCATTTATTTTAGTCATTGCTCGTCGAAATTAGCCATTTAAGACTGCATGTCTCGTGAGGTACGGATCAGGTCCCTATTTGGTTTCATAAGAAAAAATTAAGGACGAAAATGGAGGTTAAGATTAGTAAATATTGTTACTAATAATGGATTTATAAAAATTAAGACAGGCTCATTACGTTAAGATTGTCTGATGATGTTGGATTGTTAAAATGGTTTTAACGGTGACAACATAAAATAACTACGGGGAAGTCCGTGAATTAAGCAGCGTAATTTTGGTATTTCTGCTTTCAACTTATTCGCCTCCTGGTAACGCTTCGTAACGGACAGACAGTTCCCCACTCCCAACAATACGTAAACCCCAGCCAACGACCCGATCTTATTGTTTGTTTCTAGCCCAGACAGTTGGGTTACCTGCTCTCCCTGCCTCGACTGTCCGATTTTTTCAATGGCCGTGTTCAGACCCAAATTCCTCCAATGTCCTGACTACGACTATGCGACCCCTCCGATGGCCCTGTCCCAGCTGTCTCCCCGATGTCCCTGCTCGATTGGTCCGTTCTTTCGGTGCCCTTGCTCGGATTGTTTGCGTCTTCCCGTGTCCCTGCTCCAAAAGTCTGCTTCCTGGGTTGCCCTGCGCCAACTGGCTAGTACTTCTGGTGTCCGAGGTGGTTTAGTGGTCCAGTTACAGAGTCGGCCTGGGCCTGATGAAGCCAAAAATCCGTAGCGTAACGGTGTTATGTGCATACTTAAATATTTAAAGGCTCATTTCATGGACGTGTCTGCATCTGATCGCCGGGAAAAATAACTCGCTATTTCGCATTTGCGTTATGGTGACACGGAACTGCAGGCAGGTCATTATTAACCCTGTAGTAAAACGCTACCTCTGTAATAAAGTTCCGAAAGGTGTGCAGTGGTCGTGCGCGGCCACGATGCATGATTCACCGTCAGGTGTCCTCCACGTTTTTCGCGCCGAAACCAATTCTCTCCACTAATTGACGTCCATAATTGATGAGATCCCAATGGGCACCTATCCGGCCCAGGATCCCTCGGAATTAGCGATGGATGTGATGCGGGCGAGCAATGAACTTACACTGGGAACTATTTTCACTCGGCTTCAGTTGCAATCTGAACAGGTCATTAATCCAGCGGACACATCTCATTCACTCGACTCATTACGGGTACACGCAGAGGCGACCGGGTGAATAGGCTGCGCTATCTCGCTGAGTAACTGTGCTCGGTGCAGGCAGTCTTTGCGCGGCATCCTGGACGTAACGCGGATCCAATGACCCCACATATTGTAACGCGGTATTCTAAATCAAAGGTACGGTCATCGCACAACTAGTCCGATTTATGCGTGCAAACCAGCGCACGGGCTGAGTCGTAGGCCACGCATTATTACAATACTTGCAACAGAACTAAGGGGGAATTATCTTGTCATTGTTTACAAGGTGGCGTTCAAGCAACAGCAATGTAGGCAGGTACACTAGCATGCGATACGTTAATTTGTCTTCGGAGCTCGGAAGCTACCCAAAGCCTCTTAAATTTTCCTCGAACAGCCTTTGCTACTCGAGCCTGAGAAACACAGGCAAAGGATGAGACGGACCTTGATGTAGGACTCGTTGGCACCACAAAACGGAAAGTGCCGGGAAATGGCCTTTAAATCGCTTGTGTCGTTTAGTTATCCTTAACGATGAGGAAAGATGTTGATTAATGAAACTTTCAGAATAGCATGCAATGTAAATAAAAAGCTTATCCGTTACATCTGGTTATTCAGATTTTAATGCGCCTATCTATTTTCTTTCATCCAGCTGCAAAGATATGCTCAGAAAGAGTTGGGTCAGCTTACAGTCCTTTCCGCATCCGGTGGGCCCCGTGAACCCCGTGGATCGCATTCCAATACTTGAAAGTCACAACCTCTATTTCGCTTCGAAAGGCTGACAGGTGCTCTGCAGAGACAGATCTCCATCGCATGCAGTGTGTCGTACAAGCTTGACAGGCTATTTTCGTGCAACGGTGGTCTTCATTGTTACATGAATGGTTAACCCCCACTATTAAAAGTCCCTTTGAACTACATCGTCGCCCGGATTTTCCTAGAAGCCCAGAAACTCAGGTTTGAGCGGTGAATATTTATGTTAAACCATTCGATTTGATCTTTGTCATTTTTTTTCTCATTCCAGATTATCTCACGCATGGGTACCTCGAACGAAATGAATATTTCATTGTACATTTGTCTAAAAGCGGTAACAACAGGGCTGAGCGGGACATGCTTGTTCTGTAAACTGAAGTCAGATCTTTGCATCATTAGAAGTGTTCTGATGTTATCAGGGCAAAAGTGGTTGCCTTTCCTGTGATCGAAGTTGCACTCTAATGGTCCGCTCGGCGATCGGAGTTGGGAGAGAGCACTTGTCCGCTGACAAAGCTGGATGTGAGGGTGGCAGTTCCCTCCAATCAATAATTCCGCAGAACTGCAGCGGCCGAAGGTGGTCAGGCCAGCCTCAGATTCACCGAAGAGGCGGCGTTCGTCCCAGTCGCCATTTCTTCCACGGGACTCGAAGCCTTGCTGTGTCCTCGGGAGGCCCACTTTTCACTACTTTGCTGTGATGGGCTATGTGTTTTCAATGAGCGTGTCCTAGTGAAAGACGGCAGCGTTCTTGACACTGAGAGAACTCGCACTGGCCTCAGCTGGCACGCTGAGGCCAGCTGAGGCCTCGAACGATTCAGTGACAAAAAAAAAACAACACGAGATTAGTCAGGCGACGCCAGACCCCTCTTCCCATGAGCGTGATCCTGAGGAAGTTTAATCTTGCATGGATCTGGCAAACCGTCACGTCGAGAACCCTCTGTTACATTGCAACATGAATAGGAAATTTGTCTGGCATGCTTAAATGGCCCCGAACGCCATAGTCTGAAGGAGAGGCATTAAAGGAAAAATACAATAAAAGATAGGGAGGGGAGAGAGAGAGAGAGAGAAGTAACAAAAGACATGGAAAGGAACTGACAAAGGGACAAAGAGGCATACGGGAGAGGGAGTGGGGAGGGAGAGGCGTTTCAAAGATAAAGTGAAATAGGAACAACCCCATTCTTTACGCATACCTTTCACATTATTCACTTTGAATCGTTCCTTGAGCTTTTAAAGGTACGGTACAGTCTGTCTCGGCGATAAAGCACCTAAATGGCTTAAGATCAAGAAGCCTTTGTGACGGATAGTGGTCCGAAAGGATTTTAGTTTTCATTTATCTTAGTTTTAGCGAGCCAAACCGAAAGATATGCGCTGGATTACACCCAAAATCCCTTGATCTCATGTGAATTATCACTATGTCATAAATACACCGTGAATGATGCCTTCGCAGTATTAGAAAGAATTCACTGTCATGATCTAGGAACCATTTTCTGCTTCGTCACCATCTGTCTGCCACCTGGTCTATGGCCAGTCACCACATTTAAGACATGTGCTATGACACCGTCACATCTGTCGCGCCACTACAGTGGTACTATTCGTGAGGTGATACAATTAATCTATGACCGTCATTCCATAGTTAAGAAAACGATGTTTCGAGAATACAGGCAAGGCATATTTTGTCAACATCTTCTCTCCTTCATTTTCCCCAGATACCTGGAAGAACTCTTTGTGATAGTCAAGGGAGTGGTCCACAATGCTTCTAGCGTTGCAAGTGTTCCATGGTTTCGTTAATTCTTGAAAGGTTTAGTTTTTCCACATATACCGCTACGTTCAGTGAGCCACAACAGGATATAAAATACAGCTATATGAATTACTGCTACAACTTTTGGTTACATTTATCATTGAATGTGCTACTATATATGAAGAGGGAAAAACAGAAGATTACTAGATACCTCTCAAGGTAATTTTGAATATACTGCACTACTGGCTAATGACAGATTGATGATATAATGAAATTGTGTTGCAATAAAGGTAATCCATCACGTAAATATCATATGACAACATAACTACAGCTCAGTAGTATAACTGCAGTTTGTCTATTCGTGAATGCGTTTCATAACTGAATAAACATAATTAATAGTCCGGCCAGTATTAAAACCAATTTCTAGAAGTTTGTTACGGCTTCAGAAGAGTTCAGCTTGACTAATAACCGGAAACGTTGAACAACGACTGAAAACATATAGCCCGGAAAGGTGCAGCATTGACTATGTGATCTCATCATTTTAAGTCACTGGAGGTATTCTTTGACCCCTGTATACCTCCTGGGCCAATGGACAGATTTCAACGACTTAAATGGCATCAATAGTCTGTCACATTAATGCTCCAAAGTGCAAATGTTGACCTCAATGTCTATGATAACCTTCAAGGACATGTCAATACCCTTAACCCTATTCCTGACAGGGGGGCTGAATACGCCCCCCTCGGGTTTTTTGCTTGCCGATTCCAGGCTTTTTAACGCAGCTTCACGAAACTTGGTGACTTTTCCTGGCTATTCTTTCTACACGCTGTGAAAAATTTCACAACTCTACTTTGTTCAGGAGCGGAGCCAGACAACGTTTTTGGGAGGCACCTCAGGCCGTTTTTGGCCATGTTGAGTGTAAAAAGAAAATGTCTGCCAAAAACAGAGTGTTTAAGATAGAACTTAAAATTTTATATGGATGCATAGCTAAATAGTTGGGCAATGTGCAGTTGTAATTTTGCTCGTGTGAAGTCACTTTACAAGATCAGGTCAAGGTCAAAAGTCAATTTTTTCTTTTTTGCAATAATTTCGGCACCGTTTTCTTAAATGCCAAACTCAGAATATATATGACGTCGCACAATGTCCTCTACTTGTGTACTAAGTTTCAGCTTGATATGAGGTCGGGTCATAGAGGTATGATCTAAAATGTCACTGCGCATACCCTATATCACAATAGCCATAAAATAAAATTTTTGAAATAGAGTAAATTCAAATGATTGAAAACGTTTACAGATAATATTAAATGCGCGAGACATCATTCCAAGTGACTCCAAGGTCACTGGAGGTTATTTAAGGTCAAAGGTCACAAGTTGATCTGAAGAACATGTGACCATGACAGTTTCCCCTTTTTCATGTCCCTGGCACCGCCTATGCTAACATTATACAAACATTGTGATGTGATTTGTACTTCTTTAGCATAACATGACTAGCAGAAGCCAAAAAAGTGTTTTTGCCTCTTTTGCTCATTTATTTGTTAGAAAACTAATCCTCCTATTTTTCAAACCCTAGAAACGCCAGTGAATTTTCTCAAAAGTTCAGACTTGTATGCCCATGGTAAAAGCCCTATCCATAATCTCTCGATTCATGCCAGTTTCATTGAAATCGGTCCATAAATAACGGAGTTATAAGAAGTCCAAAAATGCCCCTGATTTTGACATTTTTGCCCCCCTGTATCCACACCTTTCAAAATTTGGAAGATTTCTTTGTATAAAAATGTAGTTCACGTCATGGCAAATCGATTGCCGTGTGTTGCGATGAAATCGGATATGTAGTTCTCGGGATCTCAGGGGGGACGAATCCGCCCCCCCCCTGCCGGGAATCGACCATACCGGCTAGCCCTCCGGGAACAGGGTTAAACTGGCAGCGTAGTGATGAACACCGCAGAAGGGTCACCCTGTGTAACACTAGTCCAAGTCACAAAACGCAGTATCCGGGAAGAAATCTTTTGTGACGACAGCTCACCTGTTTACGGAAGGCGGCCAGAGGTCAACATAAGCAATGGGGAAATAAGATCGTGAACAGATCACAAGATCTTTGACCCTTTATCTTTCTGGTTTATAATTTTACGGTACGCTCAGAAATGGTAGATTTGTTTCTTTTGTCTGCGGTATGTTTAGAAATTGCGATTTAGAGAACATCTATACCATTTATTTCGAATGCGGCGGTGCTAATTCATGTCCGGGCTACTTTACGCTTACGCCGTGCCGTATCGTTGTTATAGGCCCTGGTTGCAATTAGGTGGCTGAAATGCTTCAGTTCCGATTCAAAAGAAAAAAGGAAATGACAATTTTACTGTGTCCCTCCCCTCCCGCCTGCCCTCGTGCATCCGATTCCGAATATTCAGAGTTCCTGCATCTTGCAAATGTCACTTTTGTCCCGGCCCAAAACGCAATTTGCAGTTCGTATTGATCTTCCCATACCGCGCCATTTTCGCTAGTTCCGCGAAGAACTCCTGGCGAGGAAGTGACTGGGAACAGTAGTGTTGTATATTTCAACCCGCTGGAGCGGCGTAACCACAGTGCAGTCCACGACTTTAGCGTGTTTTGTTACAACACGTACACCGCCACAAAGCAGCCTTTCGGGGGGGGGGGGAAGGAGGGGCATACCGCCACAGTGAGCCTGAACGAGAGCACACAAAACCTCGGGTTCGCACTACACAGGACACTGACAGAACAACTGGACCGTCGGAATTCTGATGTCTTTACAAAAACAGACAATAATTTGAAATGGCGTGCCTGCTTCATTTGATCACTGCTTTCAGCGGAACGAGTTATTGTGAACAATGGTTGCCGCAGTAAAGAACAAACAAGCAAACAACACAACAAGAAACATACAAGAAGATGAGAAAACAAAAAAAGCAGTCCTGTCATTTTGAGATAGTTCAGCAGGGCACGAATTCAACGGCAGAAACACTTGGCGTCAGACAGAGGGCAACAGCTGTAATGCATTCAAATTCAACTGGTTGTCAAGTTTACAGACCCAAGGAGTACAGTCGTCGGAACCTGGGGCACCGTAAAAGACCGCAGTTTCCACCTTTGTTTTCGAAATGCGCCGGGCGTTGCCATTCAGCTTATCAGTAAATTATTTTGCACGTTTTATCATATAACACTATCTACACACCGACTGTCCGACGTGTTACATCAACATCCTCTGGCTGTCTTTATACACGTGGCCTGTTTTCTCAGTGTCGGCCTGTGTAGAGCCGTCAGACGGTCCCAGCGGAGTCCAGACTGGCTCCGGCGCGCCCGCGCCGTGGCCGCGGACCGCTGCGTCTCGCTCTGGCCGCGCTGTTCTGCGCTGGCCGCTGGCGCCGGGCAGCCGTGGAGACCCGCTCTGCATGCTGAGGGCGGGGACTGCCGCGTCTTGTTCTGAACGCTGAGTCTGGGGCCTCAGGGTCTCGTAGTCTGTCCGATGAGGGTTGGATAGCAATGGTTCGTCCCGCCCAGATAGCCCACGGAAGATTGTTTCCGACCCCGTTCCGGCCAGTTGAAAACACCGCGCTGAATAACGCCTCCTGCGGGACCGGCTGCCGGCCCACAGTACGTCCGACTGTGTCAACAACAGTTACCGCTCAGTTTGCACCAGAGCACCACGCCGAGACGGACACCACCAGCACGATGGCCGCTCGGTCCGGACCAGAGCACCACTCTGACGAGCTTCGCCAACAGCCACGCTTCCTCGTCCAGTCTGCAGCTCCTCGCCGGCGAGCTTCACCAGCAGAGCGGCAACTCGGCTAACGCGCTGCACCAGGCCGGCGGCAGTCGCCCCCAGAGTCCCGGTCCGGTCCGGTCCGGTCCGGAGGCGGCCAGCACCTTTCTGACGGTCGTCATCAGCAGGGCCCGGCCTCTGTTCCGGGCCGGTGAGCCGGAGACGGCCTCAGCCCGGTCACAGTCGCCGGCTCGGCCGCTGCTCGGACCGCCCTCACCGCATCAAGGAGCGGACGGCCAGCAGCAGCAGCGGCCAGCCGTGCCGCGCGGCGCCGCCCGCGCCGTTGTGCTGCATCGCCGCCGGATGCTCGCCTGCGAACCGGCGTGCAGCCCGTCACACCGCTGCTGCCGCCCGCCAGACACGGCGCCGTTCGGACGGAGGGGCGGGGAGTTCAGCACAGACGACGAAACGCGCCGCCCGGCGACGTCGAGAGCCCACAGCCAGCGCGCGACGATACGCGCAGACCATTAGCCTTTCTGTGCGGGCGTGTAGAGTTGGGTAGAGTGAAGAGGGTAGTGTATAGTGGTCCATGGCGTGGGTGGCGCCGCGCGCCTACAAATTTTTGACAGTTCTACAGTAACAGTTTGGCAGTGCCTATGTTTCAAGCAAAAAACAAGACCTCCAATTGCTCTAGTCCTATCAGCTGCAAAGGCCTTCCTACATTCACGCTACTGAGATTTTCAAGCTACGCTCGCGTCAAATGTTCCTTCTTTATCGTGCAATCAGCGAGGGGTTTCAGCAATCTATGGCTCCTTAGACTTGACACTGGCGACAAAGCAATCAAGACAATCAGCGTGCACGTTCGTCTGGCCGGAAACATTGATGGTCGGCCGTTTCGTTCCGATGTCGCAGCGACAAGAGCCACGGCTCGGCGCCGACGTGCTATTGCAGAGCTGGGACAGAGGTGCGGAGCCGCGGAGGAAGAGGGAGAGAGCAGCCCGGTCTGCCGTCTCGGAGATTGGTTCATTTTCCGTTAATGGATTGGTACTTGGGCATCGCGCAGGGACAAACATAGTCGTTTAGAATCACGTTTGGCAATTCTTTCCGATGAGGATCCAGTGTTTAGGTCGTCATTGCACTCCAGCTGAATGGCATGGAGCCGTTGCCTTCGAAACAAGGCGTCGTTCGGGAAAGCTCCTGTTCATTGCAGTTTTGCCGATATTGGCCATTTATCGGTCTTTCAGTAACGATTTATCTCGATGCCAGGCGAAACATTTTGCTACTTAATGTTGAGTTCTTAGAAATACATGCAAAGGCCTTGTGACCAAAGCGGCAAAACACATGGAAACATCATTTCGTAAACTGAATATTTCTAGAACTGGGACTAAACTGAAAGGAATTCTTTGAAATTTCTTTGACTTCTGTGCGAAAAGTCGTTTCATCGTTTGCGGTGCGGACTAACTCACGGCTGCGCGCAGTGAAGAGCCTGACCGCCGGCCGGCCGTACAGCGCTGCGCCAGCCGCTGGCCCCGGCTCCAGCGCTCGGCACGCGCGCTGGAGGAGCCGTCGCGCGATTTCCGCAGGGGAGCCGACCCCGACCAAAGTGGCTGCGTCCGGCCGGCCCGGCTGGCCCGGCCAATGATCCGTGAACTTTTCTTCCGTCGCCGTTGCCCGGCGGCCGATCTTTTTCGGACGAGCGCTTCCGGAGGTGATGATGGGGGTGATGATGCGGAACGGGGAGCGGCAAAGGCGGCCAACGAAAAGGTCCAAATTTGGTTACATTCCGTAAACACGAAAAACGGACTGCGTGGAGCAGAATGCCTTTAAAAAACGTAGGCACGTGCAGTTTGTAACGCAGACGGACGCAGCTGCAGACAGTCTGACCGAGACACGCATGCTCCGAAATATTTACGGGCAGACACGCCTCAAAACCTTTGAATAAGAGCATAGCAGGCAAAAGAATAAATAAAACCAGTGTTGAACCTGCTGAAAAAAACATGACAAAACCCTCCAGGCCTCAGACACGGGTGGGCATGACTGAACGGGTGAATTTCAACCCCAACAACACTGGTCTGCAAGTTTTGCGTGTGCTGGATATCCGCTCACCGTTGATGACGTGCAGGACCACCGAGACGGGCACGGCGCTGGCCGGTCCACACGTGTAGTTGCCAGAGTCCTTGGACATCGCACCGGAGATATGTAGTCTGGAACAGAGAGCGGCCGCCATCTCCAACAGGTCGTCCGAGGGCAGGCGGCTCCGTCTGCCACATTTGTTATCTGAGAAAGTTCGCGGTCGGTGCTCAGACCGCTCCGCCTGGATGTTGTTCCACCCGCGGACGTTTTCGCTGCTTAAATTGGGGCATCCATCATGCCGGAAACGCAAAGAAAGCGGCGCAGAAAACTGCTCCGTTCCGGGCTGTTGGATGCTGGCTGCCGCTGTTTTCCGGGCTGGGGATTACTGCGACTACTTGCTGTCGTCACAAGCGGAGTGTCCTTTTGCTTGCGCCCGCCTTTCGCATATGATTGATTGTCTGGCTGGGTCGGTCCCAGGCTTCGCCCGCCAGGGACGCTGTGGCTGTGTCCCTGTCCTGAGAATTCGTCATTCTAAGACGAGTGGTAAAAGTGATTTGTATTGGTGGCGGCTTACAACTGCTGCTGCTAACACTTTTGTTCCAGACGAGTTATTTACGGTCTTCAACAGAAAAGGCATTATTTTCACAACGGCTAATTCGTGATTATTATCATGCATGTGGCTCGAAATGACTCGTGGAATTTTAAGGTGGTTTTGATTGGACATCAAATTAGCCTCAAGGCTTTACATACAGCAATGGGGCAACAATGCACTATTGTACGACTGCAATGGTACAAGGCAATAGCAAGGCTTTACGCAGAATATTGGTAGTCCAACAGAATGAAGGAAAATCGGTCTCGCCGAAGGACAAAAAGCTAAGTAGGTTATATCGAATCATATTTGCATCTTCGCTGTCGTGAAAACAGAGCTGTTTTCAAAAAACGAAGGAAAAACTTGAGGGCACCATTATGTAAACTCTTCCAGGGGCGTGGATTTCTGTAAATGATTGGGGGGGGGCGAGCCGAGGGTCCGACAACCTGACCACCCCCCGAAATGTGGGTTCCTCAGCTGATTTAGCCCACTTCATTTCGACCTACGGAAATTTACAAGGCTTTTGTTAATATTTACCGAGCGAAAACATTGCATTTACCCCCATGTATACAGAAACACACACACAAATATATATATATATATATATATATATATATATATATATATATGTGTGTGTGTGTGTGTGTGTGCATATACATAAAACGAAAAAATAGATAGATACATCACTTCAGACTGCATCCAGCGCCCTCTCAAAAGAATACAAATCGACACCCTTGAACTCTCCTTGCGAGGTTGGACTGAACATCGCAGATTGGTTTCACAAGCAGTTGCTTTCATTTATTCGCGCCATTTTGTAAATAAATTACTTTGTAGATGGAGGTTTCAGCTGGAGTTCTGTAGATACTGAAGGATGTTCTCACAAACGTAAAGATCAGTCATGACTGTGTTGAGGACACCTGCAAAGTTCCAACGAATGTAATCGATGTGCTTTTATTTCTTTGGAAAAGGGATGTTGGCGCCATACCTTATTTACAGACGGCAATGCACATTACGTGATTATCTAACAGTGACTGCCATTTACATGTTTATCTGTCACACACACACACACACACACACAAATGTTGGATGTTAGCTGGCAAAGCGAAATTAACAGTATTCCGCAATGAATTTGGCTTTCAGATTCATTTTTCTTGCCCTTATGCAGCACGTGTTTGAAAGACGATCCCTTATAGCAGACATGGGAGAACAAGGATACGACTTTTGTGACGCGCATTTCCATATTGAGCAGACATTATCATATAAAGTAGGTGCGACCCCTCCCGGTCCGGTCCGCACGGGATGCACCCAGGCGCCCCCGGAGCCTTCTGATCGTCCAACGGTGGTCTGGTCCAACTGCTGATGGACCGGCTGCTACTGGTCAGCCGACTGTTGGCCAAACTGCCGTTAGTGGAACTGCCGCTGGTCGAGCCGCTGTTGGTCGGGCCGCCGTTGGTCGGACCGCCGTTGGTCGGGCTGCCGTTGGTCGGGCTGCCGTTGGTCGGGCTGCTGTTGGTTTGTTTGCTGTTGGTCGAGCCGCTGTTGGTAGGGCCGCCGTTGGTCGGACCGCCGTTGATCGGGCCGCCGTTGGTCGGACCGCCGTTGATCGGGCCGCCGTTGGTCGGGCTGCCGTTGGTCGGGCTGCTGTTGGTTTGTTTGCTGTTGGTCGGGTGCCGTTGGTCGGGCTGCTGTTGGTTTGTTTGCTGTTGGTCGGGCCGCTGTTGGTAGGGCCGCCGTTGGTCGGGCTGCTGTTGGTTTGTTTGCTGTTGGTCGGGTGCCGTTGGTCGGGCTGCTGTTGGTTTGTTTGCTGTTGGTCGGGTGCCGTTGGTCGGGCTGCTGCTAGTCGAACGGCCGTTGGTCGGGCTTCTGTTGGCTGGGCTGCCGTTGGTGATGCTGCCGTTGGTCGGGCTGCCGTCAGTCGGGACACTTTCGATTAGACCGGTTCAGTTCAAAGGTGACGCCTTGTCATGAGCTGAGTGAAGCCAGGCGTCAGAAAATGCCGCGACGCCGACAGAATTGGCCCAGACTGAACTGGCACCCAGACGCCAGGAGTTGGTGATGGCGGTCTAGGCGTCACGTTTAGGTGGCTTTCGCTTGCTGTGTAGTCTGGCGTGGGGTACCCTTCTTGTGTTGCTGCAAATCACCCTGGCATGGCTGGTTGGTACGCGATGTTAATTAAAATCCGTAACGTAGTATTATCACTACATAGCCACTTGAACGAAAAACATTGAGATTCATCAGCTTGAGAAAAAACTGTTCACCAAATAGGCTGACATACGTCTGATAAGCTCATCGTTTTCCGAACGGCTGCGCCGCAAAAGTGGCAGCCGTTAAATCAGTGCCTGCGCGCGGTGTAATCGCCTCGCGGCTTCCGTTCGTCCCCCCCTGTTCAGTGCTTCCGTGACCAGCAGGCCCACTGAGCGGAAGTGGCTGCCCGCCTGGTTCCCGGAGCGTACTCTCCCTCCGCGGCCGCCCGCCTCGGCGTCTTAATGCAGTTCCTCTGTCGCCGCTCCCCGCGCCCCGGCGGCGCCCTCGTCCACCGACAGGGTTTACCCGGCACACGCACGCACGTCATCAGTAATTGCACGACTGGGCCAGGCGGCCGGCGCCGGCGCACGCTCTTATATTGGCCCGGGGAAATCAGTTTAAAGGTGCGAAGACTACCTGTTTTCCGGCTACTGGCACAACAGGCATAGTGAATGCGGATGCCATTATAAAATGATTTGCTGCCTCTTTAAACCACATGTCACGGCAGGTAGTAATGCACCCTGCAGAAATGTGCATTGCTGTAACAAGCCTCGCTTTAAAGATGTTGTTAAGTACAAGGCTTAACGAGACCGCAGGGACGTGTATTATTCCAGGAGGTATGTTTTCGCTTCTAGGTGCTTTTCTAAGGTTCTTTAAGTCATTCGATAATGACGGCGAACAATATCATAGACACGCCCGCCGTTTGCACTTGTAATTTTACTGGCGCAAAATACCGGAGTAAATTGACAGATATCCATCTGCATTATAAATTTCGTCAAGAGAAAAGAAAGTTCCAATACTAAAAATATGTTTATTAATTCGAAGGGAAACGCAATAACTCACATTCTTCTTGCGAACCACAACATTTACCGATTTGCTTTCTTTGCAACGCGTCTGCAACTTCCAACTTGACGTTGAAAGTTACATGCTTTTTTATTCTCCATGGCGCACGCCTATTTTTGGGGGAAGGGGACTGCAATAAGAGTACCATGTTGGATGCTTTCTAGACGGAGAAATGAAGTGCAGTTGTTGGCGGTGGGGGCTGTTGTCGCAGCAACTGCAGCTGTTGCAACTGTTGTCAATTCCCCTCCCTCATTTGCACTGAGCCAAGGGCCTTTGCATGTGACATGTTTAAATATATAATTTCATTTGATAAAATACGATATGTTATATTGCGCGATGTATCTAAGCATGTGATGTCTCAGCTGGAGTCAAGGCTTGCTGCATTATAAAAATCAAGCGAGGACCTCTGAAAAGTTAAACGCCACTGGTGACAAAAAGTAATTAAAGGGAATGGAATGATTTCCAAGAAGATTTCCAAGAATGCCGTGCACCATCACTCATCGGGCCCTCCGAAGACTCAACATATGCCAGTTTACTGGATTTCATCAAAATGCTGAGAAGAGTTTTTCAGGTTTGTGGGCCAGTTATCATGGGAACATATTAGAGGCTGGTTAACGATAACGTTAACGACGTCACCAGTGCGATCGGACGAAAATTCCGTTGGAGGCTTTAATGGGGGCACGTGGCTCAGTCGTGGTACCATGGGAAATCACGTGGAGCTGCCCTGAAATATTCTGGAAGGCTTTCGAATTTACTTAAGGCTTTATCCTGGTCAGTATTTTTTCGTTTCGCATTAAAAAGTTCCGTCTGTTGAGAAGGACCAGTTCAGTTGACGTACGGTCCATTTTCGGTTTGTTGGCTGACGTACTTATTATTCAGCCAAGCCTTGGCTCCCAAGTGCTAGCTAAATTAAATGAGCTTAGTTTGTGACTTTTGCAAAGGTCATATCCAGCACCAGCGGCTCAGAACGTCAATCTCACCGAGCGCGAGCCTGTTTTTGATTTGACAACAGTGCTGCACCCGATATTGTTTTCAGCTTTTGACGAGCGCGCACGCCTGTGTCGGTTCATGTTGGCGCGCTGTGTCCGATTAGTTCTTATCAAACGGAGCTCACGGTGGTCGTAAATCATGGCCAAACTGTCCGGACATCTGCGCCTCGGCTGCCGACGGTCGTGTCAGGAGCGGCGGGCGCTGCCGGCGCCGGCTGAAACTGGCACACGGCCCGCGGCGCCTTCCGTCGCAACAGTCTGGGCATGAGGCCGGAACACCGTGCAGGCCATTACTGCTGTCACTTAGCCCGAAACTCCATCAGATTCAGCGAAGTTTGCGCTGCACCATACGACGGGCGTCGTTTCACAAGGCACACCACATCGCGCAAAATACGTTACTGTGAAAAAATATCCCAGCGAATGCCGTACGCCATACGCACATCACATACCCACACCGGACGCTGTACACTACACACCGCGCATCCTGCGGAACACACAGAGCACATTGCAAATTGCACAACGCCCATACACCCGCCGTTGGGCGCTGACCAGCCATCAGCAGGAAGAGGCCCGACCTCAAATGTTGTCGTTCCGCGCCACACGTCGGAGGGCCCCGGGGAGCCATGTCTTCCCATCTCATCTATCTCGGCGGACGGAGCACGCACAGGAAAACAGAGGAAACGTCAGGGAACCGCAGCTGGCCCAGAATAACCCGCCAACATGCCCCAGACAATATACCGGCAGACACAGAGAAAAAAATCCGTGGTGTACGGGTTCGCTGACGTTTCCCTTGGGCTTGCTAGTTCTGAGACGGAAAACAAACAACCAGAACGTCGAAATACACAACGTCTATCACCATACGTTGCTTCAAGCTTCATCTCAAAACACATTAGTATTCGATTCACAGTGTTCACGTCAGAAGGCTATGGTCGACGGTTACGCTTTGACTCAACTGAAAACAATCCGTCATATGATGACCTTCTAGATTGGTTTAAACAGTGAAAAACCAATAACAAAAACAACGTAATACGACTCAACGAAGCACAGCTAAGAACTAAGAAGCACAGCGCGCGTGGCAGACTGTTGATTTTGATTTGATTGCTGGTTCACGTTCCTTTTTCTGTTTGACGCAGAGAAACATCGTTCTGCGATGAGGCGACAAAATATTATGATCAGCTGACATTATTAGTCTATGATGACGCGACACCAGAGCACCATTCGTGAGCCGGCACCACTCAATGGCGACCAACCACCAGACTCTGATGACCTATCACCAGACTGTGATGGGCCGTCATCAGACTGTCTCCGGTGTCTGGTGTCCAGACTGTCTCCAGTGTCCGAAACAAGACCGACTCCAGTGTCCGACACCAATCCGACTCCAGTGTCCGACACCAGACCGTCTCCAGTGTCTGACACCGGACCGTCGCCGGTGTCGACACCACACCGTTTCCGGTGTCCGAACACTAAACAGTCTACGGCGTCCAGACTATCTACGTTGTCCGACATCGATGAGACCTGGTCGTCGGCCGTCGGCCTCCATTTGTCGACCGGGCCACTCTCCGCCGGCGCCGATGTGTTTGATCTGCTATCGCGACACGGCCCAGACGCCGGCCAAGTGGTCGGGGCCGGATCACGCGACTGCGGCCGGCCGGCCGGAAGTCGGCCGGTTCCGCCGGAGCCCCGGATCCGTCCATGGGCTCTGCGATCGGCCAGGCGCCGCACGAGCCAGCTGCGCCGGCCGGTCGGTACGTTTTAGAGCTGCGGTCCATTCATGTGCCGTGTCACTGATCTCTGTCCCGTTCGTGTACCGTGTAGCCCTGCAGCTAGCCCTCCCCCGGGGCGGGCTGGCGCCTCCGCTTCCTTGTTCTGGCCGGCTGCTCTCTGCCGAGCCGAGAGGACGGCTAATTGGCGCGGCGTCAGCGACCGTCCGGCGCGCCGCCTGACGCGTCGCCAGCGCGCGGTGCCTCGGTTCCGGTAAAAAGCTTGCCCGGCTCTGGAATGGCCGCCGGCTGCCGGCCGGCCTGCCAATGAGCGGCGCGGCGGAGCGGGCGCGACTGGGCACCGGCAAAAAGTTATCTCGACTCGGGCACAGCCGGCCGAGTGTCGACCGCCATCCGGCCTTTCAATGAGGATCAGCAGCGGCGGCGCCCGGCAAAACACCGATCCACATCGAAAACAGCTGCCCGCACTCTATCGGCAACAAATGCCCCACCGAGGTTTTAACGATGTCGGAAAAAGGGAACGGGGAAACCAGTGACGGTGGAAGTGGAGTTCGGAGAGCGCAGGCAAAGACCAGATAATGGAAATGGAGTTCAGAGGACGTGCATCGTGGTAAGAGGACACATGCGGCGTCCAGAGACTGCGGATAAATGTCAGACGATGCAGACGGAGGCCGCAGGGCACAGACGACAGAGGTCGGAAGGCGCGCAGTCGAGGGTCACCGCCAACGGAGGTCCGAACGTGAGAACTGGGATCAGATAATATAGGCGAATGTCGGATTGCGCTGGGGGTGTTCGGAGGGCGCAGAAGGAAGAGAAAATATACGGAGGCTGGAGGGTACAGAGGTCAGACACAGCAGAGGCAGAGGTCGAATGGACGCCAACAGAGATCAAGAGGCACAAACTGCGGTCGGAATTTACAAAGACTAGAAAGGCACAGGCGGAGCTCAGATCGCTCGGACTGACGGCGTAAGCTGAAGCTGAGATAAAGAGGTCGCAGGGCGCTGACGCTGATTCAAAAGCACACACGCAGGCAATAGCGGCGGAACCTCTGTGGAGATGGAGGGGGGAGCGTAATTTTTACCTCGTTTCTTTCCATGCACCGTCATAAGGCTGATGTTAAATGTTGCCCAAAACTGGGGGCAGCTAACTGCCCCCCCCCCGTTCCCGGTCCTAACGCCCCTGTTCGAAGGATGGAAAACATGGCCGGAGGTCAAATGACACAGACATAGGTACGAGACAAGGCAGGCGGAAGTTACATAGCGCAGACAGAGATTATGCGTCACAGCCGCTCGCGGGAGCTACGCTAAGTACTGAACATGATCACAGATGAGGTCACGACGGGCGGTTCACTGACCGGCTGTATGTGGGGCCGGACTCGAGCCGCACCCGCTGCTGGCCCTGGTAGTTGATGACCCGGCCCTTGTGGTACCAGTAGATGGAGCTGGTGTCATGGCTGACCTCGCAGGTCAGGTTGACGTCGCTGCCGGACTTGACATGCTGCTCCCGGTTGCCGAGGATCCGCGCCCTGGAAACTGAGAGAGCCGGGCAGTGGCGTCAGCTGACGGGCGGCGCTCGCTCGGCCGTGGCGGCGCCGTGGTCCCCGGTGCGTGCCGACACGCCGTTGGCCACGCGGCTGCCCAAACCGAACAACTGCCAACAGCGAAAATCCATATGCGGTGGCCTCAGGTGCAGTGGCGGCCGCTGCCAGACCCAGCGCCGCTGGCCGGATTAATTAACAGTCGGAGACGGATTGCGCCGGGTCACAGGATGGGACCGGGTGCGGCGGAGCGCGCCCCGACAGCGGACCGACGCGCGGCGCCGTGCCGGCAGCTGGTCGCCTCCCGGACGTGACGTCACGTGGGCGGATGATGACGCCACGACGCCGGCAACTGACTCCCCGGCGGAAACCGTGGATAGTACGGCGTCATTCGGCCGTCTGGGTCCGCTTGGCAAAATCGGGCGCCACACTGGCCGGACGAAACAGCTGGAACGGGTGAGCGCAGCAAATGGGCGTAGTGGACCGTGCACTGTCAAAGGGTGGAGGGCGAAACGAGTCCAGGGCAATAACGGCGGCGCAGAGACTTTTTCTTCTGCTGACAATGGGAATGATGGGGTGTTTTACATGTGTTGAATATGAGTCTGAGAATTCTCCACGGGTGGCGGGCGAATAACATTTATAAGTAGCATTGAAATGTTAATACGCTCTAATTTCCACACCGTGGCCCGCTGTTTGTCGGACTATATCGCTGCCTTCGTTTCCAAGTACAGTTTTCGTCTGAAAATAACTGCGGAAAATTTACCGTTTTGAGTGCCTGATTACTGATAGCAGCAAATTACTTTGCTGAAAGCTTCATTTATCCATCCTGGGCTCATCAAAAGTTGTTTGCAGTTTCCTGAAAGTTGGAATCCATATTGCGTAAAATATCAACTCACTGTTCTTTCCAAATATATTGCATACAGAATTAAACTGGTGGAGCTCAGTCACTGCACAACATAAAAATTGTACTGGATGTTATGATTAGCTTCTTGTACATAGCACAAGAAACTCGGAACCGCCGTGCCACGGGCAAGATTGGCCTGTGTTTAGTGCACCGACAGGAACAACTCCCCGGCGATAGACCAGTCCGTGTTTGGAGCAGCAGCAGGACAGCTTCCCGGTGTACCAAGCTTCCTCGCGCCGGCATCTCCACCCCCGTCCCCCACCCCACCCCACCCCACCCCACCATTCCTCCGCCCTGCTGCCGGACTCCCCACGCCGAGATTGGCATTCGGCAGCGAATCGCGCCACTGCTCGCCGTCCATGGGCGCCCCAGGCTCGGGGCCCCAGCGGGAAATCAGCGGGACGATGGGCCGGCTCCCGCTGGGATCCGGCAGAGGGCGGCCGACGTCGGCCGCGCGACAACAGGTCGGCGCTCGGGCCGCCGGCCTGACGGCAGCTTCCGGCCACCGGGGCCGGCGAGCCGTGCCCAGAGACAGTCGGAACGCGACCGCCAGATGGTCGGAAAACCCGCCGACCGCAGATGGCTGCCAGTGGGTCAGAGAATCCAGAGACTGCTTGAGATGGATTTGTCCGAGAGTCTGAGCACCCAGGGCCGCTGAGAAGGGTCTCTCAGTGGGTCAGGGTACCCAGGGAACGCCGGGGAGGGCTGCCAGAGGGTCAGAGCAGCCCCCGGCCGCCAGGGAGCAACTTTCAGAGGGTCAAAACACTCTAGGAATACCAGAAAGGGGCCGTCAGACAATCGGAAAACCTGGGAACAACCACCCTTGTGGTAATTAGATGGTCATTAGGCTAGATTACGAACCGGCAAAAAGTTTTCCAAACTAGGAAAATTTGTCATACCGTAATACAATGGTATTTGCCATGTTTTCGTGGTGTTGTGATATTCAAAAGCTGTTTAAAGTCATCAGCACCTTTCTCTGAAGCCTGTATAACCGATTATCGTCGTGTCAAATACAGCCTCTATCGTACGTCGATAGCATAAAGACATTTCCTCTCCGTGCCACGTGGTGCCAGCCTGGGCAAACTATGGCCCAAGGTTTTGACGTCATACTTGCACATACCAACAGCCACATTTCTGTTACTGGTAGCCATGGCGGTGAACGTCAAGTAGCTGTGGTCATGGTTTGTACTGTGCAATGAGGAGTGGTCGAAGGTTCGTGGGCGTAGAGGCAACCACAAAACTAACACTGGCACCGACCAAAATAGCTTAGTGATTCGTATTCAGTCGACATTAATCTAATTTAGCTGATAGTTCGAAATAAGACCCTTAAAAAGGAGTTAAACCTTATAAAAGTAAATTCTTCCAATCTTGTTAAAAAGCGTTGTACTGAGATTGTTGCCACACGTATATTATGTTTACTGACTGTGGTTCTCAAAGCACAGCACGGTTTTGAGAGCTGCAGTGGCAGGAGCGTAGGAGATAAAGAGGTGGGGACGTTCAAAGACGTTTTTAACCAGAGGATTCATGCGAAATTTCCTAAAAGTGGGGTTAAGTTCCTACGCATACGTTCAGTGGTCCGCGAGTTGCTTTAGGCACCTAGAATGATTATTTAAAAGCTTAGTCCCTGGTTTCCACCCGCGCCAGGAGAGGCCGACAAAAATGCGGTTGTCGTAGCATCTTTCGGACCCGTGCAACGATGCATTCATTTGCATACAAGAACAGCACGGCCTTCTACGGAATGGCACATTGTCCGGCTGTGCTCGGTCTATAGCCCGGTGACTGGATGGTAGATTGTCCCGCAGTACATCGTCACAGCCTCCGGCACGGTTACTGGAGGGTAGACTGTCCCGCAGTACTCTGTTGTCTGCGGACGAACAACTGGCCGGTAGATTGTACCGCAGTATTCAGTGGCCTCAGGCCAAACGTCTGAGACCCAATCAGAAACTGCTGAATGCCAGTGACGAAACTAGCTCTTCTTTCTAAACTGTGCTTCGCAACAAGGCTGTTTCTCCGCGTACTTATCTCTAAAAACGGCCTTGTTTCCATGTGTATAGAACTGGGACAAATTTTAGCGTGGTAGAATGAATTCATCTCATCCTAAAATGTGACATTGATAACGTATGCACAGAGTTCTACAAAACAAGGAAACACATCGATGAGTCAAAATATTGGTATGGAATTCCATACCTATAGTTTTCTTTGGTATGGAAAGCTCCATGCCAATTGTACACAAAGTTACACCCCTGCTTGTTTCCTAATGATGCTTTGAAGCGATAAGGTAGCTTGGTAAGTGACAAGTTTCTGAACGCGATCCTGGCTTGCAGACTGTTCTGCAGTGCTCTATCACCGTCTGAGGCCGAACGCTTGGAAAGTAGACTGTCCCGCAGTGCTCTGTTGCTCGGTCTATTCCGGTACACGACGTTCAAATCTTACTGCTCGAATCTCACATCACTGAACGCTTTTGCTTTTGCTTGCGACGGCTTCAAACACTGTCCTATTGGAAGACACAAAAGCCTCGCCAGAAACGCGAGGCCAGGTTATTGTTGGACCGTGCGGGAACACTTGGTAAATCTAATCAAAGTGTGGTAAACACGACCATCCGGAGGCCCCTGGGCTGACCAGTACATCTGAGGAAACATTTTCGTGCACCCTCTGTTGTTCCGGGAGTAGGGTGGAAAGCAAATATTCCAAAAGCATAAACCAGCTTTGATACGCAAAATGAATTTTACACCAAAACAAAAGAAAAGAAGGAAATAAATAACTCAATATTGCTGAAAAAACGGATGGAATACGCCTGGATAGATGAAACACCTTGGAGACAATGAAAACGGTGGTTTAAAAAACATGGGGCCTAATTTCCACTGTCGTGTGCGGCAGTTTTAGGTAGATGGAATTCTTTTCCTACTTACATTTAAACTGTACATATTCGCGTATTGCGAAGTCATAAATCACACCTCCCCACGAACTTTTCAAGGTTTCGGTGCGGCTCTTACATATGAACATCATCCACGTTATTTCTCCTCAGTCGATCGTGTGGCAGGCGCCAGCTTCGGGACCGCATAATGGGCAGGCTATTCATGAGTTCAGAACCTGGTGGTTCTGCGCAGGACAACAGCAGAGAGCCGGGTCTGACATGAAGTGCCATCAGACATATTTTGATGACAAGTGCAACAAGAATCAAGAGCTTCAGCCAAATAAATACGTACAAATGCCGTTTGGCCGCAGCTAACCGAAGCGGGCCTGGCTGCTGAGCACGTCGTCAGTCGGGCCGGGTGGCCGCCAGCCCGGCGCCGGCTGCGCGCTCACGCAGCGATCGGCTGTCGCAGCTCGAGCCGCCCGACAACCTGACAAGATCACTTGGCTCAACTAACGGCGCCGGCCGGTCGGGATGACGAAACGCTCGAAGCATCCAGGTGGCCAGAGTTTCATTACTTCGCTAGGCACGAAGTCGGGACTGCGGCGCATGTGCCGACGTGAAGTCAGTTCCGAGTCTCGTGCTGCGTTCGTTGTGCGGCCGCCGCCTTATTGTAGGTCATTTATGAGCTGGGAGTGCCGAATCTCAAGGGGCATTCGGACGGCAGATATAGAAGTGGCATCATGGCATCGACTGTGGCAGTAGACCACAGTGAAGAGTATTAGGACACTGACACCTCCATGAGGACTCTGAGTCTGTGGCCAATGTGCGCAGACTTTGCCATAGTGTGTTATGCTGCTTTGCTCGAAGACAGTACGGTGGGCTGGACTTTATTGGTTTCAAAGCGAGCTGCGGAGGACAACGCTGAGGTGCTAAAGATTGTCTCTAACGCACGAAAGAGTGAGCTGGCTTCAATAAGCCAGCGTTTCATGACAACTGGCCTTGGCTCTCCATGCCAATGAATAGGGTAGATATTTTATTATTCCCGTGATAGTAATGATGTTTATTAAAACGTCGCGTTCCAACATCTGGGCAGTTTCTGCTTTGGGTGACGTTTGTATGTGGATACCTTTAACGATGAGCTTCTCGAGCAAACATGGTTACAGCATCAAGTGCCCCATTACACAGCGTGATAAAAGCGCCACCCCTATGTTTGGTGCACAATATCTTTCGAGCGGATCGCTGTAGCCATCTCATGCAAATGTTTTGGAAACTCCCAAAGACTTTTCTTTCGGACAAGTGTTCGCTCGTTTACTACAACAGCTAAATAAAGCTGCTAGATAATTTTTAAAACCTACGTTCATAAATGATGTCAAACGATCATTATAAACATTTCAAGCCAGGAAACAGCTCAAAGCAAAGCGCGTGTTCGTCCTCATGCTCGTGCTTACGGTATCGTTTGAGTGAGTTCCTGTTTGCACTTCATGATTGTAGTTAGCCTGTGATGTGCAGCATTGATTTACTCCAAAGCAAGTCTAGGTTTCCTTTGTTTTGCTTAACAAAGTGATGAGACCAGGGCCATAATGTTCGAATGAAGGTCTCATACTTACTAAACAGTTATGGCAGGCGAAGCTGTGGGGAGCCAAACGGATGTGTCGGGAGTTTCCCAAAAAAGACTGGAACATTAGAGCAGTTATTGGATAATATCGAAAGTGGATACTACCGTGGACTGCAATAGAAAAGTGGGTAGTGGCCGTCCACAGTCCGGAAGAACGGTTGAAAATGTTTCGAAAACGGAAGAGGTTACGTTAAGCCAAGCACACGGCCCGGTAAAACACAGACCACCGCGAGAAACGTCCAAGGAACTAGGAATATCTCAAAGTACTGTCAACCGTATAATCAACCGTGATCTCGGTCTCCCGTGCTTTAAGAAGACCACAGCAGAACGGCTCATCGAAAAAGAAAAACGCTCAGAAAAAGGGAAACGCTCGGAAAGACCCAAAGCACTGCTGAAATGCTCTCCGACCACAGGAGCATTGCGCCTCGCCTGGTCTTTGGCTGAGAGCGTTTTAATGATCAATCGCTGCGCCAGTAAACATATCGATGTAGTTTACGGGAGACATTCTGGTGTTCTTCACCGAGATGTCAGTCCCAAAAGAATGGAAATGGAAATCCGAAACCATATGCGAAGAGTAATGATGGAGGCTTGCGTTAGGTGGGTAAGACCGACTTGATTTTAAGCAAAGCCGGCGTACTTCTTATATCAGACCAGTTACCGGAGATCCTGAACGGTCATTACTTTCTAAACATTCGGAACAACAATGGAGACAAATGGACATTTCGGCAAGACGGCGCGACCTGCCATACTATGCTGCGCTCAGAGGAATGCTTAAGGAATGCTTAGAGGAACACGGCCTAAATTTCGTCAAGCACGACCAATAACCGCCTAAAAGCCCAGATTCGAACCCTCGTGATTACTAATGCATAGGCAGAGCTGGAACATTAGGCTTACCGAAGGTCAAGGATCCTTGACGTAGATCACCCGAAGGAGTGGCTGTTATCGTGTTGGGAAAGGCTGACAACTCGTCAAATCGGTAAGCCGATGGTTTTCCCAAAACGTTTGAGGATCTGTGCCGACAATAGTGGATGTCGTTTTAAGCACAGGATGTATTGGCCTATTTTGTGATGCATAGTGCATCCGGTTGAACTGTGTGTTCGTATTCTAAATATATCAAACAAATCAAATCCACGTTATTGCTTCACACCTAGACTCTGAGATAAAGTGCGTTTTATTAATACGGGTAGTAATCCATCATTTTACATCTTTCATGAGCGTAGTTTCTGATAAGCCCACCAGCCACTATATTTAGCATTTGCCGCAAATGAGAGCATGCTGGTCTAATTGCGAAATGTTTAGAGCTTCCGAAAATATTTGGATGAAATGGCGCAGGCCATCCAGTCGAGAAACATTATATCGTATAGTAAACATAAGGGTGGCACAGTTTTTAATCACCCAGTATAAGTGTATCATGGTTCAAAATGGTATACGTTGTTAGGCCTCATGTTTGTTTTCTGTCGCGTTCTTCATGGCGGCGCGAGTCGGCCCAGATTTACCGCAGGACAGCGTGTCCAGTATGATCAGCGATCGGCAAGCGAGCCCAGCCGGAACGGCCAATTGGGAGTCTGCTGACGTGCTCCGCGGCCGCCGGCGGGCTCGGCCGGCGGACCTTATCGGCACGTGATGCCACTAAATTCGGCCCGTGAGCGCGATCGGCTGGACCTCCCGGCCGACGGGCCGGCGAGGGCCGGCCAGCTTTGCTGGCCGCCGAAGTCGGTGACCCCGACCTCTGACGTCGGCGCCGGCCGGCTGCTCAGGCCGCCGGCTGTCCCAGGGGGGCGTTTTTCTGGCGGCCACCAATTCGCATGACGTGCCCCGACGGCAGGCCGCTCCATAACAATCAGCGCCGTCCGAGATACGACAGCGGCGCGGACTGGAAACGAGCGCATCAGGTCGGCACTGCCGGCCGCGCGCGACGCCGAGCAAAGGTCACGGCCGGCCGGTGGGCACGGCGGACATGGCGGGCCGATGTAGGCCCTGGTGCGGCGTCGGGACGGCCCCATGCACTCCGGCGACGGCCAACTTCACTAATTATAATTACGGAGGCGTGGCCTGACTTAGCGGGCCGCCTGTGCCGAGCGGAGTCAACATGGCTGTTGGTCGCGGCCGCGCCGCCGTGAGAGAGAGCTGACGGCCCTGCAGCTCGTCGGATCGCGGCGGCAAAGCGTCGAGATCGGCGGCACCGTCGGAGGGCGGGCCGCAGCTGCTTCTAACGGCCGGACGTGCCGCCCCGGGTCAGGAGCCGGAGCGGCCACGAGAGGCCGGGTAAGGCTGCTGCTGATGACCGGAGATGAGGTTCTTGTGTAGCGGTGCCGGACAGGAGACTGGGTACAGTTGCTGATAACGTCCGGAGACGAGGGTTAGGTGACGGGTTACAGCTACTGATTATGAACGGAGGTGGGGGGCACGTGCTAAGGAGCCGATCAGGGACGAGGAAAACTTACTGATGATATCCGAAGATGATGGTCATGTGCGGGAGTTGAGGCACAGACATGATATGATATGACTGAAGGTAACATCTGGCATGGAATGGCACGTGCATTGTGTGGGGGCTGAAGCTAGGGAAAATGACCTATCTGGGAATGAGCTTAAGTCCTCAACCTCGTCAGGGACCCTTGAAAAATCTGAAAGACAGAGACTCATCAGAGACTCCTGAGTCTCTGACGCGAAAAAAACTCGAGGCCGGGTGGAGCGAGAAGGGAAAGAAGAAAGTGAAAGGCGACAGCGCAGAAATTGATTTCGAGAGGCTCGCTGTCAACGTAAAATCACTTTGAGAAAAGAATGCAAGTGACCGCGAAGAAATATGTCGCTGATGCCAGGAAACGATAGGACTTCCGGCGGTTTCAAAGCAAGGAACCATCGTTTGTTAGATGGCGAGGATTTGCGGTGCAACTGGAATATACGAGACATTATCAGGATGAAGTTCAGGAGATACTGGCTGCTTGAATTAATTTCTGCAACGGCTCATGGCGTTGGAACGAGAGCGGCTGCGACAGTAAAATAGGAAACTGGGCAGGCTATCAACAGGCAAACATTATGAGCGTATCTTAATCAATGTCGCACAACATAACACTGTTGCGGCAGCGGCAATCCGGGTGTGGTTTGGAGAACGTCGTTACTGTTAACTGCAAATACAGCTCAGACCATTCCAACGGTCATGATTTTGATGACCATGCTCCCTGACAGATCTTGCATTCTCTCTTAGGGGATCAATGGTTTTCCTTGACCCTGTTCCCGGAGGGGGAGGAAACTTTGTCACTTTTCGTATTTGTTTTTCCTACGTACTGCGCCAATTTTTGGTAATTCTTTTTTGGGGGCGGAAGAAGCCAGGCCACGTTTTCGGGACGCATCTCAGACCATTTCTGCTCCTGTTGGAGGTAAAAGAAGAATGGCTTCCAAAAAATAACGTTTTGAACATAAAACTCAACACCTTCTAGGGGTATATAGGTGAATAACTGGGCAAGTATACAAAAAACGGTTTTGTCAGTCTCAGGTCAAGTGATGGGGCCAGGCAAAGGTCAAAGTCAAAATCTAGTTTTATGTTAATAATTTTGGCACTAATTCCCCAAATGCAAAACTTGGGATATAGGTGACTTAAAAGGGTGTCCTCTACTTGTGCGTTAAGTTTCAGGTTGATATCAAGTCCGGTCCCGGAGCTTTGGCCTCAGATGTCCGTGCGCGTGCCTTATGTTACGACAGCCATAAACTGGATTTTGAATAAAAGAGTCAGTTTAAATTATTGAAAAACGTTTTCAGACAACATGCAATGCACTATAGGTCCCTCCATATAACTATGACGTTATTAGAGGGCCATTTACGGTCAAAGGTCGTGAGCTGATCTGATAAACATATGACCATGACAGTTCCCCATTTTTGATGTCTCTGGCGTCGCCTATGCATTATGCATTATGCAAACAATGTGACACGATTTGCACTTCTTCATTACTACATGGTTAGCAAAGCTAACAAAGCGTTTTGAGCTCTTTTTACTTCAGTTCCTGAAAAAAAAATATTCCTTCCATTTTTGAAAACATATGAACCAATGATAAAAGTCCCTTCCACGAGCTCTCAGTTCATGCCAAATGCATGAACATTGGTCAGTGAATAGGGAAGTTCTATAATAAAACCCAAAATATCCTTCATTTTGATTTTTACCACCCCCTATCCACCCCTTTGAAGATCTTTAAATTGTTGTTTACAGAAGTGTGCTTTACGTCATGGCAAATCGATTGACCTTTGTTGCAATGGATGAAATCAAATGTTCAGTTCTCGAGATCTCAGGGGGCTGAATCCGCCCCACCCCCCGTGCCGGGAATCGGCTATACCATTTAGCCCACCGGTAACAGGGTTAAATTTCGATGCAGGATGTAATTACACCATAACCTGCATAATGTTGCATGGGGTGTATCCCTTGGGTAGTATCAAACGACATTTTCGAATTCGAATGACAGATTGTCAGATAAAGTAACTTATCTTGTACTACTCGGTGGCCTTGACAGCGTGGCTGTTCACGAAAAAGACCTACGTCTGACAAATGAAAGAGCATGTACGTTGAATCACGGACAGAGGGCCGTCAGATACCGTCCGGTATGCTCAGAGTGCGTGGTTCAACATTTAACCAATGGCATCGTACATAGCCTGCGTCAGTGCCCTCGGAAGAGCACCGGAGGCCGTCTGACGGACCTTCAGGGGCTCCTGGTCTCCGTCAGTGCTCTCAGAGGGAGCGTCAGAGCTCACCTGACCGGGCGGCGGCCCTCTTGGCGGCGCGGGTACTCACCGACCACGTCCAGCTGGAAGGGAAGGCTGATCTTGGGCTCGGTGCTCACTTGGCACTCGTACACGCCGCTGTCGTTCAGCGTGGGCGCCAGCACCTTCAGCGTCCATTCCTGCGTGCCGTCCGAGTGCAGCGCCAGGAAGCGCTTGTCGGTCGTGTAGGTGAACATGCCGACCGTGAGGATGTGCAGGTCGCTCTTGCGCACCCAGGAGACCTGCGGCAGCGGCGGCGGCGGGTCTGAGATGAGGAGGTCCTGCCAAACTGGTCACGTCCAGCGGGCGCCGAGCGCTCAGCAAATCAGCAGACGGCCGCTCGGCACGCCCCAACGCGGCGCAGCCGTCGGATCGAACGGAAACGAATTGCATGAACGTAGGGGAATTTATGAATGAGATCATGCATTAATGGGGTCGTATGTTTCGTAGATCTCCGGAGTAGGACTGCACTGGGGCACGAGTGACCTTCGAGGACTTTGCAATGTATTGTGCCTTGCACTTTGCGTGACAAACTGACAAACTTCCCAGGCTTTACACGACGAGTGCGGGCGTCAAACTTGTTCGAGCTCAGAATCCAGCAGTTGGAAGCCCAACAAGTGGCAGTGTTCAGTTTCGTTAACTATGGTAATGACATGTTCACTTCATTTAACTCAAGACTGGGTTTTCATTTTCTCACGTGCCAATACGTGAATGGGAACGTAGTCTGAGGGCATACTAATGGTAATACAATACGGAGACATCGAGCAGTAGCATTATTAATCGAATCGGGCACGTGGCCAAAGGGGGGGAACGGGGCCATGGCCCCTCTGAGCCAAGTGGTCTACGCTAGATATTTAGCAATTTCGCAGGAATACGAAAGAATGATCATACATGGTCCAAAAGCAAACGATATGTTTTTCCTGCACACCAAATATGAGGTCATTTACACAAAATTGCTGCTTTTCCCATGAATTTTGTCACATGCCAGCGGCAACTGAAAAAAATGGTATTCCCCCTCCGAGGAAAACCCTGGCTGCGGGCCGAATCGAATCGCAAGAACACCGCTGATCGGGCAAACATCTGGGCTGCAACAGCGGACAACTCCACCTCCGCCTTTCTGTGCGCGGGAGGCAGTGGGCGCGGTGCAATTTCGCTCAGACGACGTCGACAGCAGCGAGACGTTTCCGGGCTGTAAAGCCGCGCTCAGCGTTGGACTGTCAGAAGGCTCCGGCTCGCCGCATGATTGATCTCGCTGTTTTACGGGCAGAATTGTTCCCGAGTTTTCTTTCGGTGGCCGAGCATCAGTATGGGCCGCCTGATGACATGGGTCTCTGATTGATCGCGTCAGAGCCGGCCGACACGCGACGGTGCCCGACTGGCCGTGACGCACCACACGCCCGTGACGTCACGGCGGGGCGGAGCCGGCGGAGGAGAGCTCTTCACGCACGCCCGCGCGCCGCCCGAAGTGAAGGCCGGCGACGTCACCAGAGGGGACCGTCCGACTACCCAGCTGGTCTTCCGAACGTTTATTTATGGCTGCACCTAATCATTATGCCCTCGCACGCGATGACAGATGCCTGCAAAGACTGAGCCTGTCTGAAGTCATCAATCATCTGAAGTAATGCTTTACTTTCTCACGTCGCGTGGGCGGCTTCGTAACGAAAATGGTGGACAAACGCCGTCGAACTTGGAGTTCAAGTAATCAGGTTCCGGCCAGTGATCGGTGAGGTCATAGTTCTACATTATTTCTTTAAATTGTCATTTAAGATCGTTTCTGTGCTTTAGCTTCCGAAGAAGAATCCGGTCGCCTTTTCCGTCCAAGTCGGTGAGATACGTTAAGGTGAGGTTCGTGCAGCTATACCATTACTCTCCTGACGCAGCATGTGCCGAGGAGTCCGGCCTCTGCTTCCACGGGGAGACAGTATTCTGGAGGAGCCAAAAGAAGGACGGACAGAGCGACTGGAAGGAGTCTACAGGAAGACAGCAGGAGCCGGCGGGACTAACAGACAGAGCGGCAGACAGGAGCCTACAGGAGGACGGACAGAGCGGACGGCAGGAGCCTACAGGAGGACGGACAGAGCGGACGGAAGTTCCGATAGGACGGACAGAGCGGTCGGCAGGAGCCTACAGGAGGACGGACAGAGCGGCTGGAACCAGCGGAGGGTGGCGGACCTTGCTGCCGGATATCAGGAGCCGGGACGAGACGGCAGACTCGCCGACCCCTGACGGGACGGACTCGGTTTGCGGGCGGTGCGGCTTGCGTCCGCCGCGCCAGCCGCTCGTCGCCGGCCATTGCTGGCCCTGCCAGGAGCTAAAGCGGGCGGTAGCGGTCCGATTAGGCCCACCGTGACCGGATAAGAGTGACGGATTGCGCAATAACGCGGCCGCAGTCCCAGATAAATCTGTTTAATTGTGCATGAGCATTTCCCAAACGGTCATTCGCATGATTCACCACCGACTCTGCGTTCCAGGCGGCGGCGACCTCATTTCGGTCCGCCGACGGAAGTGATCCTTTAATTCCCAGCTGACTCAGGCTGCCGCACTGACCCAGCCATGTCTTAGGCCTGAGATATCGCTGCGGAAGTGATTGCATTAACCTCGTGGCGTTCAACGGCATTTGTAACGCTTTTGCATGGGTTTTCGTAGCAAAGCGGCAGGATAAATTTAAGACACTTTTGAATGTAAAGGGTTGGAGAAGTATTTTCTTTGTTGTTCTCTTCGTCGCAGCTAAATATTACACATAACCGTCAAACCCCAAGATTTCCCGACTATTTTCTTGGTGATCGGGATGCTCTGATTTCTCGCGGTGCTGCAAAGTGTCTGGTCGTTGTTTGTACCGCCCACTTTCCTGAGCTCAGAGACCAGAGTTCCTCCTCCAACGCTAACGCCTCAAGAAATTTTAACCGGAAGTAATGCAACCGAGTCGTATTGCTGTAAATACGTAGTCCCAATGAGATACTATTTTTAATGTCCCAGCAGCATTGTTCTATTATTATATAGTATCCCAGCAGATATTACATGGTATCCGTTATTATACAGTATCCCAGCAGATACTATTCTTAATGTCATGTATTTCTTTAAAACGCTAGATGTATTGCATGGGAGGGCTGAGAAGGTCACAGAAAAGGACTAAATAAAAAATAATAAGGAGACAGAGAGAGAGAGAGAGAGAGAGGTCGAAGTGAACAGAGACCCCACTTCACTTGAAAGACTTGATGTAATCGGATATTCCTTGAAAAGCATTCCCATTAAGATCGTCGTGCCTTGGTTCCAGCAAGAGCTATTTATCAGGGAAATCTGACATCTTATCAACCATGAGTCCGGAACACTACGAAGGCGTCCTTCAATGATACATCTACACTTGATATATGTGACGTGGGTTGAAAGATGCACTACATCATTTCCGATCTGGACCGGTACCTAGCGGAAATAACAAGCAAACGAGGAAACCTTACAGCATTAATTCGCCTCGATGGGTTACGTGATGATGAGTGAGACAATGCTATTGCCGCGACAGCCGCCAATAAATGTCACAGCCTCTGCAGTTGTTACGGAGAGAGGCTGCAAGATCGGTCATTAGAGAAGTTCAATCAAACAGTAGTGCAGACACGCCAGCGTTCACCACCGCACCTTCATCGGGCCCATCTCAGACGGAGGCCGTGTTTCTCTCAGACCAAGACCGTGTCCCTCTCAGACCGAGGCCGTGCCTCTGAGACCGAGGCCGTGCCTCTCAGGCCGAGACTGTGTCTCTTGTAGACTGACGAGGTTTAATGTTTGCCGGGTAGGGATAGCGAGACGGTGCCCGTATCTCAGTTCTCCGACAGGACGGACCTCGTGACTTCCGGCCAGTGAACGTCAGTGTCACTGGGGGTGGCAACTACGGCTCGCCGCGTGACAAATCTGGCTCGCTGCTGAGTCAAGTGGCCCGGTCCGCCGCTGCCGCCGCCGCCGCCAGAGTCGGCTGGAGTTGGTCCGTTCGCGAGCAGGCCGGGACAGGCGGCGCCCGGCGTCTGTGGGGACGTCCCCGAACGTCGCCCTGGGGCCAGCTGTCCTCGCCAATAATACTGGGATTCGATAAACGACTCAGGACGACGGAGAGGGGCACCATGGCGGGAACACTACGATGACCATACGGCAATCATGCGGGGAGAGTCCCGAGTCCCTGGACGCCAACTGAAGACACGTATCGGCCTTCAGTCCAGCATCGGCCATCAGCCAGCGAGTTCAGGGCCTCGATCAGCGCTCCGGCGGCGCTTTATAGCGGTCCGTCAGACGATCGCCGGACGACCCGTCTGGGAGACGTCTGGGATATTCCGGCGCCGGCCCGGCGGCCCGGACGGCCAGCCAATGAGCCGGGCGACATCATCAGAACTCGGGCAGAGATGATCCGATCGCATTAGTGCCGTCAAACAGGCGGGCAAGTCGCGTCAACTTTCTGCGACGCTGACCTGGCTGGACGCCGCGACGGCGCCGTCGCCGCGCCCTCGTCTCACCGCCATCCGCTAAATATGCATAGCCTTATTAATTTTCCCCTCCGGCGCCCGGCTAAATTCGTATTAAGCTCTATGCCATTCCGTTTTAATAAAAGTGGTTAAACGAGCGAGGGCCAAGTGTTCTTAATAGCGAAGCACTGACCTGAACTGGCAAACTGGCAAAGGTTGACAACGGTGTCCTTGGCTATTGCTTTTGCGCAGTAAAAATAAATAAGTGAAGGCACCAGCCGTCCTGGAATGGTAGAGTTTTATAAAAAAGGCATGAAAGCTCTCTTGCATGTTACAAAATGGCAATTTACATGCAAAAAAATAATACATTAGTCATTACTGAAACGCCATATAACAAAGGCAAGCATCAAGTGACCTCAGGTCACAAACACTGAACAATGCTGCAAAAAGTCGTTATGTCGGCGTAAAACAGTCCTATGTCCTTGGCCAAGGCGCTCTACCTCTGACCTTACATACTTTTGCCTTGCTGCATTAAACAACAAATATCCTCAATACCTCAATGGTCAGATTTTGCTGTACTAAAACTATTCTTTGTAAAGTACTCTGAATGGCTGACTGAATGACTAAATGAATTTCAAAACCTTCCCCAGAATAATAAAGTCGTCATTGAATCGGGACATCAACTCATACCGAATAGTTAAAATAAGTTATCACATAGCACCCAGTGAACTAATATTAGTCATTTTGATGAAGGAGGCTCATGTATGGTTTTTTGTTATATGTGCGGAAGTAAATTTTGGTTGCTCCTTTGAAACACTTAGCCATTGCCGTCATGAACCACTTTGTGTGGAAACCAGAGAATGTTGTTCTTCACTTTCTAGATGTGATAAAGTGTCATGTTTGATTAGCGTGAACTGCCGATCATAAAGTAGTGTTCTGTAGACAGGTTTAACATGACACATAACTGAGTTGGAGGCCGCTTTTCGAAACTAACAATTTGTGGTAGAAGAAAGCACAGCAATGTGTACTACTAAAGACGTCTGAACCATGCAGGGCCATTTCTGTTGATTGGCTGCGTATTACGCTGGGTTAAAAAACACAACTTATGGCTCATAGAAGCAACAAAGACTCAAGTGATGCTAACCTATCGCAGCCGTATGGAAAATGGCAAGACGGCTGGAATAACGCCTCTTGATATTCCAGTTTCCAGTTTATTCGGTGGCTTAGACTTGCCGGTCATGTTCACAAACAGGAAGGTTTTTGTTGTCACTTCAGCCAAGAATGGCTGAGAATTACATGTACATATATATATAACAAAAAAAACATAAAAAACCGTCATCTAATTTTGCACGGTAAAAACGTCTTTTTCAAACTGACCACAGGTCATCCTAGGCCACAAGATCAAATTAGATCATGACATAACCATTGCTGTCATATGTTTCTGACGTAAATTTAAAGGGGAGCTGAACAAATGACATTTCTTTATGTGTATCAGTCATACTTTGGTCTTCAGGGCCACAGCTGCTTCAGAGAAGAGGCTGAATCGACTCTGCGCAAAGTAAGTACCCGACCGACGTTGATCACACTCGGAGTAACTTATGACATGCGTGACCTAATACCAGGCCGCTTTTTCTGACCTGACAAAGAAAATGTAAGGGCGGATGGGTGAACAGGCAAAAATGGAGTCATACAGGCGGATAGTGTATCCGGTGCGCCCCGACAGTGCTCCACTATCTGAACCCGAACTGGCCACGTGTTTATCTTAGACGTCAAGCTCGGTGTTTACCACTTTTCAGTATCACAAAACGAGCAACAAAAACACAGCATGGAAACGCTGCAGTACAGGTAAGACCGGAAACAGATGGGGCTGGCGAAATCGAATGAAGTGGCAGCCCTTAGCTTTTCTCTGTATTACAGACCAGAGTTTGGAAAAATTATTCTTACCCGTAAGAACAATGCCCATAAAATATTACGCAATGCAGCGAAGTATGCGCACAAAAAAGAGCACCTTGTCCTTCAAAGGCATGGAAAAAGTACTTGTGATTCCCATTGAATTCCATATGTTTAGGTGGCGGAAGTCCCATGTATTCAATTTAAATCTGTTTCACACTGGATGTTTTCACATGTTTATATGTTCACATGGAGTAAAATAAACTGTGAGGTAAATGTATCTGGAAAAAGCTTGTGCACAATGGAACACCAGTGAGAATCTGAACAAATAAACCCGCATTGATGTGCTTGAAAGCCTGGGCGGTCGGGGCTCGGCTTGGACTGGATAATGACATTTCTCCACCATTAATATCGCCTCAAGATTACCATATGTCACAGCTGCCCTGACTTTTCAATCAAGTTTCCCCTCGAGCACGGTTCAAGTGACGTCAGTCAGCTGATGGACTTGGACGACCCGACGGGTGCGGTACGCTCGGTGATGATGACGTTTAAAATCATACACCCTGTGCGTCGTCCAATATGCATTGGGCTAACAGTGGTCTTTGGCCAATGGCCGGCCGTAGCAAGCAGAGGCGCACGCATCGATATGGACAGCCTGGGGGTCGCAGCAGTTTATTTGTCTAACGCCGTCTCCCGCCCGTGTTGTTGGCCATAACAGATATTGTGATAACAAAAGACATAGATTTACTCACTACTCAAAACAGTAGAAGAGCAGAAAAACTAAGCCAGCACTGAAAAGTGATTAACGTGATTCCTATATTTAACAATGGGTCTTACCTTGCCGCAAAGTGTGTCTCGATATGAAGCGAAAGTGCTAACCAGCGTAGGATTACGGACATGGTCGCATGCAGTGGTAATTGCACTTTCAGGAAACCAATCTTCCTGCTTAAAATCCTCTTTGTGAGGGATGAACTGGATTGAAAAGAAGTTAAATGGCCTAAAACATAGTTGGCAAATATCACGCCTCATAAGTTCTCCCTTTCGTACTTTTCAGCCATCGGAATGTGTAATGCAAAACAGAATCAGGACAGAAAAGCGAATGCGGCCAAAGTTCTTCAGGCCCGAGTTAACTTGTGTCTAGCTTGAATCTGCACTTAGCACAAGCGACCAATAACAGTTCGTTTCATCTCCAGTTCCCGACGAATGCAAGGAATTAAGCTTCATATTTTTCTACGTGGAGTTAAAATTCGTATGCCGAACCTGTTGGAACAACAAGAAACCGCAGATGGATTCGTATGGATCACGTTATTCGGAGCATATATCAGTATGTTGCAAACAACAATATGCTGGAACAATATGGCATACCTGCGTCTATGGAATCAGTGCCACGGACTCCTCCGACGGAAGCGTGCCACCTAATGACGTTTTTTCATGACACGCTTTCCCCGAACAACTTTTAATCAATGGACAACTGAATAAAAATGTCATTACGGAGTCACATGCATTAGCATTGTTATATTCGACTGCGTATGGTGTATGACCGCGTCCCGTGCTCAGTGTTCATGTGTTGCTCCGTTTTCTCAACATTTGCGTTGCTCTAGGTATGCGTATACGGTGACGTCAGACCCAGCAGTCAGCCGGTGACCTGAGAACGCCTACCAAATGACAGGAGTCCGCTTAGGCGTGGCACAGTTTGTGGGTCTGTCCCGTCGGCCGGTAGCCGCCAGATAATGTCGGACTGTTTTGGAAGTTGTGTCTTCATTTCAGGTCCGTGCGTCCCGAGCAGTACGCCCGGTCAGAGCAGCGTGTACTGCACGGCGAGCAGACGGTGGTGAGTATTGCTCGCCATCGAGGTACGTCGCGGCTGTACACGAATAAATTTTGTACGCACAAAAAGCTGTCTTGATGTGCAGCGAAGTGCGGGCTTTATTCTGAAGGGAATTCTTTGCAATAAGAATTCGAGATCGTCCCTCTCCCCCAAAAAGTGAACGCTTTGTAAAAGTAAGATATACCATGATATATAGCACGCGGGCATTTCACAAAACTCTTGCTATTCTGTGTCATAGTCAAAAAATTAAACGAAAGATGGTAAAGTGGTTCAAAGAAACATTCAATTAACAATGCGGGCCTTAACGATATTTCTGCACCTGCCAGAACTGAGCCCGTTATCGCATCCGGTAGCTCATCGCTCTGCGCAATAACCAGGTTAGCGAACAACCGCTTACCGACAGCGTAAGGGCGGCAGGAGGGGGGGGGGGGCAACAGAAAGTACGCCATCCTGACAGGGAACTCGCTTGCACGAGCGCACACCAATGCGAGACTGGGACGAGACTCTATACGCCATGACTTTGTGCGCGATGTTCAGGTTCATCTGCGTGGCGAGCATTTGGTCGGGAGGCGTGGATCTAGTGATCTGGGGCCCGTCGGGACACGTCTCACTGACCGTTTTGTCTCCCAGGTGTTGGATGTTGCAGTGGAGGTGAGCAGGTCGGCCGATCGGCGTCACCACGTGCCGCGAGCTCGTGTTGAGGAAGACCGGCTGCAGCATGGACGGTCGCTGCCAAGGCGGCCGCGACGGCGGCTCCTCCGCCGACTGCAGCGCCGCCAGACCTGCGAACACGGCGATTCTGTCACACCCGTCAATATTGCAGCCAGCCGCCAAACCCGTCAACACTGCAACGCCGTCACGTCCGTCAACAAAGCAGAAGCATCAGGTCTGCCAACGCGGCAGAGCTGCCACGCTCGTCAACACTGTAGTACCAACAAACCTGATAATACAAACGACGACGACGACGCTTCGTGACGAGCCTTCCCACACGATGATAAGCATGCCTACATAACAGCAGTGTGACACATTACAACCTAGCCAAGCATGTCACGCGCCTGGCAAGCCCGATAAAACAGCAAAGTTATCCCCGCCTAGGAAGCAATACCGACCGTGATGGACCTCTTAAAACGTCTGCGAGCTGTCTTATCTAGCATTGCTGCGAGTTAAAGCAACAGCAATATCCACAAATGTCATATCACATCAAACAAAAGCAGTGAGCCTTCACACACAACCCTACGAAACCTACCAGAATGACACCATTACCATGCCTGTCAACACTTAGCTGTCCAACGCGCTGAAAGCCAGTCATCGTAATGCTGGCATACCGGTCAACATTATAGCGAGGTTTTCGCGTCTTTCCCACCGCCGACAAAAGCGTAGAACTCCCCGTCATATCTGTGCTAACAGCACTACGTCTTCGTCCCCAAATACTTTCTGGAATAAGTGAAGAAATCAATGGAAGAATGGAATAAGTGCTGGAATAACGAAAAGAGTGGAAATGGAATGAAATGAAACTGAAAGAAAATCGTCGCTGGAGACAGCAGAAGCAACAAGCAGGTCCTATTCACGGAATCAGACAAGCTTTAGGAGTGGGGTCGTGCAACGTCGGTGCTGTCAAACTATCCAAACCCGACTTTCTGGGACATCACACTGTTTGGAGTCGTTAGTTCACGCTTAAGTCGCAGCCATTTTGGCTCGAAGATAAACTTCGAAAAATGGAATTGTTTAAGTAGGCGTCAAAACTTTTAATGAAAATGGGGTAAATGGATGCGTAGGACCATCAAAGGCAATTTTTTTTTATTCTAGCAAATGGCCAGATAAATGGATGCGTAAGATTTTCGCAGGCAATATTTCTGCGCTGACGGGATGCTCAGCTATTCACTACACGCGAACCTGAAGAGACATCAGTGGGATGGGACTTAATTTCATTGCAGCCGGTGTCGACTGCCAGCCAGTGCGTGATACGATTTATTAAAGAAGGATAATGTCTGGTTACTTACTCGTAAATTCACAGTGCCTCGCCCGTACTGTGTCCAACGAGGCATGCGCCTATAAATAATGGTATTTGTCCCAGAAAACCCATGCAAAAGTTCTTTATTGGTGTTTCATGCCAGCGAGCACGTTAATATTTTAGCCGCCGCTGACTGCTTGTCACGAAAAGCGAGCGAACCCGACGAAAACATGCTGGTGTCGATTTACACTCAGAGACAGCCGACTGCGAATTTAATTGCGAAGCGATTCGTGCGTCTAATGACATTGATGTCCTGCGACGGTGCAAACAGTCACCGCCGTTTAAAAGAAAAACGTAACTTGTCGTGTCCACATCGGCCGCTACCGAGCGCGTGCAGGAGTCCATGGCCGACTAAACCGGGGTGGTTACGGACAGCGACATTGCCGAACAGTGTCCATACCACCAGGCACCGCTCTAGAGACACCCTTCAAAATACACCGGGAGTGTAAGCATGACTGCATAGGATGAGGAAGGCACATACGAAGAGGACAAAAACGGGTCGAACCCAGAATTTTGAGGCATAGTCTGGAAATACTCATGATTCTCTACATCCACTTGATATCTTCCCTTTTTCGGTTCTCTGCATTTGACTAACAATTCAACTAAGACCAGGTCATAGCTTTTAGATTTGTGATCTGATTCTGAAGCTCGGCAAATGTTGAATATATGACGGCAAATATATTTGCGCCGCATCTCCTTCCTCGTCCTAGGATATTGGAAACGCATGCATTGCAATATTAGAGCAAAAGATCGCTCATAAGTTTGTCCTGATGACAATGAGACAAAAGAAGGCCATAACTGTGCATTAAATACTGTTTTTTCTCTGATCTGGCCTCACATAGTACTCTAATCCACACAACAGACGGACCAATTTTATAGTTTTTCGATTGACTGCCAATCTGAGGCACAGATAAGTGTTCCACGTTATATGATTAAATGAAATTCAGAAGACTGGACGTAAATCCATCTTACCAGCATACTGAGTTATGGTCCACAAGTCTCAAAAGATTTACGGGCCCTGAATATTCATACCGAGCTGTCTTCCTCCGCGGCATCCTCATATTCGTCTTCGCCTTGATTTGTATCCGTGCTTTATAGCACCTCGCATCGTTGCAACCACCAGGACTTTGTGACGTCCATGAGCTGTTTGGACGCCGCAGGTCACGCAAGCTGCAGCAAGCTGTCAAGGTCGGACCCGATCTTGACAGGCAGTGCTGAGCATAACTCGTTATAGCTTTCGGCCAGGCCAGGCCAACCAGTTCATGGTTCTGTTGACTTAGGTTCAGGCAGAGGACTTAACAGCTCCCGACCAGGATTGTTGTATTATATGTGGATCGTGGGAATCCGCGCGAGCAGTGCAGTTCAGCTCAGCTCAGCTCAGTTTAGCATGAGCTGCACTGCGCACGCAAGACATCAAGCCAAATGTTCGGGTGTCATTCTCGTTTCAGATTCTGTGTATCGGAAACCAAGCGGAGATCTTTACACCCTGCGGTAATACTCTAGCAAATTCTGTGACGACAACCAAACGGCCTGCGTCGGAGATGATAGGAAACGCGAGACGGATATAACTTATCTCGAAACTTTTGTCGTGAATGAGGGCCGCCATGACTTCACAGATAAAAATTTTCCTTGCAGCTGCTTTTCTGGGACAGCGTAAGGCACAGATGTCGGCTCCAGGATATATGGGTACAAAGCGAATGTTTGTAGCAAAAGTTTTTTGTTTTCTTTTGTTTCGATGTCGTTTTACTGCTTCCTGCTTTTCAGCGGAGCAACTCGCAGAGCGGAAAGTGAACACTGGTTGACGGATCGACATTACGCAGGCCGATCGGCCGGCTTCTGCCCCCTCTCGGCCGGCGCGGCCGAGCTGGCGACGGCGTCCGGCCTCCGACGGCGGCAGGCGGCTCAGAGGCCGGACCGGCGGTGCTGCCGTGAATAACAACCGGCCGACCGGCCACTGCAGGCGGCAGCCGACAGCCGGCACAGGCGCCGGCAGACAGCTCGCCGACTCCGCTCGAGAGCTTACTGGCGTCGCCTAGCAGCTCAGAGGCGCCGGATGGAAGCCAGAGGTGTCGGCCAACAGCTTGGAGGTGTCTCCCCTCAGCTAAGAGGCGTTTCCCCGCAATCGGAGGTGTCGCACCACGGCTAGGAGGTGTTGAACAGTTAGGATTGTGATCTGACAACTAGGGGTTATCATCGACAGACTAGAAAAGAGGACCTGTCGGCCATAGGCTCGGTAGCTCAGAAGTGTTGTCAGACAGTTCAGGGGTGTCATCAGATAGTTCAGGGGTGTTGGCGGACAGCTCAGACGCGTCTTCCGACAGCCCGGCCGTCCCCAGAGCTGAGACCGGCCCGCGACCCTGTTAACTCCACTGTAAATGTCTGCCGGAGACTTAAACCGTCCCCGACTGGGGGGCAGTTGACTGCTCCCCCTGAGATTTTTCTGGGATTGCGAGAGAACCAACAAACACTGAGTTACCAAACTTTGTGTACCTTTTGCTTCATCAATTTTACATCTCGTGTCAAAATTTTGACCTCAGGTCACGTCAGGTGCCTGACCTAAGTCAGGTCAAACAGACCTATGTCAAAGAAAGTTTAGCGCCCTCTAACTTTTTTGCAAAATAAGAGATCTCAATAATACTTCCAGGGATTAGTGAACATGACAGATGCAACAAATCTGCTATCCCAGATTTTTCGGAATTTTCCGGGTCATTGACCTAAGGTCAACTCCATTTTTAAGACATTTCGTCGTTTTTTTCGGAATTTGACGGAATATTTCATAACATGTTTAGTGTGGAGTGAAGCAGACATCTAATTACCGTCACTGGGCAAAGTATCAATGACTTCCAGCCATTGACCTCAGGTCAGGTCATCAATAACTGTAGTGGGCCAAAATGTACCAGTCAAAATCAGCAATGAATTACTCAGAAAGGGTAGAAAATGGCAGAACTAGCTTGCACAGACGTAAGTAATACCAGGAACCTTAAAAAGTTTGAAAAGTAGCATATTTTGGAAATAAACAGGCTCTTGCGAATAAAACTCCGCCAATTTTGTACATTGGTAACTAATGAATTTTTCCAAAATTTAAGCATGAAAAACTATCACAAGAATCTCTAAGATCAATAAAATATACATAGATTGTCTTTTTTCGCGAAAATAAAGAAACGCCAAAATTAGTTCCCGTCAATTTGTTACTGCATACGGCAGCAGCGCACGCCTACAGCTGCCGCGAGAAATGCCGTGTCTTTAACTCAACGTTTCGGCGTATATATTGAACAAATCTGGGAAATTAGACGTGTATCGGCATCCGCGGACCTTTACTTGTGCGCCGGTGTCGTTACCTAAGCGTTTTTAGTCACAGCTCTTGAGATTCAGGCCATTTCTCGGTCTCATGCAGTCGGCTATGAGAAAACATATATAGGGCGTAAATTGCTTACATATTATCTTAAACTAAAAATGAGACCAGTTTCGAGCTCTACTCGTCACAAGCTTTCCAACGGTATGCTTATTTTTATCGTGCGACCAACCGTTCGTGAGTTAGAGAGGGGCGGCCAACTGCCCCCCCCCCCCAGTCGCCCATGTTCGAAACGGACCGACGGTCGTACGCGGGTTAATCCGCCTGCCGTCCTGCCGCAGACTTAATCCACCGGCCGTCCTGCCGCAGATGTAATGCGCCGCCGTCCTGCCGCAGATGTGATCCGCCGGCCGTCCTGCCGCAGATGTGATCCGCCGGCCGTCCTGCCGCAGATGTAATCCGCCGCCGTCCTGCCGCAGATGTGATCCGCCGGCCGTCCTGCCGCAGATGTGATCCGCCGGCCGTCCTGCCGCAGATGTAATCCGCCGCCGTCCTGCCGCAGACTTAATCCGCCGGCGTCCTGCCGCAGATGTAATCCGCCGCCCTCCTGCCGCAGATGTAATCCGCCGCCCTCCTGCCGCAGATGTGATCCGCCGGCCGTCCTGCCGCAGATGTAATCCGCCGGCCTTCCTGTCTGCCGAGGCCGCGGCCGGTTCCGGGCCGCCGCGATCTGAGATTCCGGGGCGATAGGACCGCGTCCGGAGGCGTGCCGGGAGGCTCTTTCAGCGGGCAGCCAGGCGGCTGGCGACGTCCGGCGAGTTGCCTTTCGACATTTACTGGCGCTTTAGCCGGTAACGTTTCAGCGTTAGCCCGTTTTGCGCCACGGCTGCGGTTCAACGGCGGTTCGTCGCTGCGCGTGAAGTATTCCGGTACTTGGCTGAGAGAGGACGGCCATTGCCGGGCGGGCCGCGAGACCGCGCTGCTGAACAAATGGCCCGTCAGGACCCAAACGACCTCGGGCAAACAAACGGGGAGCGGCCGAGCTCGGGCCGGCGAGCCGACCAGATCGTCTGCAGACTGTACAGACTGTCCGCAGACTGTGCAGACCGCCTGAAGACTGTACAGACCAGTTGTAGTTGTACAGACCGTCTGCAGGCTGCCAAGAACCGTCTGCAGACTGTACAGACCGTCTGCAGCCTGTAAATACCGTCTTCACACTGCACAGACCGTATGCAGACTGCAGAGACCGTCCACAGACTGTACAGGCCTTCCGGAGTCCGTACAGACCGTCTGCAGACCGTCTGTAGACTGTACAGACTATTGACTGACTCCACCCCGAAAGACTAAGTACTCTGCTTACAGACCACACTTCCTCCAACAGACTTTAGCTACGTCAACAACCTGGGCTCGTCTGCCAGTTTCAGCATACCCGGAAAGCGGGATGATCATTTTGTTTCCATGAAACCAACGATAGGCATGATTTCAAGTGATTTTTCCTTCACCCGAAAATCGCATTTTGAAGATCCGTCGGCATGGCACAAAGCACCGCTGCTATTTACCATTCCATTATTCAAAGCCGTTCAAAGATGGTAGCAATGCTTTTGCTACCTAACAACAGCGGACTGCGCAATCCACAAAGCATGCTGAACTTCTGAGCACCTACCAAGTCACTTTTCTCACTGAAAGAGTGACCATGACGCATACAAAAGAAACATGAAGATGCACTTGAGGTTAGCAGGAAGCATTGTACGTCCATCATTTCATCGGCATCTTCGCCTGCGGTGTTGCCGTGCCAGACATCCGTATGTGAACCAGCGGGCAATGGCAGACCCAGGAAGCATCTCACGTGCAGCCATCCAGTGGAAAACAGCGCCAGTGTAATTTTCTTCTCCGGCTGCCGCTGCAGCCTCATTCAATTACACGGCGCTAATTTTGCGTTGATTTAAGTTAGCGGGATTGGATCCGAGCTATCTCCATGAGAGTGGCTCTCGCCGGTCGAGGCGGGATGCTAATTACGGGTCGATGACGGGCACGTGCTGGCCGTGACGCACAACCGGCTCAGTCTATCTCGGCTGTGCTGTATACTCGGTGCACATACATGTAACGACGACTCCCGATGTGGTCCACGGGAGTCGTCATTACAACAGTCACCTCGGATCCTTTTTTTCTGAGACCGTCCGAGAGTAACACACTCGATCTGGGCTTTCAGATAAGGTTTTTAGCAGATGCATAGCGTCCATAGTATGAGCGGAAGGACATTTAACTCGGTATTTTTTCCATCTAGGTTATGATATTTAACTAAAAATACAGTAGCTTTAAACGGCGAATTCGTTTTTTGGTTACGTTCCTCTCGGGCTGGGCAAAGTTCTAAGTTTGATACGACCCGACTGTTTACAGCGATGCCCTCATCATCTAGAATTCGGGACTTTAAATTTGCTTTGAAATGATTTACATGGAGTTTGGCTTTCGCATGATGACAAATTCAACTCTTGGATTATTTATAATTTGGCTTATCTTTATGGCGGTTACCCTGACATAAAATTTCCCATTAATGGAATAAATGCAAGATAAAGCCATGAACGCGGTGTCGTTTTAACAGCTTTGTACAGGCCAATAAGTAATGTTTCTTTTTTAAGAAACGGCTTCACTTACCACCGAGAACTATGACTGACTCGCCTCGGTCCCGACCAGGTCACGGTACAGCGTCTGACCAGGTCAAGTCGGAGCACGGAGTCTAACCAGGTAGGGTCAGAAGACAGGGCCTGCCCAAACCAGGTCAGGAGATAGAGCCTGATCAGGCCAGGCTCAAGTCAGGTCAGGTCAGGGACAGAGTCTGGCCCGGTCAGGTCAGGGACAGAATCCGACCAGGTCACGTCAAGAACAGAGTCTGACCAGGTCGGGTCAGGGGACAAAGCCTGCCCAGACCAGATCATGGGATAGATCCTGACCAGGTCAGGTCAAGGACAAAGTCTGACCCGGTCAGGTCAGGAGCAGAGTCTGACCCGGCCAGGTCAGGGGTAGAATTTGACCAGGCCAGGTCAGGGCTGGAGTCTGACCAGGCCAGGTCAGGGACAGAGTCTGACCAAGCCAGGTCAGGGGCAGAGTCTGATCCGGTCAGGTCAGGGATAGAGCCTGACCCGGTCAGGACAGGAACAGAGTCTTGCCCGGTCAAGTCAGGGGCAGAGTCTGAGCCGGTCAGTTCGGCGCCAGGCCGGGGTCAGGGGCGGCCGGCCGGGCCGGAACCGTGGCCCCGCACAGGCACGGCTGACCAGGGCGGCCTCGATCGATTGCGGTGCGAGTCGCCGCCGGCCGCCGGCCCGAGTCGCGGCAACTTCCCTGCGAACGTCGCCGTCCAACTGGCTGAATGCGGCATTAACGAACCGGCCTTATCGACAGCGGTCTGGCGGCCAGGGCGGTCCGGCGACGGCGGCCGGGCGCCGTTTTTGTCGGCCGCGGCCTCGCTGTTTTCGCCGCCGATTACCGCTAACTTCGCCCCAATCGTTATCGAGTCGGCCGAAACTATCGGCTCCGGCCACTTTCGGTCCCGCAAAACAAACTGGACTCAAGAATCGGCTCCGCAGGCCTGCGTCCGGGACCTTCAACGATGGATCACGCTTATCTGCAGCACTCGTGAACATATTGCGCCTCGGGTGCTTTTAGCGTGATGAAGTGGACATTCGTCAATTCTGGCTGTGATATTCAAATCCAGTGACCCCATTGGACCTGGGTTCCTTCACCTATCGGTTCCACGTATTATTCAGCGGTCTTGTTTAACGTTATTCGGAGGAACGTTACACTCGATACGATCTGCAGCATCTTGCGTGACGCAGACTAACATCCGTCGAAACTAAAACCAAAACGCAAACTGTACCGGTCTTACACGTCACCACACGGCGGGTTTCACCAGACTAAAGTCAGCAGAACCTAACAGTTAGGGCATTTAGTTGTCTGGCACTGTCGCATTATTGGCCGCATGCTGTTAACAAAAGTTTAATAGCTTTGAAGAGTTCCGGGTTCCTGGTTTATATTGTATTCCGTTGTATTGTACTGTACTGTATTAAATAAATCAGGTGCATTCATATTCTCGTGTTTTCGACATCGGAGGTAAAATATTGAAGTGCTCATAGGCTAAATGTGTTTTTTTTTTTAACGAAAATCAGTGTGACCAAGGGGCTCAGTGATAAACCCATGCTATTTTATATGAGAAGCAAACCCTAAGTAAAGTAAACCCTATTATCATAGGGACGGGAAGGGGCTGCAGAAGCCCTCCTCTTCCAGTTTTTTTTTTTTGCTCGCTGATTCCAGGGCTTTCAAGCAACGCCACAAAAGGTGGTCACTTATTATATCTGTTCTTCCTACGCATTATGTCAAATTTTCATAACGCAATTCCGCCCAGAGGCGGAGCCAGGCTGCTTTTTTGGGAAGCACCTCAGTCATTTTTTGGACATTGTTGAAAATAAAAGGAAAATAGCTGTCAAAAATGAAGGTTTTAAGATATAATTTAAGACTTTACATGCGTACATAAATAGATAAATGGGAAAACGTGCACAAATATTTTTGTTGACCTGAGATGGTTTCAAAGCGTCACGTCAAGGTCCCAATTAAAATCTGATTTTATGCTAATAATTTTGACCCTTATTTTTAGAACAAAAGACGAAATTTGAATGAATATGGTTCAGCACAGTGTTTCGACTCGACTCGTGCTAATTTCATTAAAATTGAGCAATAAACGCCGGAGTTCTAATAAGCCAAAGATACCCCCTTTTTGTTTCTTTTTCTTTATTGCTCGTCTTTATCTATCCTTTTCGAGATTCTGATTTTTTTTGCAGAAATGTAATTTACGTCATGGCGAATTGACTGTTGTTTGTTGCGATCAAATCTAACGCGTAATACTCGAGATCTCGGAGGGGGACTGAATGAGTCCCCCCCCCACTTCATACGGAAATGGGTACTTGCTTAATGGTTACGGGAGTAGGGTCTATTAATCACGTTTCTCAAGAATCCACATAATGATCAAACATTAAAGTTAAAAACCATGAGTGCTCATCCGCCGCATTTCAGTATTATTGTTTGTGATTCAACTGGAAATTCTGCCTGCTGGCCTGACATTTATTGAGGTAGTTTTCTGCTCGCGATTTACTAGAGTACCTTTTTCTTTGCGTTTTACGAAACCTATAAAACGATTTTACTAGTATAAAATGCAATCGATTGGTTTGATCACAAAGATATGGCACTCGAAATAACAAACTACTTATGGTCACGTTTCAGGAGGGTCAAGACATTACGAGGTATATCTAACAGCGATATTTTGTTAGCATCAATCTCACTTCGGAAGAAAAGGTCAGAATGAGTAAATTGCAGTCTCTCTTCGAATTCCATCGTCGCAAGAACTCACTTTAAGAACAAAAAATTCCGCAACATCCGAAACAAAATATATGCCCAACATTTCCCCTGCAACTGCATCCGTCCCCACATCGCAGTCTGATAGCACCATAACTGATGTACAGTTGCAGCTGACGCAATCTCCTCAGGCTTGTGCAAGTTGACCAGGAACAACTTCCATCTCCCTTATTGCCGTATTGTCGTACTGTTGTGTTGAGTCGTACTGCTGAGTGCAAAACGCTTTTATGCATTCCCTAATATTTTGAAGTCTGAAATAATAGCGACCCGAAAGCAATAACTATTTGGGAATCATTTCAGAAATAACGGACCTCGAACGACTGCTGACCTATGACCTCTTTCTCGGAGACGTATAATGGAGGAATGCTGAGCCCCCGGAGGTCTTCATTGTGTTACTATCAACAAACGTAAGCATTTTGTGATGCTCATTCTTAGTCTTGTGCATTGGTTCCATCCATGGTGCCCGTGGCTTTTGAAATGGGGTCCGTAATTGGTTCCACGTTATCCTTGGTCAAAATTATAAATTGAGTTCACTGACTTTGTTTGACTTTTTATTGACCTCAGAGAGCTTATTAAGTTTTCGGGAGAGCTGTTTTCCATAGTAGCAGCAGTTTCAGTCCTTAACAGTTGTCAGAACTCGTTCTGGGCCTCTCAAGAGCGCGCTAAACATTGGGTCCCATAAGATCGCAAGGAAACCAAAATCCACTAAGGGAAGTCTCCTCTGTGGTCACCGTTCGACTTAAAAGGATTACATTGGATATCATTTGTGGTGTACACATTATGCCGTTTGCCAATCCTTTACATCTGGTAAAGGAAACCTCTGTTGGCTTCCTCCGCCATTGCGTTTTCATATTCTGGCGTCAGCCGATAAGTAAACATCATCTCTCAGACTACACCTAGCACGTTGACCGGGGTTGTCAGCAGCGATTTCAAATGTTGATAGAGCTTCAACAATACTTCATCATCGTGTAGTCAACCAAGCTACACGCTGCTTTTGTTTCGTTGCTCTTTCAGTTCAGTTCGTTGCTGTTTGGTCCCGAATTGGCCAAACTCTGGTCGGTTCGACCCAGAGCTGGTGGCCCCTGTTAGTAAGGCATCATTTTTACATGTTAAAATAAAGGCAACTCAGCCATATGTTTCCTAAAGATATCCGTGGAACTGAGCCATGGCTCGTCCTACCCCGGGTAGAAATGGCCCATCTTTCCCCACGTGAGGCCATTGTTCAACACTGACGCTCAGGACGACAGTCGGCCGCTCGCTGCAGATATAAACCGGCTAATTTTTAATGCTATACCCGCGTAAGTTCCTGGGAAACGGTTCCACATCACTACTTCTGCTGCCAGTACTGTTAAACGACATTACTGTTACGGGGCAGTTATGCTACGCCACAGTTATGCTACGCGACACTGCTTCTAACGACGGTACTGCTACGCGTTACCATTTCTAACGGCAATACTGCCATTTGACACTACTTCTAACGACAGTACTTCTACACGACATTACTGATAACAATACCACCGCTACGCGAAGTTACTGCTAACGACATTAATGCTAATGACAGCACTGCTAATGGCATCGCTGCTGAAGGGCGCTACTGCTTACGACACCACTGCTTAACGACAACACTGCTAACTACACTAATGCTAAACGACACTACTACGAACGGCACTTCTGCTAAATGACAACACTGCTACCGGCACTACTACTATCGTTACTACTAATAACATCACTACTTCAAAACGGCAATATTGCTAACGACACTACTGCTAACGACATGACTGCCAACGACAATACTGCTAAAGCGACAGTACTTCTAACGACAGTTCTGCTAACAACAATGCTGCTAACCGTAATACTGCTAAAAGATGACACCGTTTACGATACCGCTCATAACGACATTACTGTTAAACGACACCTCCGAAAGTAGGTGTTACCGCCAAAACAGCTGACATCATTGCTCTTGATTGCTCACCCGAACCCTTAACCGGTAACCCTAATAACAATAATATAAACCTAGCCTAACCTAACCTAACTTAAACTAACCTTACCTACCCAACATGATCTAGGTTGATCTGGGTGCTCATTTTTTACATCAGGTATCGTGGGTATTCATTTAAAATCACTGAAAGTTCCATGTATCTGCCGCAGTCTGTTCGTGAGATATTGGGAATAAACCAAACCCATGGTAAGTAGCAATTTCTCGCCTTCAGCAGTTTTGTAGTTAACACTGGCGTCGCGTACGGGCACTCACTAGCAGGGAAGTCGTACAGCAGTAGTGCTAGTAACAGTAGTGCAGTGTCAGTGATGCTGATGGTAGCAGCAGTGTCGAGTAACAGTAGTGTCGATAGCAGTAATGTCGTGTAGCAGTAATGTCAGCAGTAGCAGTACTGTCGGTAGCGGCAGTGTCGGTAGCAGTGGCGTTGTGTAGCATTAATGTCGTGTAGCCGTGTGGTCGGTAGCAGTAGTATATGTAGCAGTCGTGTCGTGTAGCAGTGATGTCGTGTGGAAATACTTTCTGTAGCAGTAGTTTCGGGTAGCAGTAATATCGGTAGCAGTAGTGTCGTGTAGCAATGGTGTTGTATAGAAGTACTGTCGATAGTAGTAGTAATGTCATTAACATCACTGTTGTGTAATACTATTGTCGATAGCAGTAGTGTTGTGTAGTAGTGCTCTCATTATCACTGTGTTGTGTAACACTACTATCGTTAGCAGTAGTGTCGTGGAGAACTATTGTCGTTAGCAGTGGCGTAATTAGCAGTTATGTCATTAGCAGTACTATCGGAGCAGTAATGTCGTTAGCAGTATTGGAAGCAGTAATGTCGTGCTACGCTGGGAAACAAGACAATTTTTGTCTATTGCCAAACGGGGAGACAGTATAAGTCAGACATATCAGTCAAAAATTACTGTTAAGTGTTAAAAACATACTTGCTCTGTGGCTGCCTTGCTCCCGTCTCACCAGCGTCCAGACTACACATGAGAGGCTCTTTCATTGCCCTCGGCAGACGGATGGTTGATCGGGCCAAATAACCTCAGAGGAGCCGAGAAACAGGGGTGGTTCAACTATCCCCTTAACTCATGCTACCTCACTCTCCCCGAAATCGGTGGTCAAAAACGGCACAAGTAATGTTGTGGAATAGTAAAGATATTATTGTTTCAAAAGCGATTATTTCCATATATTTCACAATCTTCACGTTTTCAGAGCTTGTTTGTTCTAAGATTACTACACATTAGAGTTTAATCAAGATTGCTATATTTTTACCAAGATTACTTCACACTACGTTTGTCCCAGTGGGGTGTCATCCCTTCATCGGCCATGGGAGACGAACGTCACATTGATGACGTCACACAGACGTCACATTTCTAGACAGTTCTGACGCAGTTTTTGCTGCACCATTAAAACCAGACTTTATCGTAGTTGTGTACTGTTTCGTGGCTACTCCATTTAACGTTATTTGTGTCATTTTAATCTTGCTCCTTAAAGACGTGTATTTTTTTGCTGCACCTAGTTTGTACGTCCTCTGATGGATGCGTGCAGGACAACTAAAACAGACGACAGTACGATCCAAGGCCGTAACTAATATGTGCCACACAAACAATGCAACAAAGAAGAAATACCACACGACACTGTAATGCATGTACCAGCTCGTTCCTGCATCAGCTCGCGGTAGGAACTGATCCTACCTAGATATTTACCGACATGAGGAAGCAAGAACATGGTTTGGTTTATGGCTACCTGTAAAGCAAGCAATAGGAAGATTCCTGGTTTAAGTTCTTCAGGCTCCCAAAGGGTTTGGGAACTGTCGGGTTAGGTGAGGTCTTTAAGACTTTTTCCAGAATATATGTTTAGTAGGGGTGCCTTACAAACCACGGAATAAGGTTCCTAGATCGCTTACGGAATTTGAGAAAATAACATCACTGGAACAAGCAAATCGAAATGGATCTGCATGGCGTCATTTCACACTCTGTACAGGGCAAACGGTAAAAGTTAGGCGGAAACGGCTCCGGGTCTTTTTGTTAATCAAGAGTTACTCTTTCATATGGTCATTGTTAACATACATTATCTCTCTCTGTTCAGAAAACGTTATTTCAGTTGTATTTTATCACAAGGTGCAATTGTGGTTTACTTCTATGAATACCAACAACGTCACGAGCCTACGCCACAGAACGGTCAAATCGCCGGATGACTGTACCTGGGGTCTTGGTCTGATTATCTGTGGGGTCTGATGATCTGTGGGGTCTGACTATATAGGGTCTTGGTTTTTACTGTCCTGCAGTCGCCGTTTTTTTTTTTGTGTGTTTTTTGCTAAAGGAGCACGCGAAGAATTGCTCACGACTTCTCGAAGAAGTCATTCACCAGGATGTGTTATTTGAAAAATATGGCGAAATAAATTTTCTAGAAAACAACCTTTTTTATATTTTCCATATGTCATTAACAAGAAAAAACGAAAAGATGGCAAGCCAATAGCAAACGTCACGCGCCTACGCCACAAAACGGTCAGATCACCGGATGACTATACCTGGTATATAGGGTGTTGGTTTATACTGTCCTGCAGTCGCCGTTTTCTGTGTTTTTTTTTTAGTAAAGGAGCACGGGAAGAATTGCTCACGACTTCTCGAAGAAGTCATTCACCAGGATGTGCTATTTGAAAAATATGACAAAATAAGTTTTCTAGAAAAGAAGTTTTTATATTTTCCATATGTCACTAACAAAAAAAAAAAAACGAAAAAATGGCAAGCCAATGGCCTAAAGAGTCAGCACCAGGTGGCTTTTAGAAACATCAGGAATAAAATGAACGCGAATATTCGAAAATGTAAATGGCAGTGCCCATGAAAACAAAAACGACCAACACAAAAACGGCAGTGCTCACAATGTCACCAGTCGTTTGCGTAACTTTTGTTATGTGGGTGTTTTGCCTTTTCTGCTCTCTATGTGCCCGTATATCCATCTTTACCACAAATGTAATGCGCCTTGTTACGGCGCATTATGCCGAGTACGGCACCAATCCTGGCATAACGTGCAATCCAAGCAGTATTGTCTCGGATTGTGCGTTTTCCCTGTTCCATCCCCGAGCCCCATGAACCTTGTTCTATCCTACATTATCATTCCATTCCTTGCTTTGTATTTCCACATTTTCGTCCTTGTACCCTTTTCCCGTTTTAAGCATTAATCGTGTCTTATTGTACATATCGCGGCTATTAATGTGCCCATTGCGACGGTCACATTAAAGGCCACCATTACTTACGGATGTGGCTGCTTGTTCAGTACAATAAAATTGCAATACAAAAAGCTGGTGGCGACTGATGTGAATAAAACAGTGAATAAACTCACACAGACTGGCCGCCGTTTACCGCGAACTCGTGGTGGCTGCTGAACGTCTGGCGCCCCGCAACGTCCATCGCCTCCGGTTGCAGGCCCCGGAACACCCTGGTCTGCTCTGGCAGCCGTCCCCAGCACACCGTGGTCTGCTCTGGTTACAGGCCTCGGAACACCGTGGTCTGCTCCGGTAACAGGCCTTGGAACACCCTGGTCTGCTTTGGTAGCCGTCCCCAGAACACCCTGGTCTGGTTACAGGCCTCGGAACACCCTGGTCTACTCTGGCAGCCGTCCCCAGAACACCCTGGTCTGCTCCGGTTACAGGCCTCGGAACACCCTGGTCTGCTCTGGCAACCGTCCCCAGAGAACCGTGATCTGCTCCTGTAACAGGCCTCGGAGCACTGTGGTTGGCGTGTGACGGCGGCAGACGGCGGTTTTCAGTCGTCGCCGAGGTGTCCGCCAGCGGAACTTGCGAGCGGCACGGGAGACCCGGACGGCCGGCACGCCGGATCGACGCTCAGGGACGCCTCTGCCCGGCACGACGGCCGTAGATTGGTCCCTCTGCGGCGGCCACCACTTCTGGGAACTGGCGAGCGGACGCGGTCTGAACCCACCCGGGCCTCGGGGAGGGAGACGGCCACGGAAAACGAGGTCAGACGAAGCATGAATTGCTCAGAGCGGGGGCGGGTAGAGAGACGGCCGCTAAAGGCCAATGTCAGACAAGAACTGAACTCAAGTCTGGGGGGTGGGGGGAGACTGCCGCTGAAGATCAATGTCGAGTGAGCTCTGAACTGGTGGGAAGGGGGAGAGGGAGACGTCTGCTACAGATCCCTATCTCGTTTATCGTCACACAGAGATGCTCCTGCGTTTGGTGTGTGGCCGAGTCGTGTTGTCAGTTGGGGCTGCCGTCACTAGCCAGTGGATTCAGATGACTCGATGTCATGAGTCGATGTTGCCTAGACTCGTCAGAGAAAACGGCAGAACACGTGTCTTCAGACTGAACTGCTTGGGCTGGGCGGCACCTACGTGGGTTACGCGTCATTTGATTGTGAGGTTCTGCCTATATTTTATCCCACAATAATTGTTATATGTGAATATATGTGAATAATACGTGATAGAAAATATGTGTAGGACGGTCGGAATATTGCCGTCAAGCATACGATTGGCTTTTAAATTCACGGTATGAGAAGAATATTGTGACGGATTTTGCATATGAAAGCATTTTGGAGGCTTAGTCATTTTAACGAAACTGGCTGGTACGGAACGATTGTCATCCCGACTGCGATGCGGACCTGAAATACGGTGCATAATATTCCAAAACTGTATGAAGTTATTTTGCCGGTGAAATTGAATTTCAGATATATTGTGACAAAATTTGCTTTCATGAATGAGATTATGGTAACTCGGCTGTCGTTCAGAGGAAGAGGTAAATTCCGAAATTCACGAGACCATGTACTGAGAGGGAAGAAGGCAGTTTGTTTTGCTATGTAAAATACAAAATTTCCTGTAGGATGATGGCCTATTTTACCGTCGTTTTGGCCAGGTAAGCGGGAAGTTTTTTTACTGTAAAGATCGCAAATCGTAAAACGGAGCGTCCCAAATCCGGGGAGAAAACCAGTTTTGAAGGTGGGGGGTCTCTTCAAGAGCTTATCGTCTGGACTGCGCCTCTGATACTCTGGTAGTGCCCTACAGTCAAAAATCCGTGCGCCGCCCCTACTGAGCTACCTTCGATGATCAAAGGACTGAACAGAGTTTTTGCGAGGTGCTGAGCAACAGCATTCTCCGGTGGTAAACTCATCGCATCTCGAACTGTCTAATAAATGTTTATGGACCCAGCTCCGACGCGGCAGACAAGAGAATTAATAGGGACAATCACCACTTTGATATGAAACTTGTTTGACACGCAACGGCTTTTCCTCTTCATTTTATTTTGCTCGAATCTTAAGTGTCTCAGTGGCCGCAACTGGTAAGGAATAAGGATCGCGTGGGGGGTTCGATGACACGAGGGGAAGGAATGGACAGGGGTCCTTGCGTTTGGACTTAGCTGCTTCTGCGGCAAAAAGTCTTAACTGCAAGGGTCCTCAAAAACAAACTTCATTGTATTTCTCTAAAGTCTCATGTTTTTACACGTAAGAACGGCAGAGCTTAATCGTTTATATCAGGTGACCTACAGATAGCCCAGCCATTCATGTACATATGCGTGTGCATTGTGAATGTACAAAGGTACTGCGACAGTGGTGTCGCTTTTCACCGAAGCACCAATATGGCAAGTGACCTTCTATAAAACAGTCGTACAAACGTTAGGTGTAAAAAAGAAAACAAACGTAATGTTCTACATATATCTTTCTGCTTATTATCTCACAGCATCGAGCCATACTTATAACGGATACAACAGATTTATGAAACTGGCCATGCACGGTGAATAGCCTCGAAGGCAGCGCTATGTCCCATTACCTCATTTCCGTTTCACAGCGTAAAGCGTCGCACTACATTCGTCTCTTTATTACTGAAAACATCAAAGGTGTCGGAATCACCGGAGTCGCTGGTGAAAGTGCCGCGCTTGCAGCGCCGAACTTTTCCACAATAAAAAGAATTTGTGCCTTTTGTGTCGGCTCTGTTTGGCAGACGTGACGAATGAGCCTGGAATATGTTTAAGTTTCTGGCACAAAGTTTGGAGCACAAAGGCTCGTTTCCAGTCCGCCGGCAAGCCCCTGTGGCTCGGTGGGCACAATGTCACGGCAGCGCCGCGTCGGTAATCGATACGCCTTTGAGCGGGTCATTGTTGAGTGGCAGGTTTCGAGTGGGCCCGCCGCAGCCGGCGACCGTCCAGTCGGCTCCAGAGTCGGCCGGCCAGTCCGGCCGACGGCCACCCGCGGCGGGGCAGGACGCCAGCACGGCAGGAATTCAGCAGGCGGCGCTCTGGAGCACGCCGTCCAGCGCGCAGAGTGGACGGCCATGCTTCTTCGGCATGAATTAGTTGAAGCTTGCTCTCAAGTTGGGATGCAGACAGTAATGGAAATACACGAGCAATAAAAAATGAAACATGGCGGTGCCCGGGCGTGAACTGAAGTTAGCTTTAGTCGCCCGAGACCCATTTTCAAACCCCTGTCTGAACTTATCAGGCCACTTTGACAAAGGTTACTGGACGTATACGAAGGCGATAATTGTAAAACGGGCTCGTTAGAAAATGACGAAATGGTTCATTCCTTTATCTTTGTAATATAAGGGCGCATATCGCCATTTATCAGTCAAAGTTCGCGAGACATTTATCAGAATCAATAAACGTACGCAACTCATGAAAAATCAAAAATGTAACAGACGGTCTACTTTCTTGCGTAAAAATACGTTTTTGTCGGCATGGAATTTCTAAAAGTAACGCACGTTTACAACTGCTTCTTTATTCTACCGCCACGCCTTTGTCCTTGCAACATCTGTGTGTCGTTCAATCGGACCTTCAGTCAGCTGTGGTTCTTAATAAACTCTTCACTACTTTCTTTGAGTTCCCCAAAACAAAATATGCCGGTTTGCGAGCTAGTGGCGTCGACATGGTCCAGTACCTTTCTAAACTGATTGTGTGACATGCTCTGCATGTCGCTGCCGGTGCCAAGTTTCCGGATGCGACCATTTCCGGCGCGTCCTCACCGCTCGTCCAGACGGCGGGCCGTCGGCCGCGGACGCCGACCCGCCGGGGACTAATTCTCGCGTTCAATGGCCGCGCCGGAATGGCCGCCGACCAGACAGGCCGGCTCGTCCGGCGGCCGAACCCCATCAGCGATGGCCGGCCGCATGCGGCGCCGGCAAAACGAGCCGCTCCACGGCCAAACTACACCTCGGTGGATGTCGGAACGACAGCCATCTGCCTCGCGCCGACGCGACGAATCACTCGATGGTGGCGCGGCCGGGTGTCGGGCGCGGCGCTCTCCGTAATTGTCCGGGCGGTCGATGCTCGGCGAGCTGCAGAGGCTGCGGCAATCAGGCCGGTCACCGCGGGGCACCAAGTGGCGGCTAACGGGCCGGCCGCCGGCGCCGATACCGCCGGAAAGTCACGCCACCGATTCAAAGCGATTTGGTCGACACACTTTCCGTATTTCGCTCCACGCAAGAGCCCGCCGTCCGGCGCGGCTGAGTGACAGGTCGCTGGCGCTCTCCGTTTGATGTGAAACCAAAGCCATCAAATCGTTGGCGGGATCGATCCGGCAGCGCGGTCCCCAAATAATTAATCGGAATTTTCTACGAATGTCGCGGCCTTCCGGCGCCGAGCGTTACCGAAGCTGACCTCGCCGTGAATGGTGCCGACTAGCCCGGCGCGGTCCGGCCGGCGGCCCGCGGGGGCCGGGGGTCAGCGGCCGGTGGTCATTGGTAGATCCGCCAGCGACGTGGCAATGACCAAATGAATCGTCTGGTCGGAGGCCAGAGATATGTGGCCTCCGTGATCGTTTGCCCCTAATGGCCTTTGGTCAGAGGTCAATAAATCCAGTCAGTGACCTTTGAGGCTAACAGGATTAGAAAGCAGTCGCCAGTCAACTGATAACAGTCAGTCAACGGCCAGCAGTTGTGGCGAGTAACCCCCACCTTTGATCAGTATTCAGTGACCAGTGGTCAGTAACAGTTGTGTCCAGTCGCCAGCGGTCTTTGGTCAGCAGTCAATGATAAGTGGTCGGTGGCCAATGATCTACGGCGGTCAGTGGTCGGTGGCCAGTGGTCATTTTTCAGTGTCGGCCGCGGTCAGTAGCCAGTGGTCAGCGGTCGGCGGTCGCGCACCGTGTGTCTTGGCACGGGTCCATGTACGGCGGCGACGGAGACGGCGGCGCCCGAGCGCCATCCATCAGGCGGACAGATGCGGCCGACAGCCGGCCCCGGCAGCCGGCCGACGCCCGTCCGCCCCAGCGGTCCCCTGCCAACCGGTCTCCTCTGGTCCAGCGGTCAGCGTGGACCAGTCTCCTCCACCCCAGCGGTCCCCTGCCAACCGGTCTTCGGCTCAGTGGCGTCAACCAGTCTCCTCCATCCCAACGGTCTCTTCCAGCCGGTCTTCTCTGGCTCAGTGACGTCAGCCTCTGGCACAGCGACGCCACCCGGTCTCCTCCGGCCCAGCAGTCATTGCGGACCAGCCTGCTCCGAACCAGCATTCAGCGTGGACCAATTCCCTCCGACATAGCGGTCAGCATGGGCCAGTCTCCCCCTGACCAGCAAGACCATTACAACATGTCAGTTTTGACAAATCCTTGTGCTAAAGCCAGAGCGTTTGTCCTTATGGTGTCACGTCCACAACAATATGTCGACTGGTCATTTGTTGGTTCTAAATAAATACAGCGTCTGAGGGCGTAGGTGCACCAAACAGGACCAATGCGCTGCGTCCGTAGTCTCTGGCCTTGTGCATATACCCGACAATATGATAATCACAGAGCATTATCCGACTTTAACGACTCTGATGCTGGTCGATTTTACGTTGGACTTTGGGTGTTATTTTTGTATGTCTAGAAATGTCTCGTTGATTTCCTGTGATGCAAAGCAAATGAAATAGTTTCGAAGCTACAGAAACGATTAATCTCAGAGTAACTTTAGGCAGACCAGTCGTTATTGCATTGACGATGCCTATTCCTATTAATCCTCGCCTGTATAGGGGCTTCTACATAACGCAGACGTATGGGGGGTTGGTGGTACGACATCCCCCTGCCATTTCCACAAAGTCCGTCTTAGAGTGTCACGGAAAAAAGCAGCGTGTTTCACGTGACGAGATCTCGGGACTGGTATCCCTTTTCAGCTCTTAGGTCAACGGATTACTTTCCGGGTTGGGTCGAAGATAAGAAATTGTCAGAAAGTGATATTTTTTGAGCTTAAGTACAAATCAACGCCAAAGAATAAATGATAATGAAACGAAACGAATACCATGATATTTATCAATCAGTTATGAGCCCATCTGTACCCCAAATAATTGCAATTTACCCACAGAGTCCCATTCAGGTCATGCTAGGTCAATCCGTGTTGGCTTAAATGCGTTCTCAGAGCTGCAGAGGCATTTTTGTAGATGGTTAGAGATACCGGGGTCAAAGGTGGCATCCGAATTAACCAACACTGTTGTCCAATGACATGTAAAGGTCATCTTAAGTCATTCAAGGTCGTCTCAGTTCATCCGAAGTCGTCTTAAACCAATGACCTAGAATGACCTGGTATTAGCTAAAATCGCCACTTTGATGTGTTTAATGTGTTTTTGAGTTGATACCCAACGCAAATCCAATTTTAGACATGTCGTGCTTTAGCAGTCTCACCACCCCGCGGCCGGGGCCGCTCCGCCTGTTGGAGCAAAAATCAGGCATTCACTGCATTCCACCCCTTTTTGATGAAATAAAAGACAAATTGCACCAAATTTATGCCATTCGATTTCTTACACGTCACAGCATACGCACATATAAGCCATTTTGCGATACCTATTTCTTATCGCATTTTTAGCGATAAAAAGCAGCGCATTTCCCGCCGTAGCTCATGACATTAGTCAATACTCTCGATAATCCTGGCAGTGAGCATGAGCCTACTAAATATATGTATAGTCGTTTGGAACATACAATTTTCAGCCCATTAATGCACATATTTTATTGTGTTTTGCACTCTAACCGTCTTACAGTAGGCAGGGGGTAGGAACATCCAGAAAAGTGGAGGGGGCAGAGACATTTTCCCCATCGGACTAATGTCATATTTCCCAAGAAGTGGGAATCTCATGCCCCTCCCCCCTTCCTACGCCCACGACAGTGAAACTAAAATGATGCCGTTGTAAGCCGGCCGTGTTGGCGCGCGACGACGGCTGACATCGTCCCCGGTATGACGTCATAACCATGGGTGTACTTACCGGGGGACGGGGACATGTCCTCTTTTTTAGTCCGTGGTGCGGGCGCCCCCTTTACGCCACAGCAAAAAGGGTTTCGAAGGTATAAATACGTCTCTTAAGCCCGATCGCTAATAAATATCAAGTCTGGTAATTCTTCCCTTTTCCTTTTTTCTTTTTCTCTTTACTCAGGGAGGGACTTTTTTAAATACTTCGCAAACATCAGCCACCAAGCGCCCCCCCCCCATACACTGAACAAGCACTCCTCGTGGACACGGCGCCCCTTACAGGTAAGCGCTCCTGCACAGGACAGCTGACTCTGAAACGCCGACTTTCCATGCAGGCCAAGCGCCCCTCTTCTTGTTCAGATGAGACGTCAACAGAGACCAGACACGTCTACGTAAGGAGCCCCTTATGAGCCAGGCGCCCGCCGTACAGATTAGGCGCCCTCCGGGGCTCGCCGTCCCTGGCGAGCGAGACGCCTTTTACACATCAGTGGCTCCTTGGGGGCTCGGCGCTCTTCGGTGAGCGAAGCGTTCCGTACACATCACACACCCGTCATATATTCGGCGCCCCGTGTACAGACCACGCGTCCGTATGGGACACCTCAAAGACCAGGCACGTCTACGATATAGCCACCCCTTACAGACCAGGTGTCTCCGGTACAGATCAGGCGACCCTAGGTGGCTCGGTGCCATTGGCAAGCGAGGCGCCCTGTACACATCAAGCATCCCTCATATATCTGGCGTCCTCTTTACAGGCCAGGCACCCTTACGGGACACCTTACAGGCCAGACACGTGTACGGCATAGGCGCCCCTTACAGGCCAGGCGCCCCCCCCCCCCTCCGTACATACCAGGCGCCCGTTATATATTCGGTGCCCTCTCTACAGACCAAAGACGTCGACGATACATTCATTTAGCATTCATCAAGCGCCCTGATCCATTCGTCGCCTCATCTACAGACCAGCCGTTCGTGCGGGACTCCTACATGTATCTAAATAAAAAAATGCATTGATACAAGCATCGTTAAATTAATAAATATGTAAGTAAATGACCAGTTTGGTATTAAATAGATGGCAGCCCTTGGAGGTTAGCGCCACCGGATGAATGGTCCGCCTTCACTTTTCGTCGCGCATAGTAAAGAGCTACACCCCTGGTCATAGCTCTTTACTATGGCAACGTAGAGGAAAAACCTTTGTATTTTAAGATGCGGAAAGGATGTCCCGGAGGGCGCACCAAGTTTCAGACGGATCAAACAAACCGTTAGGAAGTTATCGGAAAACTTGGGGTTGCATCAACCCCGCCCCTCTTCTCCTATACGAGCGAGGGTTTTGATGTAATAAGAAAGACGCTGTGACAGTTACCATGTGTGTCCGTAAAAAACACAGTGTTTTTGTGACAAATAGCGTTACACCCATCTGTTTACAATAAAGAGAGCATCTAACAACTGTCGAACAAATCCTCCTAACAAAGTCTCGGATTACCTATGTTGTAAAAAACCAAGGTGTCTTTTCAAATCACGCAAAAACGCTATGCCTGGCAGTCACGTCGACCTTCGCGTTTCTCCAATAATGCCAAACCCCGTTTGCCTAACTGGACGGGCGCTGGTGTTTACGATGGGACGAAACCGAAGCTGGGTTTACGACAGGACGAAACTGAGCCTGGGAACCGGCTGCCCGCGCAGGCTCCAAACATCGTTCCACAATACCGACGTCATCTCCCGAAAAGAAACTTGGTTTTCTGTATAGAGTAAGCCAGACGACACTATTTCTGGAGAAGTTTATAGCTCATCAAGCTAACGTGGTTGTTAGAGAACCTGTTTTGTGAGCTCGAGAACTCTTACAAGCTACCTGTCTAGTCTTCCAAGTGATGAAGACATGTGGGCTACTCAGAAACTAAAACAACACCAATCTTCTCACTTACATACGACCCAACTGATCTTAAATGGAGAAGCCTTGGTATTGTTTCAAAACATGCCATCAACATGTCGCGCCTTGTCAGCTTGATTATGCGCGAGGTGTTACGGGAGCGAAGAGCGACAGAGACGGGGACAAGCAGACGCCGACGGAAGCAGCTGTCACCACCACCGGCTTCACCAGCGGCAGACTTTACTTATCGGCTCAACGAAAATTCATCTCACATACATCTGACCTTCGATAATGCCAGCAAAAGACGACAGAGCGTATTTATCGCGACGCCCGAAACCTTTGTGAGCACTCTGACCCGTGTGTGACGTCAGAAGTGGAAAGAGGCACCTCTTAATATCATAACTTCGCCATCGCATCCGGGGTCTGGACGCCGAACGCGACAGGGGTAGTATTATCGGCAGGCAACTTCCGCCTTAAAACAGTTTTGTTGACAGAAAAGCTGAAGGCGATTCTTTGCAAATGAAGAGTTCCGATTCGACGTGTTTTTTTTTCAGACCAACAAAGCATGTGTGTCGCCAGTTAAATGACTTAGTTGCACCTGCGCACAATGTCTGCGGCATATGACGGATCCATAGAGCTTGATTACAACTGTAATCACTGATATCGCAAACGTGGAGTATGCACTAAGACTACGTAAGGCCACGGGCGATAGGAATGGCCCTGTATCGTTGTCGACAGAAGGAAGTGGCTCCAGCCGTCAAAAGAAGCCCACGGCGGCCCAGCCGTCAACATTCTCAGCCGGCACTGAGCTGCCCAGCCGTCAACTTTCCCAGCCGGCACAAGCCTCGGCGTCCGCTAATCCATCAAGCCTAATCAACGGAACAGCATATCGAATCAGCCGGTATCAATTACCGTGCATATCCAACAACTGGATCACTAATGAATGGAACGCGGGGACTACGATGCGATTTGATAGCGGTGGCCCAAATATCACAAGGAGCAGGGTGGAGCTTTAAATACTGGTTGTTTTGGAAGCCTAATGGAGTGGTACACCACGACTATTTACGGCTTAGCCGAAAAGATTGACACAAAACGACTGTAATTACCTCAGAATGATGTTTTTTCCTCAGACTGTTAGGTTTTCTGTTCATGACGTCCAAATTTCACGTAGCAATTGAACGATCTAGCAATGTTTGTGGGTATCTGCTTCACGGGTACGTGCCCGGACACCCACACACATGTAAACAAGCTCCGCCCACGAGAGGGCGTTTATGTTTCCTGGCTCCAGGAGCTCCTCCATGGCCCTCCCTTATTGAAGGTACTGGCAAACGCCTCGCAATATGACATATTCATCTAGCTAGCCTGGAGCATTCACGAGGAACTTTCAGCGAGTGGACTGCTGGCGGAAAGAGTCTAGATAACTTTGAAGAGGTACTGACGGCAAGTCAGATGTCAAGCTCAACTTGCAAGAGGGTTCGCTCGTGCCTGGGGGGAGGTACCAGCTGGGCAGACGCCGTATCCGCATCATATTGGAAAAGTGGTCAAGTTAGGGAGGGTGTGATATACATTATTACTGCAGACAAAATAAGCATATCCGGCATAACTAGGACTGCGCCGTATTTTTGAGCACTGAGAAAGTCCTGTTCTACCAGTGATTTGCATGATCTTTTATATTTTCCGGGCCATGGGTGTAGGGATGCTCTATCGTGTTCTTTTCCAAGGTCGCGATATTGCTAAAAATCTTACCACGGCTCGGTGAAGAGTGCCGCTCAACAGTGGTTCACGTTTGGCCACTGAATTAAAAAGAGCACTTTACAACTGTTGTCACAACGGCGAAATATTACACGATTTACCGAGAACGAAAGATATTACAGACTGTGTATTTCGACTTTGGTTTCCACAGTAAATTAAATGAATAATGGCCAGTGCCATAGCTTCATCTATTTTGTGCCTCCTATGGCTAACCTCAACCAAATATAGTAAAAGCTGTAAGTAAAAGCTGTATAGTAAAAGCTGTAAGTAAATATAGTATAAGCTGCCTCCAACGGGCTAATCACCCTCAGCAGTAATCTTTTATGATTTTCTTTGGGGAAGCAACATGTGTTTTTATCCTCTAGACTTGAAGTGCAACAAGCGATTTGGGACTACACAACGTCTGTCATTCCGTCCATGGCATTGTAAGTGATGGACAACGTCCCGAACTGAAGGTTACCGGAGCACTTGGCTCAGCCTCTGGTGCAGCAGCTCAGTGGCCTTGGTCACAGCTCAGTCTAGTACACATGTCAAGACACGGATAGCTTTGAACCTTCCAAATACGACCTGACTTCAGAGTACAGCTGTCCATTGATCGCCACCTGAGGTCGCGACACACCGTCTCGTAGCCAAAGGTTGGTGGAAGCAGTCTTCTGGGGCATGGCCCTTCACATACATTATGAATGTTTGCTCTGCGTACCTATTTCGATTGCAAAGGCCGTTTCTCCGCAAAAAGCTAAGACCGTCGCAAGGTGCCACAGAACGCCCAAAAAGTCCATTTTGTAACAGTCAAAAGCAGGTATTCTTTCTTCTCTGATATGTCTTCCGGTTTCTAGACACGCCCAACATCTTCGATAATAAACGCTAAAACTAGCCAAAGTTTTCCATTTTCTCCGAAAACCTTGCTCAATAACCCGTACGTGGCAGACCTGGCAAAACCAACCAAATTCTTTGTTACAAGAGGAGAAGTTATGAGTGTGTTTGCGGCGTACAACGCTTTGTCTTGTACGAGAAAACAACCAGGGGTGCTTTTACAAACGTTCAGAACTTTGGGCCATTCTTCAGGAATAAAAATACTTTGCAGAGGTGATTTGGCTGCACAGGAAGGGATTCAGCACAGCAGCAAGGCAGGTCTCAAGAAATTCAATAATTCCTCGCGATCCCACTCTTGAATACCACATTCGCCAGATACACAGAATGGCACGGCCAGCGTTGCGTGGCTGTGCAAGACGGCAACACAGCGTTTTATAAAATGATCCGATTACGTGACTGATTTGGCTGCAAGTACACATGGCACACTCGAAACGGTGATGCACCACACGAAATGCGTACTGCAGCGCAGGAGCAATTCCAGTCCGTGAACGGTGATGATAGCTGGCCGATCGACCTGACCAACCCGCGGGAAACAGACGGACCACCGCGACCTCTGTGGTCGGCGGAAGGGGACGGAGGAGACCACCGCGGCCTCTGTGGCCGGCAAGAGAGGGACGGAGACCACCGCGGCCTTTGTGGCCGGCAAGACGTGGACGGAGGAGACCACCGCGACCTCTGTGGCCGGCGGAAGGGGACGGAGGAGACCACCGCGACCTCTGTGGCCGGCAAGAGGTGGACGGTGGAGACCACCGCGGCCTCTGTGGCCGGCAAGAGGTGGACGGTGGAGACCACCGCGACCTCTGTGGTCGGCGGAAGAGGACGGAGGAGACCACCGCGGCCTCTCTGGCCGGTGGAAGGGGACGGAGGAGACCACCGCGACCTCTGTGGCCGGCAAGAGGTGGACGGAGGAGACCACCGCGGCCTCTGTGGCCGGCAAGAGAGGGACGGAGGAGACCACCGCAGCCTCTGTGGCCGGCAGACGGGGGACAGACGGGTTATAACTTATAACTCGCCGATAGCTTATAACTCGCCAGGCCGGCACCCCGTCTTTCAGTGAAAAGGAGCTGAACGTCAAATGGAGATATCTCCTCCTGATTGTCCATCGTGCATAGGAAGTCTTCCGTCTAACGCTCAACGTAAATATAAAGTTGAAATTTCAAGCCAATTTGGATTTATGACAGTCTTCGGTCACCACTGCTGACAACTCTTACGGCCGCCGGAACGACTCAAGAACGCTCCAACTTTGATAATCCACTATTGGCAGAACGTCAATTTGCCAAATAAACCGTGTAGAACACAAACTTCTGTGCGGCTGAGCGGAGCCGCTGCTATCTAGCCGGACTGGCGGCCTTATTGGATTGCGCGACACCGCTTGCAGAGCCAAACGCCTCACAAAAGCCGACAGGAAAGGCTACGGACGACAGCTGTCGAGTGTTTTGGCTCCAAATGTCCTGCGCAAGACGACTGGCCGACTTCGCAGAAAGTTTTACGATTTGATTTGACTGTCGCGTGCCTGGCTGATTTGTCGAAGATCCGAACTATTCGGTCTCATTCTTTGCAGGCCGTAATTCGAGTCGAGCGCAGTGACATATGTGTTGCGATGAGACGTGAAAGTTCAGAAAGTCGGACGAGCTTGAATATTTTTGAGGCGCAGTCAAAATTTAGCGGATGCTTTGGTGGGAAGTAAAAATAGATGAGCGAGGTTCAAAGTTTCGATTCTGATTCGTTTACCTTTCGTGCAACCATAGCAATGCAAAGTTTAAAGCTCAAAGTCCGTGTTCAGTTGGGCAAACTTTAAGAAGTTCGCGAAAAGAAATGTGGCTAAAGGTAAATCGCCACCAGGACAGCACATATTTGCGTGGAAATGCTCAAGCTCGGGGTCGCAATATTCAGTTTTGTCTTGTGTCGGGTTCTAAGTACACCGTTAAGCAAAACAGACTTTATTGAAAGTTTGTTCAAATAACTGCCATGTTGTTCCTTTGTACTTCAATAAAAGTTGAGCTCATGGACACCTGACATAAATCTGGCCCGTCCCTGTTATTGTGTAGAGGAAAAAAACATGCAAATTTGGTAAAGCATGTCTTCCCAACTGCACGACTTTCGCCGCCACATGCAGTACTAAGGCAACGTGACCATGAGGTGCAAATGGTATAAAAAAACCACCCAGCAGTACAATGCGTATTTTGTAACCTTGTATCGTTCAAACCATGTCCTCGAAGAAAACAATGATAAGCAAAATAATCCCCATGCGAATTATATTTACACATGATTTATTTATATCTGGGAATTATATTTATATAATTCACACGGGGTAATTATATTAACCCTATTCCCGGAGGGCTAGACGGTATGGTCGATTCCCGGCAGGGGGGCGGATTCGGCCCCCCCCTGAGATCTCGAGAACTACACATCCGATTTCATCGCAACAAACGGTAATCGATTTGCCGTTACGTGAACTACATTTTTATAAAAAAAATTGTAAATTTTGAAATTTGTGAATACAGGGGGGCAAAAATGTCAAAATGGGGGGTACTTTTCGGCTTCTTATAACTCCGTTGTTTATCGACCGATTTCGATGAAACTGGCATGAATCGAGAGATTATAGACAGGGCTTTTACCATGGGTACACACATCCGAAATTTTGAGAAAATTCATGGGCGTTCACAGGGTTTCAAAAATAGGAGGATTAGTTTTTTAACAACCGAATGAACAAAAACAACACTTTTTCGCCTTCTGCTAGTCACGTTATGCTAAAGAAGTACAAATCGCATTACAATGTTTGTATAATGTTAGCATAGGCGGTGCCAGGGACATGAAAAAGAGGAAAATGTCAGGGTCACAAGTTCTTCAGATCAACTTGTGACCTTTGACCTTAAATTACCCCCAGTGACCTTGGAGTCACTTGGAATAGTCTCGTGGGCATTAAATATCATCTGTAAACGTTTTCAGTCATTTGAATTCACTTTATTTCAAAAATTTCGCTTTAGGGCTATTGCGATATAGGGTACGCGCACTGACATTTTAGGTCATAGCTCCGTGACCCGATCTGATATCAAGCTGAAACTTGATACACAAGCAGAGGGCACCTTTTTACGTCAATATATTCCGAGTTTGGCATTTGAAAAAACAGCGCAAAAATTATTGCAAAAAAACAAATTTTGACTTTTGACCTTGACCTGAGCTTGTTAAGTGGCCTCAGACAAACAAAATTATATCTGCGCATTGCCCAACTATATAGCTATTCTGCCATAAAAAGTTTTAAGTTCTATCTTAAAAACGCTGTTTTTGGCAGACATTTTCCTTTTCATCTCAACATGGTAAAAATGGCCTGAAGTGCCTCCCAAAAACGTTGCCAGGCTCCGCCCCTGAGCAAAAAAGAATTTCGAAATTTTGTCAAGGCACGTAGAAAGAATAGGTAGGAAAAGTCACCAAGTTTCGTGAAGCTCCGTCAAAAAGCCCGGAATTGGCAAGCAAAAAACCCGAGGGGGGCGAATTCAGCCCCCTGCCGGGAACAGGGTTAACGCCACAGAGAAAATTATATATAAAAAAGCGCACGCCAGTCAAGAAGTACGATCGTTTTAACTTCACACATGCTGGAGTGTTTCGTCGCATTCCAGTTTCTGTGGGGAGGATTTCTTACCCCCTGCCGTTTTGCGAGAACGATGGCCCGATTTCGGCGATTGAAATCGCAATGGATAACCTGCTACCCTGAGACCCCAGACATTTCCCATCTGCAGACCTTACGGTTACGGACGATGTCGCAGGGCAGAAGTCCTTAATTTGATGATTATATTATGGACCATTGCAAAAAAAAAATTGGCAGGACAAACTTGGTCTAAATTGGTTGATGTAGCACCAGATGAATTCTGTTTGCACGACGAACAATATTTTTGCAGAAAGCCACCCAAAAGAAAACCTGGGTCACGAGGTCAAATTATGCCACGACTTAGCATTTAGCCCTTTTACGCGTTCTTGATGTTGAAATCCACGGCGATCTAAAAAAAATCGCGTCTATCTCTCTGTATCTGCAAAAATTTGGTAGTCCCTGGAGTTAGATTTAATATCGGAGGTAGCGAAGTCCGAACAGAAGCTGAAAACAGCGTCAAAATTCAGCTCATTACGTCATCGCGTGATCTGATGTATGGTAACCTAGTCAACCATTTTTGTGAAAAAGTGGCTTTGTTCTTCAGGTAAGCATACTGAAAATTAGGGAGTCGTTGGCTTCCGTCCTCCCGGACTTATAACGGAAAAACCAAAGAGGTGGGGCGCGGGGCAATGAAAGGAAACTCACAGGTCAGCGTTTAACAACAGACGCAATCGCGCACGGCAAAGTTACCAGAATCACCAGCACATCATATCTTTGACACATGCTCGACAAAACATGCGGCTGCGGCGCGATACGTGCAAGAACCGAGGCAAGCAGCCATCAATCTCCCCATGACTCAGCCCTACGGGGCGTGCGGCGCTGGGAACATTGCCGCGCGGGCAGAACGAACGGCCTACCGATGAAAACGTCATGCACCGCCGGCCATCGAGCCGGCCAGAAGCCGTCACCGGCCGGTGTGTCCGGCTCCAGCGACGCATGAAGCGGCCAGCGGCAACGAGCGCGCCGGGCGGCCGCACGCGCGTCGCCCTGCGTGGCCGCGCGGTACCATTAGCCGGCGCCAATTGAGCCCGACACGACACCCGCGAGCGCCGTGGCGCGGCCAAAGGTCGCCTATCTCGGCCCGGACGCGCGGCCGCCCGGCGCGCCGCCCATTTACCTGCGCCGGGGAATTGAGAGGCCGACCGGCGCCGGCAATCGGCCGCCTTATCGCCGCCCGACGCGGCCCCGCTCACAGGATTTCACAGGGCCGGCCACTAACGCGCCGCCGGCTCCTTTGAATGGCGCTCGGCTCGCGGGCGATCCATGATTTATTCACGTGGCGTGCCTGTGCGCAATGCGTCTTCCGACTGTCAGCTAATTAGTCCGGTTCTGGACGACCAGTGTGTCGTTTTAATGTTGTGCTATCATCCTTCGCTTTTTTGCTAACAGCCAATTTCATTTCTTTTCGCTGTCAGCTTCCACTTTGCGGTAAGCAGGGCACATCGCTCAGAAATCGACTGCTAAGTGTTATTGTTTTACCGCCGGAGTAACTGTTTTACTGGGGAAAGTTTATGGGCATTTTCCTCGGCTATCGTGGAGCAAAGTACTCGTTCTCATCAGGTGCATTACCCGGCGGCCTAACATGAAGCACCAGCAATGCGCACGGCCAGTCCGTTTGGCCCACATTCAGCACAATCGGAAATGACCGACGGGGCCTGTAATTGACGGCGGTCGGCCGACGCGCCCCGGGGTGTCCGGTCGCCGGGGAGGGGTGGTACCTGGCACCTGGACGGAGGCCACCGGCCGCCACCGGCGACGCTTTGATCAGCGGGTATCCGGGGGCTGGGTAGTACCTGGCACCTGTGCGGCCAGCCCACCGCCCACATTCTGTCGACAGGACTCTCTGAACAGCGGGTATCCGGGGGCTGGGTAGAACCTGGCACCTGTGCGGCCAGCCCACCGCCCACACGCTGTCGACAGGACTCTCTGAACAGCGGGTATCCGGGGGCTCGATAATACCTGCCACCTGCGGGGCCAGCCCACCGTCCACACTTGTGCAGCCTCAGTTGCCCAGAATACTCACAAGGTTCAATCTACCCAATCACACCCACGCGCAATTGCAGAAATCGTCCATGGGAGGGGCAAACGTACAGTGGTGGTCCTTTTGAAACATGGGAAACGTCTCCTCTCCCTCTTTCATTTTACTGACTTGCACATTTAGCCTTCTTTTTGCACCCACCGGGGGCCCCTGGAATTTTCCAAAGGAGTCATGATGACTCCTCAATATCTCCCTTTCCATTCCCATTCCCTCCCCTACCTCTTCCCACCACTGCTTGAGAATAGGGCATTTTATCTCTCATCATGTACTTTCCATGATTTTGTGGCATCTCGATAAGATGAAGTTTCTGTCACTTCAGACATACATACGCTGGAAGCCATACATACGTGCCACTTCCACCAAGAGTGTCGCAAACACACGTGACCACCGCTCAGCCCAGACGACAGGCGCTATGTCGTGCCAAGAGGCACTGATCTTGTCAGAGGATCGGGCCGCTGTGTCCGTCAGTTACCTGTTATATCGAGCCGAGCTTGCTTTCGCAAGGCACAGAAATCATGAACTGCTGTGTCCTGAGCCTGACTGCTTTGCCTTCCTTCCGTCGCCAGATAACCACTGATCGGGGGTCGTCTGGTCATCGTCAGCCACCCTGTGAGCGGGCCTGCCCCGGACGTGGATACTGCGTGTTCCGCAATACCCACTGACGCCCACCAGGGCCGCCCCATGCGGCCCTCGGTCAGCCGTGTGCTGTTCGTCAGCGGACTCTGCGGCGGCGGTAGCGCGCCTGTTTGTACCCCGCGCTCGGTCCGCACGCGCGCCGAAAACACCACCGAGAGCGGACATCGCGGGCGGAACGCGATCCGCACCGACCGGTTCCCGTACAAAGCAAATACGCCCGCCAGATTAGTCTGTCAGGAGGCGCGGCCGCGCCACGATGCATGGCGGACAGCGAACAAACAGTGAGCACGCAGGCCGCCTGCATGAGAGCGACACCAAGCCCACCCGCAGATACCCTCTGAGCAATACCACAACGCACGATTCATGCGGAAGGTTACGTGACATTAGCTTTTGAAACGCTTTAGCGAGCTTGTTTGGTCGGATGTCGGTTCTCCTAACCGAGAAAAGTGGGTCAAATCAGGGAGTGAAGTACTCTGTGCAGACATGTGCCAGGAGCCCGAAGGAATGCAGGTTATCCTCGTGCTGTATTCAATCCCTCGTTGACCTGGGCGGGTCACTGCGTCATCTCGGAAAGACCGTGTTCCTCCGGAGCAAAGCGGTGCCCATGTGACGCAACATTTCCGTGGTCAACTTAGATTCCGACGCAAAACGAGGGCAACCTGCATTCCGTCGGTATCCCGGCAAATGGCAGACTCTGTGTACCTATTTTTTGTTGCAAGTGTGTCAAATTTGTTATAACTGACTTGACATTTCATTGGACTCATATTCATGACGGAAATGGTCTAAGCGTAAAAAAATGGAGAAACATGAGAAAAAAGTACGTTTGGTTTACTCTTGTTTGCTCTGTTCTGGGGCGGTTGTGAATGACTCTCGAACTGGGTTTGTTGTCTTACACTTATAAGGAAAATGTTGCATGAAGGTTGGCTTCATTTGGCTTGAACCATGCCTTCTGAAGAAAACTTTTTTGCGTTCTTTTCAGACGTCCTCTAGAATGTGATATTTGAAGAAATCCGCTGTTGTGAGTTTATTTTATCAGAGTTGTAATAACATAAAGCATACAAAGTAGGATTGTGATACAGGTGTGTTCATTACATACACGTTGGCCAACCAAGAAAAAATAAACGATCAGTGAGAAAAAAGAAACTACAATGAAAGCTGTGTATTTGAAGAACTGCAGGTTATCACAACCGACTTGGATGAAATCAACAGTAATTTACATGAATTGTCGAACTTTTGATATCATACGAATTACGTCGAAATCGACCTTTTCCTTTTTCTGCCATCCCAAAACATGCATTGCGCTGAAACGTGGAGTATGTGATGCATCATGTCCATTACATCTAGAACCAGCTTGCCCTGAATAACGAAGACTGCTCAGTAACGCTTTCTGACGGATTCTCGAAGTAAACAAGGTCCCAAAGGCAGCGGGGAAGTAGGAAAGGGTGTTGAGACCACTAAAGCTGATTTCGTGATTTGCAGCTGTTTACACTGCACAAAGGCTTTAGCGCGCATTACAGTCCTTATAATGCACGCACATGCTCCTAGTGATCCGGTGCATCTAGCGATCCAGTAATATCTGAACTGATCTGCCATCGTCACGGTGCGCGTCTGGCACTGGCCTTTGTCAGTGACTGGTGCGAACCGTGCCTTTTTGTTTTGTTTCTCTATTTTGTGCGATTTGCTGATACGATATTTGATGCGGAAAAAATCGCTTGGTTCATGCATTTATGTATTGGATGCATTTATGCATTACATGGATGCCAATGGCACTGATGATCTGTTGGAAGGAAAAGCATAGGTGTTAAAATAATGAGGGTTATACATAGGACCATCTACGTCGATACCGAAAACCATGTGTCATGGAAGTAATGAGTACACTTTCGTTCCCTCTGAGGGTGCCCAGAATGGTAAACATTTTTTGCCGCATATGAATGCATTCTTGACAAAGTCAAGCACAAAACCACAGGTAAAGTCTGTCATAACTTTTTAAGGTTTTCGGCTGCCTTCCCTCAAAGGCTTATACAGCATTATTGGTTCATTTATTTATTTATTTACTTATTGAGGAGACAACCATGGTAGTTTTCAAAACTTCTACCAGTAATGCAAATACAGTAGATGCTGTTTTCGTGATAACATCATTGCGTTACGAAATATCACCAAACAAAGAGGACTGAGAGAGGCTCGGCCAACAGAAGCAATTCATCCGTATTGCGGGAAGGAGTGGGCTTTGTGGTTAACATCTGGCACAATTTGCTTTAAATACAGTGTTTTGAGTGATTTTAAAGTTAAACGTTTTTCTTTGGGGTTTTTCACGAAGGGCAGGTTCAAGTGCTAAAAAGCTTTTTCAATTGGAAGATAACTATTGGAATAATTCCCCAGAAATGAATTCCAAATTGAGCAAACGTCAACACTATTTATTCGCACATGGGTCACCGATTCCCTGTGGAAGACTGTAAGACCGCAGCACACTTCAAGAAGCTTCTCTTGAGCAACCATGATCGCTTGTTACTTGCATACTCAAGATTTTACCGGGGGTACAAGCTATGGAACAAACAAAACCTGTACTTCCGTTTGATAATGTTTCTAACATATTCGCCAAAACTGCTTCATATTCGCCATATTCGCCATGCTGCTTCAGTTATGGATGTAGATGTATCTGGTTTTCCAAATCCGTGCATTTGCGCAAGGGTGCCCGCCATGAAGATATAGTATTGCAATGCAAAAGCTGGCGATATTCCCCATTCCTTATATTCTCTGTGCTACAGAGTCCGGCCGGTCATCAGCTGTTGCGATGACCTATGCGTGTTACTGTATCCTGGCCTATGTATATTCATCATGCAGGAAAAAAACTCTTGCGATGGGTAACATGACTAGCATGTTATTGTCAAATAAGCAGGGCTATTCTTTTTACCAGTGCCTGGAGTATTAAATTAACAAGACTGCACTGAGCAATGGGTCTTTAAGTTCATTGCATGTCTTGGCTGACAAAACGCCGCGCTCTCGGCGTCGACCGGCTGAACAGAGTGGCCGGCGGAGTGTTCAGGCCAACCTTCCGGTCGCCTCGGCCCGCTGACTCACCGCGCTGGACGAGCGTCAGCGCCACCAGCAGCCGGCCGAGCCGCCAGCAGCCGGACATCTCCGACCGGACGCGGCCGGGCCGTTCAGCCCGCCGTCCCGGCCGCATCGGCTCCGCCGCCGCCACCACCGCCGGCACGCCACCCGCCACTGTCGCCGTCACTGCCGTCAGCCGAGGGTGGGGTCACTGCGCCCGGCGGTCACCGGCCCGACCCCGGCCGCGGCCGCCGTCACCGCGATCAGCGGAGGCGAGGGGTCACCGAAATGACGCCGGGAGCCGGTCACTGTTGGACGTTCACTGCCGTCGCCGGCGGTCGGCGACCGCCTCACACAAGGACGTCGCCCGCCGCTGGATGTTGGCCGCTTCAGCACCGGAACCAGGCCGCTGCTTCGGCCACTGACGGTCGCGGGCCACTGCTGTTTACGGCCACCGCCGCGATGCTGGGCGCCGGTCCAGGTTCGGCCGCTAGGCCTCCGACCGCAATAGGTGTCCCCTGACGGCCGGCCCCCTGCCGGTACGGCCCGCTAGACGGCCAGGACGCGCGGCGGGCACCCATACGGCGGCGCCAGGTCCTGATCCATGGCGCGGCTGCCGCGCCACTGCCGGCAATTTGTCACGCGCGCCGCGACGCCGAGCGCGGCGGCCGCTGGTCGGCGGCGACGCTGCTGCGAGACTGGGCGCCGGCGGCGACGGCGGCGGCCGCCGCGCCGAATCGATGCCCCCGGCAGAGACGCAGCCGGGCGGCGGCCCGGGGGAACACCACAAAATCGGCTCGTAATTAACGTCCCGGCCGTGTCCGCCCTGCCCGCCACTCCCCTACCTGCTGTCGGTTGTGTCGCGGACTTTGTCTCCCTCGGGCTTCTGTAATGACCAGGCCGTCCCGGGCGTCGGAGGCCCTTATCCGGCCACGATGGCGTCGATCACCCGCCCACACGGTCCGCCGGCCGGCGCCGGCCGAACGTCGCCGTCGCCGTCCGCGACGGGCGGCACACGGCCGGCAGGCGCCGCCGGCCAGCTGCGTCGAGAGGTCGGGTCAGGTCACTGAGGTAGGCGGCCATCGGTTCTCGTTCCAGCCGCACTGAGGAGCCCCCCCCCCTCGCCCCCTGAACGCCCGTCCAAGTCGTAACAGGGATTCATTCCGATTTCTCATGTCGGATACATCAGGGAACTCGGCCGTCACTGAGGCCAGCTGCATAGGAGGTGCTCATCCCGCTCAGTGGTCTCCGCAGACCCCCAACCGAGACGGATCATCAGGCTCGGCCGACATTGACCCAGGCATCGATGGCACCGCCCAGCGACGATCGACGAGTCATCGGACCGGACCGACGCATAAACCCGACCGGACCGACAACGTATAACTCACCGGACCGACAGCACACACCGGACCGGACCGACAGCATAAACCCGACCGGACCGACAGCATAAACCCGACCGGACCGACAGCATAAACCCGACCGGACCGACAGCACTCACCGGACCGGACCGACAGCATAAACCCGACCGGACCGACAGCATAAACCCGACCGGACCGAGAGCATACACCGGACCGGACCGACAGCATAAACCCGACCGGACCGAGAGCATACACCGGACCGGACCGACAGCATTTAACGTACCGGACCGACATCACCAACCTGACCGGACCAACAGCAAATGCTCCAACGTATCGACGACAAATACAGGACAGGACAAAACAAATGTCTTATGCAGTACGCTGAATGTAATTCAGTATGAAATGACGCAATATATGTAGTGTAATGTCTAGAACGAAAGTTTTGCAGTTTTATGAGAAATCCGATCCGGGCATTCGACTTGGCCTAGTTCCATTAGTAGCCGCACTAATAATCCTGAAACAGAAGGTCGACGAACCGGACCTTTTCCAGCATAACTCATTACAGATATGCATCACCTTATGACGTCAATGCAGTTCAAAGGTACCATTAATGAATTCCTGGAACGGTGCACACCGAAAAAATGGCGGAGGTTTTATACGCACAGTAGGCGTGTTTAAGAACGTTTTGAGCTCCTGGTCGGCACAACATCTTCAATGACTTTTCTCGGCTGGCTTCAGCTTAGTTATCATTTCGAGATAATGTCCCAGAGATCAGAGAACTGGAGGCGAAACTGATGTTTGGCGCGGCTGAGAGTGTTGGGGTGTGGTAACAAGGTCCTGGTGATAATGGAACGGGCGATTTGATGCCTGTCCACACATTGGCGCAGGTCTCATGTAGATATGAGGAACGGCCTGAAGCTGTATCTTCCTAACGTTGCATGCTGTACAGTTACACTCTGTCCTATCGTCCAGGGGACTGGTCCTGTAGCCTCGGCGCCAGTTACACTCTGTCCTGTTGTCCTGTTGTCCTGCACTCGTCCTCCGCCTTGATGTTCGGTGGTCTGATCCTGCTGCCTGAGAGCCAGTCATCCACCGTCTCGCTGACTGCATGATGCAGGGCCGCTGCACGAATTCCCCAGCGGGTGGAAATAGCCTCCGGCAAGAGATCCGCCACGGAGAGCAGCGGCTCCTGTTCTAGACTGTAGGACCCCTCTCCCCGTCTCCAAGGACCTCCGAACTCGGATCAATCCCCAGACTGGACGACCGAACCAGGTACACTAAAACCCGCCGCCGGCAGCCATAAAGCCTGACTGGGCGGCTGCGTGTCGTCCGTGCTGCTCACTGCGATCCTCACTGTCGTGGGAATCACTCTGAAGCAGGACAAATGTGTCACACAAACTGGAATTTGCTTCGTTTCGGTTTCACGTGCCGGCAATTTTGTTTGCCTCGTCCAAGTTTCGTCCCACAATGACGGCGTAGTTCAGCGCAGACCGCTGTGTTCGGGAGCCCGGAAGACGACAGCACCGGCAGAGTGCAGAAAAACAGAGGGAACACAAACTGAAAACAGGGGAAAATGAGCACTCTGTTCTGTCGCAGTCGTAGCTGTCAAACAACATTCCCACTGCAGTGCATTATTCCATTTCACCAAGAAACATTGTTGACATGTTGTCGTGCAGACAAGCTTCCAACTGTTGAATGTGGAGACAAGTGAGCACGTGGTAAGGAGCGTAATGTCAGCTCGGCCATCTTCTTACGTGGCCAAGGGATCCTCGGTCTGTCACGCTGACGGGTTTCCGTTTTCGGTCGCGCAGGCTGCTGGCGCTGCAGAGCTGATTACATTTTCGGCATTAGCTTATTGTGCCGGGTCGGTCTGTGGGCGGCTCGGGCGTGACCGACGTCGCACCGCGGCGACGCCGGCGCGCGTCACGGTGTTTCGCGCAGCGGCCGTCGATGAGCACGGGAAAGACCCTTCCAGGGAAACCTTTTAACAATCTGTTTTACGTCGTTTTTAGTGCGTCAGTTTACGAGCGTCGTGAGCGATGAGCGCGGCCCG